>CM055744.1:11145050-11550050 GCA_029465975.1 Dallia pectoralis
GGATGACTGTAATCAGGATGACTGTAATCTGGATGACGGTAATCAGGGGGTGACTATAATCAGGATGACTGTAATCAGGATGACTGTAATCAGTGGGTGACTGTAATCAGGATGACTGTAATCAGGATGACTGTAATCAGGATGACTGTAATCAGGATGACTGTAATCAGTGGGTGACTGTAATCAGGATGACCGTAATCAGTGGGTGACTGTAATCAGGATGACTGTAATCTGGATGACTGTAATCTGGATGACTGTAATCTGGATGACTGTAATCTGGATGACTGTAATCTGGATGACGGTAATCAGGGGGTGACTATAATCAGGATGACTGTAATCTGGATGACTGTAATCTGGATGACTGTAATCTGGATGACTGTAATCTGGATGACTGTAATCAGGATGACTGTAATCAGGATGACAGTAATCAGGATGACTGTAATCAGTGGGTGACTGTAATCAGGATGACCGTAATCAGTGGGTGACTGTAATCAGGATGACTGTAATCTGGATGACTGTAATCTGGATGACTGTAATCTGGATGACTGTAATCTGGATGACTGTAATCTGGATGACTGTAATCTGGATGACGGTAATCAGGGGGTGACTATAATCAGGATGACTGTAATCTGGATGACTGTAATCTGGATGACTGTAATCTGGATGACTGTAATTAGTGGGTGACAGTAATCTGGATGACTGTAATCTGGATGACGGTAATCAGTGGGTGAATGGAAATCAGCAGCGTAGTCTCAGGAGCTGGTAGAAACCCCCAACCTCTACATTCCCTACCAAGCACAGCGTGTACTTACAATCCTGACCTGTTCCTGTATTTCTAGGGAGGTTCTTTGTGGCAGGATTGTCAGACAGAAGCTACATCTGCAGCACAGCCATGTGGAATTTGGACAGGGACAGTCTTGGGTCCCCAGGCCTTAAGGATTTAGATCCTCCTAAAATTAAACAGATTATACTTAGATCCAAAAGGATATTCTGAATAAACTGGGACTTCCAAAAACATGTATTGGAATCATGTCTGTGTATGTTGCCTAGACAATCCCTGCAACTTGATCAAACTCTCATCTTGTTATGGATTTAAGATTTGTTATTGAACACATTCTCATATTTGATGGATGACATATGAATACATGAGACCAAATTAATTGATTGTGTAATTGACATGTCTGGTAGTCAGGTACTCCACAAGCTCTATGGAATAACTAACAATATGACATCTTTCAACTAGATATTTCTGAAAAGGTGTTGACAGTAAACCTGGGAGGGAGTCAATTTACCATGAATGACAGCATCTCCCCACCTAACTCCACACTATAGCCACTCCATCCCTCTGTCTCTCCTTCCCTTTTCTCAATATATTCTGCTTTCTCCTTCCAGCCCTCTCTTCCTCCCTCCCTGCCCCACCTCCTCCCTGTCTCCTTCCAGCCCTCTCTTCCTCCCTCCCTGCCCCACCTCCTCCCTGTCTCCTCCCAGCCCTCTCATCCTCCCTCCCTGCCCCACCTCCTCCCTGTCTCCTTCCAGACCTCTCTTCCTCCCTCCCTGCCCCACCTCCTCCCTGTCTCCTTCCAGCCCTCTCTTCCTCCCCCCCTGCCCCACCTCCTCCCTGTCTCCTCCCAGCCCTCTCTTCCTCCCTCCCTGCCCCACCTCCTCCCTGTCTCCTTCCAGACCTCTCATCCTCCCTCCCTGCCCCACCTCCTCCCTGTCTCCTTCCAGACCTCTCATCCTCCCTCCCTGCCCCACCTCCTCCCTGTCTCCTTCCAGCCCTCTCTTCCTCCCCCTGCCCCACCTCCTCCCTGTCTCCTCCCAGCCCTCTCTTCCTCCCCCCCTGCCCCACCTCCTCCCTGTCTCCTTCCAGACCTCTCATCCTCCCTCCCTGCCCCACCTCCTCCATGTCTCCTTCCAGACCTCTCATCCTCCCTCCCTGCCCCACCTCCTCCATGTCTCCTTCCAGACCTCTCTTCCTCCCTCCCTGCCCCACCTCCTCCCTGTCTCCTTCCAGCCCTCTCTTCCTCCCTCCCTGCCCCACCTCCTCCCTGTCTCCTTCCAGCCCTCTCTTCCTCCCTCCCTGCCCCACCTCCTCCCTGTCTCCTTCCAGCCCTCTCTTCCTCCCTCCCTGCCCCACCTCCTCCCTGTCTCCTTCCAGCCCTCTCTTCCTCCCTCCCTGCCCCACCTCCTCCCTGTCTCCTTCCAGCCCTCTCTTCCTCCCTCCCTGCCCCACCTCCTCCCTGTCTCCTTCCAGCCCTCTCTTCCTCCCTCCCTGCCCCACCTCCTCCCTGTCTCCTTCCAGCCCTCTCTTCCTCCCTCCCTGCCCCACCTGCTTCCTGTCTCCTTCCAGCCCTCTCTTCCTCCCTCCCTGCCCCACCTCCTCTCCGTCTCCTTCCAGCCCTCTCATCCTCCCTCCCTGCCCCACCTCCTCTCCCTCCGTCTGCTCCCAGCCAGAGGTAGAATTGTAGCGTTTATCTGCTGCATCCAGCCGTTGCGTCTCCTAGCAACATGACATGGATCATTTAGCTGTCCATGCTCTATATTCCCAAATTACCATGTAATGATGGTGTGTGTGTGTGTGTGTGTGTGTGTGTGTGTGTGTGTGTGTGTGTGTGTGTGTGTGTGTGTGTGTGTGTGTGTGTGTGTGTGTGTGTGTGTGTGTGTGTGTGTGTGTGCGTGCGTGCGTGCGTGCGTGCGTGCGTGCGTGCGCGTGTGTGTGTGTTGTCTGTTTGTGTTTATGTTCGTCAACTGAATTCATTCAGCACCCTGTTGTTTGTCAGCATCCTAACCCAGAATCCCGTTTCTCTAAGTATTGTACAGGCTACGCTTCCACACTTTTTAAAGATTCAACAACATCCGCAACACAAAATGGTCAACAAGAAACCACCACACACTAGAGGTAATTTCATCAAAATGTGTCACACTCATTTTCAGCGGGTGCATAAATCCTTTACAACCAATGGAGACCAGACAAGGAGGACCCGGTTCTGATGCATTGTGCCTAAGAATCAATTAGCATTTTAATGAATGGCGCACACAATCAAAACAGAATATCTGCGGAGAGAGAGAGGCAGGACAGCGCTACAATTCAGAATCTGCATTACAAAATATATTCAAACATGCAAATGAACATGAAAGATATTCAAACATCCCGTTTTCCTGTTTTAAGAAAAAAAGGAACGTTGTTTAATTAAAAACGGTCTAAAGAGACATTGCATGAAATGCAAAAAAAATGAAATTTCCATATAAAAAGTCCTATCAAAAAGCAAAATATAATTAAAGATGAAGCGATAAGATCAAAACACAGCCCTTATCTTAACATAATATGCTCCATGAGAAATATACTAACATAAACCCTTGAGTTCAAATGACCAAAGAGGGTTTTTATTAAGGTAATAAGCATACCCCACATACACTGCCAACAGTCTACAGTCGCGTTTTTTTAGAATGTGCCATTACATTGAAAATAAATAATATAAATATGTATTTAATGTACATACACATTTTAAACTAGATCTGGGAGGTTTATCCTATTCGTTGCACATCATCTCATGTCTGGTCTGACTGGATGTGGAGTGTTGGTAAACTGTTCTCTTTGGGTCCAAGTCCGGGTAACCAATCTTGAAATTGAACAGCTCACACAATAAGCACATGTAACAATTCCACACAAAGACACTGCCAAACACAGGGAACTCATATAATCTATGAATTCATTAATCAGGAAAATGGACACCCGATGTGCACAATAACGGGATGAGATAATTATGTGACAGGGAGGGAACGTTGTAGCTTTAGCCTGCCCGCAGGTGGAGGTAGACTGGCTTCGGAGGGAGCTCTGACAGTACTGCTGAGAAGCATTCCCATAGCTTGATGCTCCCGCCAACATGCTTCACCAGAAGCAAAGTGATAAAGACTGGGTATTTGTTTTGAGTACTGCTACTACTAGTACTGCTGCTACAGCACTGTACCCATGAAGGAGACCTCAATGTCACAGCAAATGCCCTGGGTCAAAACACAAAGTAATTTAGGCTAAATCTAGGAAGATTCTTGGTGGTTCCAAATGTATTTAACGTCACAATGATGGAGGCGTTGAACTTTCAAAGCTATAGCAATTTGTTTATTACCTTCCCCACACATTTCTATCTCAGTTGTACCTGGACTTCATGACCTGGTGTTTGCTCTAACGTTATTTAGATGTGTGCCTTTTGAATCACGTCCAATTAATTGGGAGATAATTACATCTCAAGGATGAAATGAGGCTGTCCTCAATGTAAAGTGTTATGCTTGTAAACAGGTCTACACACATAGGATCTCTGCTGACAGAACATGTTAGCATATTTCTGTCAGGGTTCAGACAGAAATACCCTGAGATATTGGTCACAACTCCGGCTATTCAGTCCAGCATGTCAGAATTCCCACACACACACACAAACACACACACACACACAGACAGACACCCAGTCTCCTGGGGTATTATAGAGAGAGTAAATAAGACAGGGACAGAGATATTGTGCCTGTGGATTTTTTGTGGGTTTGTGTGCATGTTTGATGTGGGTGTCTGTGGGTGTGTGGGTGTGTACATGTTTTTGTGGGTGTGTGTGCGTGTGGGGGTGTGTTTGCGGGCATGCTTGTGTGGGTGTGTGTGCATCTTTATGTGTGTGTGCCATATAACAGTATAAAAGGATAAAAAATGAGTTTTTTTATTGTGTTTTTCTCTCTCTTTCTTCTCTCTGTTTTCCTCTCTCATCCATCCATACCCCTGTATTTCCATACCCTGTGTTTTGCGGATGATGGGTGGATGAGGAGAACAGGGAGGGCTGACAGGTTACTTGTGGGGATAATGTGCTTTCATACTGTCTGAACATGTCACCTTACGGAAGTGAAGGACTGAGGGAAAAGGACCTGGTGTCAGAAAAGAGATGAGAAGAGGGAGGTAGGATACCTGGGAGAAAGAACCGGATATTCTTCTTCCTCAACGGGATTCCCATCATGGGAACTCCCAACCCAACGTGAATGAATACTGTTCCACTTGTTTTCTGCATTTTCCCACGCTCAAACCACTTCAGAATAGGAGGCTAAGTAGGCAGCCTCAGGTGGCTGGGAGATGTGAGCGGATGTGAGCGGATGTGAGCGGATGTGGGGGTGAAGACATATAAACCAAGCTCTCATCTTGCATGGCGTTCTATGGCACTATATGATAGCACCAAGCTGACCAGCACAGTTTATTCACAGTGTCATAATCTGTGGCAGTATGTAAAGAGAAATACTAATAATACTTATAATAATACTTTTCTTTAAAAAATACATGCTGTGATGGTCATCTTTACTACATACATTTATTCTCACCAGACTGTCACCTTGTTGCACATTATGAGGAGAGAGGATTTTGTTGTGCACGTTGTGAATCCGTTGTCGTTCGAAGCCTTTTTGTTAAGTCTCAGACACCATTGCATTAACTAATGGGGACCAGAATAAATGTACAACAAGTACCACTCTCCAGACCTAGAGGGCGCTGTTGTCTATTAACACATCTGCCCCATCTAAGCTCACGGCCAGTTGCTTCCTGACTGTATGCTTTATTATATTTCCAGTTTTCTCCATGATTTCTCCCTTCTTCTATATTCCATCTCTCTCCTTGTTTTTTCCTCAATTTTCCCCTTTTCTCACCAAGACCCACCTTCTCTGTGCCTGCCTTCCAATGTTTGTGACCATGGCAACTATCTGGGAATATGGCCAGTGGACAGATTTACTATTACCAGGTTACAATGTCTTACAGCGTATCGCTCTCCACAGCACTAACACCCCCTGTCTCCTAACCCCCCCCATACACACACAAACACACACATCCCCCTACAGACCCAATTTCTTTCTAGATACTGTCTGGCTGCAAAGTCCTGCAATGACTGAGTCACAAAGCTAAAAAGATAACCATGGCAACCAAATTGAGGCAATTTGAGTAATAATATGCCTCAATTATCTTCGGTGAAAAAAACAGGGGAGGCAGCACTTAGTATGCCTTTTGAACAGTACAGAAATGCTTTTATGTTTCCACTTGCAGCAGAACCAGTATATTTCTAGGACTTTCATGGAGGATTTTGTTCTTTGCCTTTTGCTTGTTAACATTTTCATAAGCATGTGACTTATGTTTGTTGTTTTGCGTATGTGTGTATCTATCTACGTTTACAATCCCCTCAAGGTGATTTGGCCGCAAAAAGTGAATGAGCAAAAGTGAATGAAATAAATAAATACAAATAATGACTTAATAAAAGAATAGACTCAAACATAATGTGGAGGTGTATACTTGTATTTCACAACATTCCGTTTTTATTTCAGAATATTCTTTTTTTATTGAAAAACATTCAATTTCTCAATAACAGCACATTGTAATAATTAGTATGATTCAAAGGTAACGGCACACCTTAAGAATATTTCAAATCAAACCAAACAAAATGGGGTCTGTTCTAAAATGTCAATTCTCAAGGAATTGTATTGATGGCATCAATCAGTATCAGTTTCCCTGAGGTAACGTGGTAAATATGAGGTTGAACACATGTAAAATCTCTTTGTCATTCATTGCCATGTGGTAAAACCAAAAAGCTTTCAGCTGAGAGGAGACAAATGGTTGGTGACCTGAACAGATCAGGTAAAAGAGCAACAGGAGCAGACTTCATGACCAGTTCCATACCAGTTTCTGGTCTGCATTGATGTTCAGGTAGGTGGCCCGGGTCAAATTGACATCCAAGGGGTTTCCAATAGAACAATACACAGAACATCACACTCCTTCCACCAGCTTTTCTCAGTGAAAATGTATGTTCTAGTAATTTGGGTCTCTCATATCATTCAATAATAAATATATGTAAATAACTATGTGTATTTGGCATTTCCACTAATGCGCTGTGTGACCTATTCCGGGCAAGTCGTCCAGCAATGAACGCATTGATCTGGTAGAACTTGAAGCTTGCTAACTACAATGTATTTGTTTGCTTAACATTTAAAAGTAATTCCATTACTATTTTGAAAACAAAGTACCTGTAATCTCACACACACCAAAATAAACTAGGTAAACCGTGTTTGACCCATATTACAGTGTACTTGTGTCTGCCAGGAGATTTGCAAAACTACTATCTCTGAGGAAATACAGTAACTTTTTCTAATTAAACAAACCACACATTTCACCTGGGCCAGACAAACCAACCAACGATTGACACAAAAGACAACAGTTTATCAAACCCCATGTGATATTGATGTGATGTTCATAACGTCGACTGTTGTCCGGGACTCCCGTGGTTAAAAGAATAACAGTCCAACACAATGAGTCATTTGCTAGCGAGGACGACGGTAACAGAGGAATTGTGGGCTCATGCGTGGATCCCCTCCCCCTCAACTAGGCCAAACTACAGTAATAAAAATGGCTCTGCCTCAGACAACAAACCCATTTACCGACTCCCTCGTTTTTCCGTGGCCTGTCTCAGCAGATATTCTCCTCTCTCGTGACCTGGACAGAGTATTTGTTCTGCCTCACTGACCTTTGCACAGAAAGCTCAGCGGAGCTGTGTTCCCCGACGCTGTTTAAAACGAAATAGAACGGCGGATTCTTTGCTCAGATCCACTGTGGGAGTGAGGCAAATAATGAACGTTTAGGTTACGTAAACATGGTTTGAATAAACTCACTGTACTGTAATCTGAGGTTCTTCACAAATGTGCTGCGGAATCCATGGATGTGACTCGTGGATTAGACATTCATGCATCTTTTTGCATTGAACAGAGCAACTTGAAGTAATGCATACATTTTATACACTGTGAATATAGTATAAAACGAGTTCTGATTATTTTAAATTAAACCCATCTGGATGCTCAATCTGGTCTGGGTAGTTGGTCTTATGATTTCATTAAATCTATCCTGACTTGTCAAATATCTTTCCTGTCAAACAGATCATAACATTCAGTTGGTGTGCAGCCAGCCACTTGAGAATGGAGCATTTCAAATGATTTTCTATCCTCCAAAAAGCACCAGCAGTAATGTAAGAAATAAAATGACTAGGACTGAGAAAGAAAGACAGGGGTATGGATGGACGAGAGAGGTAGACAGAGAGAAGAGAGAGAAATACAGGGGTATGGGTGGATGAGAGAGGAAGACAGAGAGAGAAATACAGGGGTATGGATGGATGAGAGAGGAAGACAGAGAGAAGAAAGAGAGAGAAATACAGGGGTATGGGTGGATGAGAGAGGAAGACAGAGAGAGAAATACAGGGATATGGATGGATGAGAGAGGAAGACAGAGAGAAGAGAGAGAAATACAGGGGTATGGGTGGATGAGAGAGGAAGACAGAGAGAAGAAAGAAAGAGAAATACAGGGGTATGGGTGGATGAGAGAGGAAGACAGAGAGAAGAAAGAAAGAGAAATACAGGGGTATGGGTGGATGAGAGAGGAAGACAGAGAGAAGAAAGAGAAATACAGGGGTATGGGTGGATGAGAGAGGAAGACAGAGAGAAGAAAGAAAGAGAAATACAGGGGTATGGGTGGATGAGAGAGGAAGACAGAGAGAAGAGAGAAAAATACAGCGGTATGGGTGGATGAGAGAGGAAGACAGAGAGAAGAGAGAAAAATACAGCGGTATGGGTGGATGAGAGAGGAAGACAGAGAGAAGAAAGAAAGAGAAATACAGGGGTATGGGTGGATGAGAGAGGAAGACAGAGAGAAGAAAGAAAGAGAAATACAGGGGTATGGGTGGATGAGAGAGGAAGACAGAGAGAAGAGAGAAAAATACAGGGGTATGGGTGGATGAGAGAGAGAGAAATCCAGGGGTAGACAGAGAGAGAGTGGGAGGAGGGAACTATTAATCTCCTGTCCATTCAATGCTGTAATGAATTGCAGCTGTAGCGGCTGATAACAACCCAGCTTTAGCAGGGTGATTACCCTTGTCATGTGTTTGGGTGGAGGTGTGAGTGGAGCTGGGTGGAGGTAGGATCAGTACAGAACAGAGGAAAATGTGGTGGTGGTGTTAGTGGAGGTAGTGATGGTGGTGGTGGTGTGTGTGGTAGTGGTGGTGGTGTGTGGTGGTGGTGTGGTGGTGTTGTCTGGTGGTGGTGTGTGGTAGTGGTGGTGGTGGTGTGTGGTAGTGGTGGTGGGTTGTGGGTGGTGGTAGTGGTGTTAGTGATGGTGGTGGTGGTGTTGTGTGGTAGTGGTGGTGGGTTGTGGGTGGTGGTAGTGGTGGTAGTGGTGGTGGTGGTGGTGTGTGGTGGTGTTGTGTGGTAGTGGTGGTGTTGTGTGGTGGTGGTGGTGTTGTGTGGTAGTGGTGGTGGTAGTGGTGGGGGTGTGTGGTGGTGGTGGTGGGTTGTGGGTTGTGGGTGGTGGTGGTGTGTGGTAGTGGTGGTGGTGGTGTGTGGTAGCAGTGATGGTGTGTGGTGGTGGTGGGTTGTGGGTAGTGGGTTGTGGGTGGTGGTGGTGGTGTGTGGTAGTGGTGGTGGTGGTGGTGTGTGGTAGTGGTGGTGGGATGTGGGTGGTGGTAGTGGTGGTAGTGATGGTGGTGGTGGTGTGTGGTGGTAGTGGTGGTGTTGGTGTTGTGCGGTAGTGGTGGTGGTGTGTGGTAGTGGTGGGTTTTGGGTGGTGGATGGTGGTAGTAGTGGTGGTGGGTGGTGGTGGTGGTGGTGGTTTTGTGTGGTAGTGGTGTTGGTGGTGGTGTTGTGTGGTAGTGGTGGTGGATTGTGGGTGGTGGTTGTGGTGGTAGTGATGGTGGTGGTGGTGTTGTGTGGTAGTGGTGGTGGGTTGTGGGTGGTGGTAGTGGTGGTAGTGATGGTGGTGTGTGGTGGTGGTGGTGTGTGGTGGTGGTGTGTGGTGGTGTTGGTGTTGTGTGGTAGTGGTGGTGGTGGTGTGTGGTAGTGGTGGTGGGTTGTGGGTGGTGGTAGTGGTGGTGGTGGTGGTGTTGTGTGGTAGTGGTGGTGGGTTGTGGGTGGTGGTAGTGGTGGTAGTGGTGGTGTTGTGTGGTGGTGGTGGTGTTGTGTGGTAGTGGTGGTGGTAGTGGTGGGGGTGTGTGGTGGTGGTGGGTTGTGGGTTGTGGGTGGTGGTGGTGTGTGGTAGTGGTGGTGGTGGTGTGTGGTAGCGGTGATGGTGTGTGGTGGTGGTGGGTTGTGGGTGGTGGGTTGTGAGTTGTGGGTGGTGGTGGTGGTGGGATGTGGGTGGTGGTAGTGTTGGTGTTGTGTGGTAGTGGTGGTGGTGGGGGTGTGTGGTAGTGGTGGGTTTTGGGTGGTGGGTGGTGGTAGTAGTGGTGGTGGTGGGTGGTGGTGGTGGTGTTGTGTGGTAGTGGTGGTGGTGGGTGGTGGTGGTGGTGATGTGTGGTAGTGGTGGTGGTGTTGGTGTTGTGTGGTAGTGATGGTGGTGTGTGGTGGTAGTGGTGGTAGTGTTGGTGTTGTGTGGTAGTGGTGGTGGTGGGGGTGTGTGGTAGTGGTGGGTTTTGGGTGGTGGGTGGTGGTAGTAGTGGTGGTGGTGGGTGGTGGTGGTGGTGTTGTGTGGTAGTGGTGTTGGTGGTGGTGTTGTGTGGTAGTGGTGGTGGATTGTGGGTGGTGGTAGTGGTGGTAGTGATGGTGGTGGTGGTGTGTGGTGGTAGTGGTGGTGGTGTTGGTGTTGTGTGGTAGTGGTGGTGGTGGGGGTGTGTGGTAGTGGTGGGTTTTGGGTGGTGGGTGGTGGTAGTAGTGGTGGTGGTGGGTGGTGGTGGTGGTGTTGTGTGGTAGTGGTGTTGGTGGTGGTGTTGTGTGGTAGTGGTGGTGGATTGTGGGTGGTGGTAGTGGTGGTAGTGATGGTGGTGGTGGTGTTGTGTGGTAGTGGTGGTGGGTTGTGGGTGGTGGTAGTGGTGGTAGTGATGGTGGTGGTATGTGTGGTGGTGTTGTGTGGTGGTGGTGGTGGTGTGGTGGTGGTGGTGTTGTGTGGTAGTGGTGGTGGTAGTGGTGGGGGTGGGTGGTGGTGGTGGTGGGTTGTGGGTTGTGGGTGGTGGTGGTGTGTGGTAGTGGTGGTGGTGGTGTGTGGTAGCAGTGATGGTGTGTGGTGGTGGTGGGTTGTGGGTAGTGGGTTGTGGGTTGTGGGTGGTGGTGGTGGTGTGTGGTAGTGGTGGTGGTGGTGGTGTGTGGTAGTGGTGGTGGGATGTGGGTGGTGGTAGTGGTGGTAGTGATGGTGGTGGTGGTGTGTGGTGGTAGTGGTGGTGGTGTTGGTGTTGTGTGGTAGTGGTGGTGGTGGGGGTGTGTGGTAGTGGTGGGTTTTGGGTGGTGGATGGTGGTAGTAGTGGTGGTGGGTGGTGGTGGTGGTGGTTTTGTGTGGTAGTGGTGTTGGTGGTGGTGTTGTGTGGTAGTGGTGGTGGATTGTGGGTGGTGGTAGTGGTGGTAGTGATGGTGGTGGTGGTGTTGTGTGGTAGTGGTGGCGGGTTGTGGGTGGTGGTAGTGGTGGTAGTGATGGTGGTGGTGGTGTGTGGTGGTGGTGGTGTGTGGTGGTGTGTGGTGGTGTTGTGTGGTGGTGTTGGTGTTGTGTGGTAGTGGTGGTGGTGGTGTGTGGTAGTGGTGGTGGGTGGTGGGTGGTGGTAGTGGTGGTAGTGATGGTGGTGGTGGTGTTGTGTGGTAGTGGTGGTGGGTTGTGGGTGGTGGTAGTGGTGGTAGTGGTGGTGTTGTGTGGTGGTGGTGGTGTTGTGTGGTAGTGGTGGTGGTAGTGGTGGGGGTGTGTGGTGGTGGTGGGTTGTGGGTTGTGGGTGGTGGTGGTGTGTGGTAGTGGTGGTGGTGGTGTGTGGTAGCGGTGATGGTGTGTGGTGGTGGTGGGTTGTGGGTAGTGGGTTGTGAGTTGTGGGTGGTGGTGGTGGTGGGATGTGGGTGGTGGTAGTGGTGGTAGTGATGGTGGTGGTGGTGTGTGGTGGTAGTGGTGGTGGTGTTGGTGTTGTGTGGTAGTGGTGGTGGTGGGGGTGTGTGGTAGTGGTGGGTTTTGGGTGGTGGTAGTAGTGGTGGTGTTGCTGCTCCCAAACACAGAGGGACAATTATGTCAATTCCCGAGTCGCGCTGCCTGATGCACTTATGGCTGCAAACAAAGAGCTAAAGATTGAAGTGATTATGTGGAGGTTTTACAGACTGGGGAGGAGGCACCAGCGGAAACACCATCTAGCCCAAAATGACAACTGTGTCCAGGGCTTGAAAAAAGGCAAGGGTCAGGATTAAGGCTGGAAGGTAAAGTATAGAAAAGGGATCATATAGCATATAAATGGTAAACGTTGAGTAAATAGCTAGGCATCATGTCATAGGAGTTCTCTTTCCCCTTATTGTCATGTAGATAAAAACAGGGAGGGGGTGACAAAGACAGACTACGAGATTATCTTCCATTTCCGTATGTTATTTGTTATATAAGGAGCCTCAGTGGAAATAATTTCACACAAATCATAAACACTGAAGGGCCAGACAGAGCTAGGCGCTGTGACAGGGATTAATAGAAGCTACTGGCCGTCTTTGAAGATAGAAGAAAAAGAAAAATGAGAGTGGAAATGGGAAGCATTCTTCTCTCAATGCTGTGGTTATTTTGAGCTCCCAATATCAAGATAAGCCTAAGCACCAACCTGAGCTTTTTATTGCCATCATTGAATATTGGTTATATTTGTCATAACCACAACAGATGCCTGCTGTTGTCGGTAGAGAGACCTTCCCCACTGAACCAATCGTTTTTTGGACAGTATAGAGTAAAGTAAAATCTTCTGCTGCATACTTTAGTCTGAGACTGAGATCATGTATGTTGTGTGTGGAGGCATCAACATGATGTTGTACATATGTAGTAAGTAAAAGTAATCTGCGATTGGATTAACTTTTGGTCAAGTATGAAAGGCAACGGCACGTTCTCTAAACGCTCTACATCAGCCACGTGTGTTCAGGCTTGGGCCCAACCCATCCGGTACCTCAACCTGTGAAGCACAGACTTGGCCAAGCTGGCGTGCATCAGTCACAGGTGTGGAGAGCGTTGAGTGGAAGAACGGCCTTCCGGAAGGTTTTTGAGGCAGCTGGAAGGGACAGCATGACCGCTCCACAGCTGCCTCTCTTCAGGGGTGATGGGGGCGGTTATAATAGGGAATACCCATCCAAACGGAGGGAGAGAGAAGGTAGCGACGCCAGAGCCACACAGTCCACCCAGCCAGACGTAGAATCATATCTTTATGTTCGCTTGTTGTTTGTGTTTGGTTTTCTTTTGGTTACTAAGTGTGTTTTTCATTTGGTTTAATAAATACACCCGCCGGTTGATGCGTTTCCCCTGTCATGTTCTGTGTTAAGCAGAGTTCTTCCTCTGTCCAGTGTCAGTGTTCTGTTGCCCATGTTAATCATTCCATTTTATTGGCCAGGCTGAGATATGGCTTTATCTCTGCACACTGCCTAGGAGGCCAGCATCTTGGAGTTGCCTCTTCACTGTTGATGTTAAGACTGATTTCATTACAACCGTTTTCAGCTGTGCTAACATAATCCGTTTTTCAATTATCAATTAGCCTATTTATAATAAACAAAACCTTTGTAGCTTTAATCTTGAGTTACGCAGAGCTACACAGCAACATTAATCGGCAATGATCAACAAGAACATCAACAATACCCGCACTCTGTTTGCCAAGCTAACTAACTGTCACGATTGGTGTGGTGGCGTTGCTACACTTCCATTTCGGTGATCCACTTCCGTGTTTTTGTGTTCACTAGCTGTGATTACTTCCTCTTTCACGTGGTCACAGCTGTTAGTAATCTGTCACTTTATGTGGGGATAAAAGGGGTCGCTAGCAAGTCACTCCTTGCTTAGCATTGTTTGTTGTTACATGTCACTGTGTTTTAGAGGTGAGTGTTTGTACATATATAGCTGTCGTTCTTAAATGTTTGTGTGTAAGTCGCTATGTGCGCATCTTTGATTTAAGTTCACAGTTTAGTGTGTTTTCGCCGTACTCGGTTTGTTTTATGTTCAGGTTGTCTTTAATAAACCTGGTTAAACGGATCTATTGGCTCTGCACATGGCTTTCACCGCACTACGCCGCTCCATCCGTGACAGAATGCTAAGCCACCCAAAAAGCCCGCAGAGCCGGACGGTGAGTGGATTCCTCGGAGGGGCAAGCTATAGCGCTCCGAGGTATGAAGCTCACCGTCAACCCACGGAGCAGCAGGAGCGGCGCTACACCTGGCAGGGTGATTGGGGGTCCGACTCCCTCTCCTCGGATGATGAGGAGGCGGTCTACGAGCGAGTGGAGGAGGACTCCCTGGAAGACGCCCTGCTATGGGATCCCGTCCTCAGTCGACTAGTCCCCGCAACATCGGACGTCGGCTGGGGCGGGCAGAAGACACCGCCCACTGTTCCGGGGCTGCAGACAGGAGGAGGAAAACCCCTGGAGCTACAGCCACTACCCCCGCCGTGGGAAGACCCTTTTCTGCCGCCGACGTCAGGGACAGAAAAACCCCGGAGGGGTTGGATGACCAGCCCACGGCCATTATTAGGACGTGGTGGAGGACATGGCTGGATTTACAGGAGCCAGCGCCTGAGATGGTCGCCACCACGCTTGCGCCTGAGATGGTCGCCGTCACGCCAGCGTCCACGATGGCTCCTGTCGTCCCGCCAGCGCCCAAGATGGCTGCCGTCGTCCCGCCAGCGCCCACGATGGCTCCCACCGTCACGCCAGCGCCCACGATGGCTCCCGCCGTCACGCCAGCGTCCACGATGGCTCCCGCCGTCCCGCCAGCTCTCAAGATGGCTGCCGCCGTCACGCCAGCGTCCACGATGGCTCCTGTCGTCCCGCCAGCGCTCAAGATGGCTGCCGCCGTCCCGCCAGCGTCCACGATGGCTCCTGTCGTCCCGCCAGCGCTCAAGATGGCCCCCGCCGTCACGCCAGCGCCCAAGATGGCTGCCGTCGTCCCGCCAGCGCCCACGATGGCTCCCGCCGTCACGCCAGCGCCCACGATGGCTCCCGCCGTCACGCCAGCGTCCACGATGGCTCCCGCCGTCCCGCCAGCGCTCAAGATGGCTGCCGCCGTCACGCCAGCGTCCACGATGGCTCCTGTCGTCCCGCCAGCGCTCAAGATGGCTGCCGCCGTCCCGCCAGCGCTCAAGATGGCTGCCGCCGTCCCGCCAGCGCTCAAGATGGCTGTTGCCGTCACGCCAGCGCTCAAGATGGCTGCCGTCGTCCCGCCAGCGCTCAAGATGGCTGCCGTCGTCCCGCCAGCGTCCAAGATGGCTGCCGCCGTCTCGCCAGCGTCCACGATGGCTCCCGCCGTCCCGCCAGCGCTCAAGATGGCTGTTGCCGTCACGCCAGCGCCCAAGATGGCTGTTGTGGTCACGCCAGCGCTCGAGATGGCTGCCGTCGCCACGCCAGCGCCCAAGATGGCTGCCGCCGTCACGCCAGCGCCCACGATGGCCCCCGCCGTCACGCCAGCGCCCAAGATGGCTGTTGTCGTCACGCCAGCGCCCAAGATGGCTGTTGTGGTCACGCCAGCGCTCAAGATGGCTGCCGTCGCCACGCCAGCGCCCAAGATGGCTGCCGCCGTCACGCCAGCGCCCAAGATGGCTGTTGTCGTCACGCCAGCGCCCAAGATGGCTGTTGTCGTCACGCCAGCGCCCAAGATGGCTGCCGCCGTCTCGCCAGCGTCCCCGATGGTCCCCGTTGTCCCGACAGCGCCCAAGATGGCTGTTGCCGTCGTCCCGCCAGCGCCCAAGATGGCTGCCGCCGTCTCGCCAGCGTCCACGATGGCTCCCGCCGTCACGCCAGCGCTCAAGATGGCTGTTGCCGTCACGCCAGCGCTCAAGATGGCTGTTGCCGTCACGCCGGCGCTCAAGATGGCTGCCGCATCGCCGCCCACAATGGCTGCCGCATCGCCGCCCACAATGGCTGCCGCATCGCCGCCCACAATGGCTGCCGCATCGCCGCCCACAATGGCTGCCGCATCGCCGCCCACAATGGCTGCCGCATCGCCGCCCACAATGGCTGCCGCATCGCCGCCCACAATGGCTGCCGCATCGCCGCCCACAATGGCTGCCGCATCGCCGCCCACAATGGCTGCCGCATCGCCGCCCACAATGGCTGCCGCATCGCCGCCCACAATGGCTGCCGCATCGCCGCCCACGAGGGCCGCGCCACGACGACGCTCACGATGGCCGCCGCCACGACGACGCTCACGATGGCCGCCGCCACGACGACGCTCACGATGGCCGCCGCCACGACGCGCTCACGATGGCCGCCGCCACGACGACGCTCACGATGGCCGCCGCCACGACTACGCTCACGATGGCCGCCGCCACGACTACGCTCACGATGGCCGCCGCCACGACGACGCTCACGATGGCCGCCGCCACGACGACGCTCACGATGGCCGCCGCCACGACGACGCTCACGATGGCCGCCGCCACGACCACGCTCACGATGGCCGCCGCCACGTCGCCAACGATGGCCTCCGCCACGTCGCCCACGATGGCCTCCGCCACGTCGCCCACGATGGCCTCCGCCACGTCGCACACGATGGCCTCCGCCACGTCGCCCACGATGGCCTCCGCCACGTCGCCCACGATGGCCTCCGCCACGTCGCCCACGATGGCCGCCGCCACGACGCACCCTGAGCCGCTCAAACTGGCGGCCTCTCAGCCGCTCGAGATGGCGGTCGGCTACCGTGGCCTATTCAGGACTGGACCCGTCCTGATGGACTAACCCATTGGGTTTAACTGTGGGTCCTGTCTTGTTGCTCCCTTCTGGTTTTTGTTGGTTCGTTCGGCTATCTGGGGAGCTAGCCTTTTAGTGGGGGATACTGTCACGATTGGTGTGGTGGCGTTGCTACACTTCCATTTCGGTGATCCACTTCCGTGTTTTTGTGTTCACTAGCTGTGATTACTTCCTCTTTCACGTGGTCACAGCTGTTAGTAATCTGTCACTTTATGTGGGGATAAAAGGGGTCGCTAGCAAGTCACTCCTTGCTTAGCATTGTTTGTTGTTACATGTCACTGTGTTTTAGAGGTGAGTGTTTGTACATATATAGCTGTCGTTCTTAAATGTTTGTGTGTAAGTCGCTATGTGCGCATCTTTGATTTAAGTTCACAGTTTAGTGTGTTTTCGCCGTACTCGGTTTGTTTTATGTTCAGGTTGTCTTTAATAAACCTGGTTAAACGGATCTATTGGCTCTGCACATGGCTTTCACCGCACTACGCCGCTCCATCCGTGACACTAACCCTCTAAAGCAGATATGACCTGAACTCTTGTCCAACTGCAAAATGTAATGAATTTGCTTGTTTCTTCATAACTACACAGTCAAACAATGACTGTATAGTCACTACAACCACCCAGAAATAACCTGTCTGTTATGTCATGATTTACTAGAATTGACCCAAAAACGCTAGAAGAAACAGTTGGACATCTTAAATAATTTTTGGTTTTATTAGTTCTCAGTGTATTTGACACTGTAGATCATATAACACTGGACAGGCTGGAAGATTGGGTAGGACTCTCCAGAACAGTCCTAAATTGGTGTAGGTCTTATTCAGATGGGCAGAGTTACTTTTCCACCATGTGCAGATGATACTCAAATATATATGGCTCTTGAAACATATGACTGCAGCTCATTAGACTCACTGTGTCACTGTATGCAGCACATCAATGCCAACATTCTCTACAATCTAACCAAAATAAATTATTGTGTTTGGCAACAAAAATAGAAGAACTAATAGGAAATAACTGGATTCTCAAGCCCTAAAAACCAGTGACCAAGTGTATAATCTAGGTGTAGTTATAGACTCAGATCTTACGTTCACTGCTATTCATATCAATAATCACTTGAAGATTGTGTCGGAGTCCGAGCAAGCTGTGGTGGATCTACCTGTGTCAGATCTACCTGTGTCAGAGCTACCTGTGTCAGAGCTACCTGTGTCAAAGCTACCTGTGTCAGATCTACTTGTAACGGAGCAATCTGTGACAGAGCTACCTGTGTCGGATCTACCTGTGTCGGATCTACCTGTGACAGAGTTATCTGTGATGGAGTTACCTGTGACGAAACTACCTGTGTTTCACAGCGTAAAGATTAAGAGAAACATATGGATCATCCAATCTCCACCTGCTCGCCACATGATCCCCTAACCTGCATCTACTGCCACTTCCACCTCTGCCGTTGCTCTGATTTCATTTTCAAGTCTGAATTAACATTACATATGTTAAAGGAGTTATTTGACCTTTAGATGTGGCCTACACTCTGTAGCTGGGGACAGCCAGGGTGTGAGAGGGGAGTCTGACATGACCAAAGTAGCAGTAGGTCAGGTCTCTGTATGTCTGCTCACATAGACTCAGTCCCACTGACACACAAGGAGCTGATGCTACACATGGGTTCTGAAACTATTTGATATTTTTCAAATACTTCTTAGTGTATTATGTCGCAGGCTCATAGGTGTCACATGGGGAGGGTTTGCCCGTTTGGGCTGTCCTACCAGTCGCATTGAGAGAAAACTAGCTCAACGAATCACAGACGGACTATTTCAAGTGATTTCAAATGGTGTTTGAACCCAGGTCTGGCTGCTGCGAGGCACCCTGGGGCTGTGCTTGTGTTCCATTGTGCCAACCACACAAGAGACCAATGCTGTTTAAACAAAACACGAGTGAGATCAAAAAGCAATCAGCAGCGAGCAGCAGTCACACAGGAAACCCCTGGGGCAAGCAGGGAGAAGGAAAATCTGATATTTCTGAAGAAACAATATTAGTACTGTTTTGAGGTTTCCTGCATAATGTAAACACTGTGAAGAATCAGCAGAGACATTACAAAGGTATACGAACTAACTTGATTGCATTTTTGAGATTTTGTTTTACTCGTGATCAGATCAAAACGAATGCAGTTATTGTTCCTGGAGAACAAGCAAAGCTTTTACACTAAAGATTCTGGTTTAACCATAGTGTCATTGTGCAGTGTCTGGCACATCGTCCCAGAAATCAATAGCTGTGGCTATTCTAGTTGGACATGTGTGACAGGCTATTATTGTGATTATGGCGGCTGGTGATAAGTGCTTGAGTTTTACCAAGTGTGGCTGACTGGGGGATGGTCAACCAGATAAAGAGAAACACACAGGCAAATGTTCACACACACACACACTCATACACAAGCACGAATGAACAAATAAACACAACAATCACAATTTAAAAATATGAAAAAGATTTTTTGACCTGTTTGATGCTAATCTGAGGTCCAAGTGCACTCTAGTTCAGGGCTCTGCTGTAAAGCTTTAGTTAAATCAGAGGGTTTCTCCACTGGATTCATCATAGTGACCGAGAGATAAACAAAAACCTTTCAGGGATTCTGAATAATGTCTATTTATAGACAAGATGAAGCATTTAAATTCTTCAGCACGCATCGCAGTGATTCGCTTTTGACAAATGAGTCAGTCAAAATAATGCACTGTATAGGATGCCAATTTGGACACAGGAATAAGCCCAAACCCCAATACAAATGCTTCCTTAGAGCAGGTTTATAATAATGTTTAGCTTTGAGGGGTAAATAATATTATTTAAATTGTTACATACATCTTTTAAGATTTCTTTAAATCTTCAAATACCTTTTAACCATTTATACTTTAAAATGCACATGTGACGAACTAGGTGCGGGCTAGGAGGCCATCTCTACCCTCCATTTTGTATTTTACGTTTCACACCACCCAACCCAGTGTTTGTTCCTACAACTCTGACCATTGTTTCATTACCATTTTCAGCAGATCCTCATGTAGGAAATTGGTACCTGTAAAAAAGTGTCTCTCTGTTTCCGGGTTTTGTTAATGATTGTTTGCCGTTTTCTCTGTACTCAACATGGCCCAGACTAGGGAATAGGAGCGAGACCTGACATCGGGACAGCGCTTCTCACACACATTAAAGTTTAATGAGAACAAAAGGTTTCCACGTGATCCACTGTGCCTGTCTGTGACTAGTTATTAATACTGCTGTAACTGCTGAAAGGTGACAAGAGCCATGATTTGCCACACGCACACACTCACACACACACGTGCAACCACACACATACACATACACACACACTCACACACAAAAACACATGCAACCACATGCTTGCCTCCAGGCTCTACATCTTACATGAGTGAAGGGTGCTAGCCATTGATTTCTACACATTGCCAGTGGCCTGACACTGAATCAGTTCTTGAACCGTTCACGACTCGCTTTTAGCTAAACATTGTAATCAATAGAGAATTCAATATTTCCATAGAGAATACATTGAGTGACCATCTCCATGTCTTTTTCTATAATTTGCTGATTTAGTACATATTTCTTTACATATTATAATGTATGTCTGAACCGATGAAAACATTCAGATCCCCAGGCTTTCTGTCTTAAGTAATTCCATCACTGGCATCTGATTCGGGTCAGTGGGACCCATTTTCAATGCATGTTGAAAGACAAGGATAGCTGGTTGGAGATGTGGACGCCCAGGTATTTGTAGCTGGCCACACATTCCACCGTTGTCTCATCAATGAGGACTGGGGCATGTATACAGCTATTTGTCTTCCTGTAATTCACAATCAATTATTTGATTATCTTAGCATTAATGGCATTGTTGTTATCTGCGCACCAAGCCACTAGGTGGTTGATCTCCTCTCTGTAGGCTACCTCGTCGTTGTCCCTGATCAGAACAACTACTGTGGTATCATCTGCAAACTTGACTATTGTATTAGAGTTGTGTAGAGCTGGGAAGAAGGAGTACATGCAGTGGACTAAGCACACAGCCCTGTGGGACACCGGTGTTAAGGGTCAGGGTGGAGAAGGTGAGGTTGTCCAACCTGACAGACTGAGGTGTGTTGGTTAGGAAGTATAGATTACAGTTGCAAAAAGAGGGTCGGATCCCAAGGTCATGGAGTTTGGTAACCAGCAAAAGGGGATGACTGTATTGAATGCTGAGCTAAAGTCTATGAACAGCATACTTACATAGGTGTTGGTTTTGTCCAGATGGCTCAGGGCAGAGTGGACAGTAGTGGAGATGGCGTCCTCAGTAGACCTGAAGGCTCTTTGGCCTGGGTTCATTTTCTGTGAAGAACATGTTTTCAGTGATTGCACACTGTGTATTTCTGTGTTTTTTATTCCATGTATGATTTGGGTCTGGGAAATGACACAACTGAAAATAAGCAAATACACAAAAACATACACACACACACACACACACACACACAAAATGCCAGTCCATAAGAAAACTACACCCACACAGACAAGGACTCACAGACAGGCTCACACACTCATACATGCGCTTGCACACATACACCCCCTGCCATCAAAAAAAGTGGGCCATGTGCTCCTCAAATTACAACTGACAATAATGGGCTGCATGTGTGTGTGAGCCTGCATGGATGTTTATATATATGTGTGTGTGTGTGTGTGTGTGTGTGTGTGTGTGTGTGTGTGTGTGTGTGTGTGTGTGTGTGTGTGTGTGTGTGTGTGTGTGTGTGGGGGTGTGTGTTCATGTGTCGTGATGAAGTGAGACACCCCACTTCGTAACTGCACTGCACCATTTTCATCACCCAATCTCCACCACCTTGGTCCCAAACCACAAATAGTACTATCCTATATATAAGGATATTTCAAACTCGTCACATTTGCCACCTTTAATTGTATATATTCGTATACTCAATGTCAAGGATGTATTGAAGTATCATGCAGCACAAACACATGGCTGACATGGATCAGAGGTGACCCTAAGAAGATCACGGTTGAAACTATCCGCCATACCGCTGTCCGTGGTGCTGAACAACCCACCGGCTTACATTGCTTCTTTATTTTAAGACCTACTAGCCAAGTGTTTAAGAAGGAAACCCACAGACCAGTATGCTGGCTGGATGTGTGTGTGTGTGTGTGTGTGTGTGTGTGTGTGTGTGTGTGTGTGTGTGTGTGTGTGTGTGTGTGTGTGTGTGTGTGTGTGTGTGTGTGTGTGTGTGTGTTCTATGACTATACGTCGTGATGGTGGTCCTTTTCTGTGCGCCATGTGTGATAAATCGATGGCATATCGCTATTGTGCCAGCCCGGGGGCAATAGCAGTCCCGACGGACAAGCTGAGTATATTGTGTTCAAGGCAAGGGGTGAAAGTCAATTACAATATTAATGTGTCGCAGCGGGGAGGTGAAATCTCGGCAACAGCGAAAAGGCGAATGTCCCGTGTGATAGAGTGAGCGGAGTCACTCCGGTTTAAACACAAACGGTGTCTGGGGAGCAGGAACCCGATGGACAAGGAGCCACTTATCCGGGAGGAGAACAAAACCGGCATTAAGCATCAACCACAGCTCCATTATGAATTAAATGAAATAAACAAAATGCATGATAACAATGCAATAAAAATAATCACATTGCATATGGAAATTTGAAAAATATTAAAAATAAGATTTGGTTTAAGCAATAGACTTACAGAAAATAGATCTGCATAAATGCAATATTCCTCGCCCGCAGATAGCGACCGAACAGGGCTAATATAAACCACTTCTCCTGGTACCCTCTTGGGGCCTCATAATAGGCCATTAAACAGGGGCATTAGACCCATAATGAAAAGGCTCTTAGCGTTTACCACCGCGGCACCTGGGAGAAGAGACACACGGTGGTTATAGTGTGCGGACAGAGACAGAAGCAATGTAAAAAATTCACCTTAAAACCACTTTGTTTTCTGCGAGTAAATGCTTAACAGACGCTTTTCACATAGTTGCGATGTCTGTTTATTGGCTTGCATTCATTCAAGTCAAGATGTTAGGTAAAAATGTGTAGTATTTCAGATGAATGCATGTCTTTTTTTTCTCCATCGTATGTGCATGCGTGGCACGAGCTTTTAATTGAAGTTGTGACGTCGTGATTTGGCTCAATATTGGCTAATCAGCACGATAATGTAGTCACTGCCTTCCTGGGATTGTGATGCTAATGTTAATGGCATCCAGAGAGAGAGAACAGCCATCTCTGGATGAGCTCATTTCCCCACACCGGGCGCGTTCCCCGGAGACCCAGTGTCTGTTCAGGTTCCCTTATTAATTGAAGTGTGTGTTATTTTCTGCCTCACTGACCAGACAAGGCCAGGAGACGCACATACAAAGCCCCAATCTAGCGGACTATTATTTTAAAGTTTGTGTCTCTGTATTAAAATAAGCCTCAAATAAAATAATCGAATGCTATAGTATAGGCCTATACTGTATATCGTGTTAGACGTAAATATGGTAGGGTGTCGTATGACATAAACGGGGTAACAAAAATATATATGAACAAGTAGCCTGGTGTGAAATCGTGCATCTGCAGATATCAAATCCCCATGTTCCCTTATAACCCAATTGTTTTAGGCAAAGCATGCGTAGCCTACTGCGCATGATCTGAAAGCTCAGGCTGTGTGACACCCAGTCTCTCTCAGGCGCACATAGTGTGTCCCCCTCTCAAACACATTCATTTCCATAATCTCAGTAGGAAGAGTTAAGGTTCTCCACTCGGTCTATTGCAGAAGACACATTGACCACTACAGAGGCTGTAATGGCACCGGGTATTTGTTTTTATAGTGCCAAGTAGAAAAACATGAACAAACAGAAACAAATAAGAATAGACTAAAGTGAAATACAATCTCTTTGATTCAGTCAAACGTTAAATAAGTCAAATGGCGGTCTTTCTTTCACTAATTCAAACAGAAACCTTTCAAATATTTTCTTTTTGTTTATATTCGTATTTTATAGGTTATACAGCTTGTAGGTTTGTATAGTTGGCTTTGTTAAATTTCCTCCAAAAATAAGACTATTTTACAAACATATTTTATCTCCAGTCGCTCCTGTTGTGATAATTAATCATTCTATGGGTCTATGGGAGTAGGGGGACATGAACAGAGAAACCCTGGTGCCAGCTTAGCCAAGTGTGTAATGGGAAAACGGACCGAGCAGTAGTGCCGGAGGTGAAACTGGGATGGGGGGGGAGGATCCCGGTACATTTATAAGAGGAAGGAAAAATCACAATGCTTCAGCGCGCGATTGACTCGACTATCACACAAAAAAACCTGAATGTGAATATCCCTGTCCAAAAAAACAGGAGTTGACTATAGAATATATGGTATGTTCCTTATTGGCTTATCGTCCCGTAACACGTACCCTCAAGGTGACAGCTATTGGCTGAGAAAGCCCCTGGGATCTGGCATCTCAACCTTCGTTGCCTTCGATGATCGGTGATAAACTGAGCAATGACTGGATAAAATCAATTTCACCTTCATGAATATTTTCACAAGGCAACAACACTGGTATATACAGATGCAAAAACACACAAAAAACCTAATGCAATCCTTTATTAAGTTGACATTGATTAAATTACATCGAAATTCAGACTTTATAAATTAGTGCAAAATAGAATGGCTGTAGGATATTATTCTTCAACTGTTACATAATTGCGGTATATCTCAAGAGTACATGCATGGAAATCAGTCTGACAGACAGACGCAGCAGAACTACGACCTCTCTGATTCACTCGCTCTCCATTTGGGAATTCCATCAGCGTATACTGATGATTTTGGAGGGGTTGCACCTGCATGTGTCTTGCAATCACACACGATGTCAGTATAGCACGATATTAATGTGGTCACGGCAAGCCATGGGTTGCGCTGTCAACAAAATATTTAGGATGTATACATCACACAGTGAGTGAGATGTCTATTTTTAACGTTTTCAATCATATGCATTTTTGTGGTTGTGGGTCAACAATGCTGTTTGGCCATTTGTAATCCTATATTCGTCATATTTAATTGATAATAAAACAGCAGCTACAATTAATTCAGGTAGCCTGAAATAAAACATGAATTCGTTACAAAAATATAGGATAATAAAAAAGCGGGTCTTGCTGTGGGAATCGATCTTAAATGTAGCACTTTAACACCCTCTTTTCTTGTGTCATGGCTGTTCTTTTCATTTTGCACCACATTAAATCAGACATCCGTATAAATACAGATCTGAGGAGGTCTGGACGAACTGATAACGCTGCCTGTGATTAACCTCTTCACTTAGCCTGCTCCGAGGGGGGCGTGTAGCCAAACTCCACCTTCCCAGAAAAGACAGTTTTTGTTTGAAGGTGCAATCTGTGCGCCTGATTTTCTCTAGTATTTTTGGTTAATCAGAGAACATTTTAACCAATAGTTTGGGAAAACGAGATGTTACGCTATTAGGCTTACCCATATATTTTGCAAGCCAACCTAGATCTTTGTCTAGGCATTTCCCACTTACAGATTTTTTTAAGTATTTCGGTTTGCTATTTGTAATGTCTCTTATTGTTTAGATACCCAATATATGCACGTGGTCACTGCGAACTTGGCTACAATATTAATCCTATATAGCCTAAGCCTATTCTACATGGATCCTTAAGTGCGCTTGTATTTTCGCAGTCATACCATAAAACATAGGAGAAACTCCCTCAGGCTTTCTTTTTGCACTCAACCAATCCTGTCCGGTTCGTTTAGTCATCCGGGTCGTCAATAGTTAACACAGCCACACAGTCAAAATGGTGACTAAACCCCTTGGATTTTAAATGCCCTCTTCTTCAAATGTGTTTTTTTAAATAATCTCACCACACGCCTGGCGTGTAATCAATTAGGAAATTGGGGTTGTGGTATCAAAAGTCACTGGCTGTGATAGTCAGTCGCATTTTTTTTACCGTGGTTCTGAATAGAAATCAGGAATAGACAATGGACCAATTAAAGGCAAATTGCTCCAATCACGTATGCATTCAAATAACGTGCGATTGAGTCGCACATGCCCAGAATATCCAATAACAGACACTCCGTTGAACACCAGAGTTTTGAGGATTTAAAAAACATGCATTTAAAAAATCATGTCCAATAGGCCTACCTCCTGCTAAATAAAATAAAATACGTGCATTTCAAATGTCTCTACATTGCAAACCTTTATTTAATCGGGCCGATACACTTGAGCTTATACTAGGCATGGCGTCTGTATAATGTTTTAACTATTTATTTGAGCAGATGAAGAGTTCAAGCACGTAGATGCAGCATACGTGCAAACGACCCGTGACGTGAGCAGGGAACAGCTTTTCGGGTGACATTTTAGGAATGTAAACATCTAACTTATTCCCATATGCATGCAGGCTTGTGTGCAGCGTCTTTGGACTTTACAGTGAATGAAGCGGTATTTATTAACCTACAAATAAATCATGTTGGTTTTCAAATTTACTAATTGTAACTTCTAGCACGTTATTATAGCCTAATGACCACGATAACTTGCATGATTATGTTTAATTAATTAAGAAATGTTATTAATGTAATTTGAAATGTTATTATCATTATTATCAAGACCACAAACTAAGCCAACCGACTGTGATTTATTGCTATACGTTTGCATACAACTTTAGAGAGCAAAGAATTGACAACTCCTGGACACTACTTCATATTTAGGCTCTTAGCTACTTATATGCAAATATATATAGGCATATATATGTGTATGCAGAACGTTTAAGGCCTGTAATCCAGTGTTTCTCATTTTTAAACTAGGAAATTACTTCAAATTCAACGAATGAAAAGCAATAATTTTTCAAATCGAAAGGTACATTTGAAAAACCTTAAGATAGAGAAAAAACGAGGAAGATACATAAAATTCATTAGGTGCCCAGTTTCGAAATAAAGGATAAACTCATCCCCAAAATCTTATATTCATTTTGTAATGTACATAAATGCATAGGCGTACCAAGACAAACGGTGTTCTTAACGAATAAAGAAAACACAAATAAAAAGACAGTGGCAATAAGAAGACATGGCAGCATGTAAATAAACTTCAACCGTAATATTGATAATCTATTTCAAATCACAAAATATGAAGTTAAGAATTTTAGTCCAGAATGAACCACAAAAACAAGTTGGATCCATATTAATCCGTTAGGTACATCAACTATCGTTTCTACTGAAGATGCGCGTGTCCTCTGGTCGTTCAAAATGAAACTCAAAATGTGGTCAAATTCAAATCATGCCGTTATATAACCCGGTCCAAAGAGTTGTTGGTTTTCCCCTTTCAGATTCAGCCTAGACCCTTTTATACGTAAAGTTACGCAAGACTCGAAGCCCGGAGAATGTCATTGGATGTTTGGATAAAGTTCTGTAGAAAATGGGGGTGGGGAGGAAACCGGGTAATGCAGGCACCTCCCCTAGAAATGCAGCAAATCTCTGCTCTTTTCTACCGTGGGGTGGCCGCGCGCGCTCTGGGCAGGATGCGCGTTATGCGGAGCAGAGTCCTTGCATTGGCAGGCTGGTGATGACACGTGTCTCCTTGCCACCCCCAGGCTCGAGCGTGCCGCATTGGCATCAGTAACAACCAGGGAAAACCAACTGTGGAAGCGTTGCCTCAACCGTTAACACTAATAAACCAAGTACGAGTTATAAATTGCAACGCGTGCTTTTGGGAGACTCTCTGCGTAATAGAATTGTTTTCTTCGTTTGGAAAATCGGGCGTCGAGCTTGGATGTTTTCGAGCTAAAGGAGAGAGTGCGGTGACAAGATGCAGAGACGGAGCGCGGAATTGTGAAGGTGACATGAACCTGGGGATGATCAAGAACAGAAGGCGTGCTTTGATCAAAAAGTGGAGATAGCAACTGAACTACAATCAAGGTATTATAGAACCACCGTGCGTACTTTAGGCTATAGTTTGATTCATGTGCGGATTTGGAGCTGTATTCTAAAGGTGTTGGCTATTTTGTTGCATTTCAATAAAACATTTTTTTAAAAGCAGTCGCGACAAGCAAGGCAGAAAACAACAATGGCCCATTTAATCCGAAGCAAGTTTCAAAATAAACTGTCAAATGCGGCCACCACCGTGTCGAATAAATCTACCGCGAAGGTAAGTGGGATGATGGCCAGGATGGGCTTCCAGGCCGCCACAGACGAGGAGGGACTGGGATTCGCAGCATGCGATGATTTGGATTACGACCACCGGCAAGGACTGCAGATGGATATCATGAAATCGGATGACATGAGCGGCGGAGACCTCGGAGAAGGGAGTGGGGAGGGCGGAATGGGTGGAGGAGAAGACGGAATGTTGGCTGGGGACAGTCACTACCAAAGAGATGGCACTGGACCCCCGATCTCTGGTTCTAAAGCCTCATGTCTGGGAGATGAAGGAAAGTCACCAAAAATTACCGCGTGGGAAGCGGGCTGGAACGTCACAAATGCAATTCAGGTAAAGACGCATTTAGGTAACCCGTTAAAACATGATGGGTCTTGCAGTTTTCGTCAAAATATTTCTGTCATTCATCATGGTACCATGGTTGCCTATACAATACCGAATATATGTCACCACAATGTAGTCATTCAGTTATCGCATCCAATCGTGAACAATACAATTGAGAGAAATGTGAGAAATCTGGTTTCAGGATTCCAGTTGTTTTTTCAATATTAACCCGACTCCACATATAATCACCCCCCCCCCAAATAGTGTGTTTATGTTGAATAAGTACATTTCCTTTTAAAATAATTTGTAAATGTATGATTTGAGAAGAAAGAATAATGAATTTTAGAAGTGTGTTATCTTGCAAAGCCTAAAGAATTATGTTGACATATATAGAAATATTTGAATGGATAAGCATCAACGGATGAGCATCAATGGATGACTTCCATTTGACATAATGAAGTGACGCGTAACGATCCGATGATCCAGTTTTACGCACGAGCTTGTTCTGGCTCAGTCATTCTGGGGCACTCAAGCATGCTGCTATAGGCATACTCTTCGAAATAATCTTAACTCCTAATCGACAGATGACCTTTAAAATAATCATCTCGTCAAGGTCAAGAAGACATAGAATATGTTATTGTGCTTGATGCTTTATATATGTGCGTCTTGTGAAATACATTACGATGATACAGCCTAGGACTTCTTGGACAAGTGTTGAGATGTTACAACGTATTAAACAGCGTAGACCTCTGTGACAGCAAACAACACAACTGAAAAGGGCAACCGTACACCCGTCATGTGTTTCACAAAGGCATCAACCGGCATGCACCACTATACGTCAGTAGCGGTCTCGGTCACGCGGTTGGTGAAGACAAAATGGATTTGGATTGGGCAGGCTTGCAACCACGGGGAAATGTCCACCAGAAACCCCACCGACAATAATTTCACCCTGACAATGAATTAAGGTGTCACTCATTAAATCACGCCGACACACATTCGCATATATGTAGACACTATAACAAAGTGTTCCTATATGGCCACTCCTTTGTTTAGGGAAATAAAATATGTCCCAATGGTCGTCCCTGGACCAGAGTTTGAGAAACTCAGCACCACAGCTACCCAACGCGTAGACATGTTCCTTATTTAGTGCAATATCGTTCAACAAAACCTGAACCCTCGAATGAAAATCCTATAACTTCATACATTTGCCGACACATCTAAATCAAATAAAGTATCAACCAACTGCAGGCTTCATTTTGTTTCTTGAATTGGCAGATTACATAACTTTTCATGCACATGGTTTTCTTTTGTGATTTCAGGGAATGTTCGTTTTGGGTTTACCATACGCCATTCTCCACGGGGGCTACCTTGGACTGTTTCTGATTATTTTTGCCGCCGTGGTTTGTTGCTACACCGGAAAAATCCTAATCGCATGCCTCTACGAGGACGACGAAGACGGCCAATTGGTGCGTGTGAGGGACTCATACGTGGACATCGCCAACGCATGTTGTCAGCCGAGGTTTCCATCTTTAGGTGGCCACATTGTGAATGTAGCCCAGATCATCGAGCTGGTGATGACGTGCATCTTGTACGTGGTTGTGAGCGGTAACCTGATGTACAACAGCTTCCCGAACCTCCCCATCTCCCAGAAGGCCTGGGCAATCGTGGCCACCGCCGCCCTGCTGCCCTGTGCTTTCCTCAAGAATCTCAAGTCCGTGTCGAAGTTCAGCCTGCTGTGCACCATCGCGCACTTCGTGATCAACATCCTGGTGATCGCCTACTGCCTGTCCAGAGCGCGCGACTGGGCCTGGGATAAAGTCAAATTCTACATCGACGTGAAGAAATTCCCGATTTCCATTGGAATCATCGTGTTCAGTTACACGTCGCAGATTTTCCTTCCGTCGCTGGAGGGGAACATGCAGAAGCCCAGCGAGTTCCACTGCATGATGAACTGGACTCATATCGCCGCGTGCGTCCTTAAAGGCCTGTTCGCACTGGTCGCCTACCTGACCTGGGCGGACGCCACCAAGGAGGTCATCACCGACAACCTGCCGTCAACCATCCGGGCTGTTGTAAACATCTTCTTAGTAGCAAAGGCCTTGCTGTCATATCCATTGCCATTCTTCGCTGCAGTCGAAGTGTTGGAGAAGTCATTTTTCTGTGAACGAGAACGCACGTGGTTCCCGGATTGTTACGGAGGCGACGGACGTCTAAAGTCTTGGGGCCTATCTCTGAGATGTGGCCTCGTCGTGTTCACGTTGCTCATGGCCATCTACGTGCCGCATTTCGCCCTTCTCATGGGTCTCACCGGGAGCTTGACAGGCGCGGGCCTGTGCTTCCTGCTTCCGAGCCTCTTCCATCTGAAGCTGCTTTGGAGAAAGCTGCTATGGCACCACGTGTTCTTTGATGTCGCAATATTTGTAATAGGAGGTATATGCGCCATATCTGGGTTCATCCACTCAATGGAGGGGCTGGTGGAGGCGTACACATACGGTATAGAAGATTAGCTCAGCCAATCTGCCTAAAATAAATGTTACGACACATCCCCAGATATTGAATAGGTGATTTCTCCACGGTGCGCAGTCGGCACTTGCGTACAGAAATCGTGCGAAATGAATCCGCGTACAGAAATCCGTCCGCACTTTTGCTCATCTAACATTTGCATTCACACACACACAAAATAGACCATCCGAATTTGCGAACTAGGCTATATAAAAAAATGTAACTTTTAATGTTTAAATCACAACAAAATGCATATCCATATTTTTGTGGAGTGAAGGTTTACAGTAGTTTAATCAACCTGAACAAAATGGCAAACGGGCAATGTATGTCTCTCTCTGGTGGTTTTATTTTACATTCAATGGCGTGGTTTTGGGCGAGAGTTCAATAACATAGTGACTAAGTGGTATACACATAATTGTGCGGTATATGATACCACTTTCTTTTATGTGATTTGCAATATTTTAATGGAGACTGAATGAGATTATTAACGAACAAATTATAACGAGGACCTATTTATGATTGAAACTAACTTAATGGCAATAAATAATAGCTGACAAAATCAACAGAATACATAGGCTATTGTGGATGATGCAAACATTATTTGTTAATCAACAGGCCAAGTATAAATAACCCTAATATATTTCTTGATTTGTTTAGAAGTAATTTGTATTATTTCCATGCGCTATAATGAAATATTATAAATAAAAATCTGCCATTTTAACTATGCATTGAATGTATGATATTCTGAGAGGTATTAAACAATTAAATTGTAAATGGCAAATAAACCCGTTGCAACTAGACACGATTAAGGAAATACGTTTTAAATTTATTTTTAATTAATTAACATTTAAACATATGGCCTAAACAACAAATATCTGACAGTTTTGAAGGGAAATTGTGAAATAGTCGTAACGATTAATAGTCATTCGGTAATTTTAAGGCCCAGAAATCTCTGTCATTTGACCTATATTCGAATAATATTCCTACGTCACTAACAATAACCAACCACAATATTATTAATAACCAACATTATTATCCGGAACTAAATATGAAATGATTACCCGTTTCGACATGATAATGAATTGACGACTTTTTAAGGATGCAAGAACATTTCTAGATGACTCGTGGTCCTGATTTAAGGGGCCTGAATCCTAAAAGTGTGAAGAGATCATAAAAAATAAAAAATAAATGCGCGTGGAGACATTTTTCATTCTGTGCAATCCAACGAGTCCTGTGGAAATGTTATAAACCCGTACGTGTAGTGTTGTTGTGGTTTCAAAAAGATGGAATGTATATCAAAAAATGTTGTCATATATCGTGAAAATGACTATTAAAGAATAAAGATATAAGTGAAATTATATTGTATAAATGTCTGTGGTTTTGTGTGTTGAAAACCAACACCGTGAGAAACATGTATTTTTTTCTCTATAAATAGAATAAAAAAGGAGCAAAAAATTTGACCAAAAATTTCAGAGCTTTTTTGGAGGTATACAATTATTAATAATGATGATTATGCATGATTATTTTCGATGAGTTTCATTCGTATTATTCCGGTTTCATAGGCAGACGAAATGACAAGATAATGCAATAACAATTCAGATCCAAACGTATTGCATGAAAAAAAAAATAACTGCGGGCGGAGTTAACACTGCCATCTTAGGCTGGTGCGTGAGACACGTGCCACCACAGTTATACAATTGGTATTGTACATTTTGGATTTATATGCGCAATTCTCGCTAGGATATTGCGTGAAATTGTTCAAACATATACATCTAAATATGTAAAAATAAGCTACAAAAGGCGTAAGGCCTGTACCATATTTGAAGAAAGTTGCGTTTGTACATCTTGTCCCCTTTGGTTCATCATGCATGTTAACTTATTGAAAATGCGCTTTAGGCCAACGCATATGCATAGGCATATGCTGTTTTCCTTGTTTTTTTTGCTGTAAGCACCATGCAGCGATAGTCCTACCTGTTTATTATGTGTATTTTGTGTTCAGCAATATAACATCTGGACTATTGTGTTCTATGTTAAAATGGCTAAACAGTGACTCCATATGTTTTATAATCTGTTTGAACATTTGGTAAGTAATCTTATGGCTGAAGGCCAATAAAGTTGCATTATGTGGAAATTCTCTAGGGATTAACAAGTGTGAATTGCGGGTATATTACCACAATATATATCTAACACAGAAACATTCTGATATAGGCCTACTTTAATATAAAACATCGTTAAACAAGTCAGTATCGTTATGGGTTCACGCCATGGTGTTACTGGAACTCAATTATATTGGATAATTTATTATTCTTATTATTCTTATTTGGGGACCAAGCAACAACGTTGCTAGAATCTTATTTTATTTGTTAGTTTTATATATATATTATTTTTAGTGGACTAAGCAACAAAGCTGCTGGAACCATATGGTTTTTGTTTGTCTTATAATAATACAATTTGCTGGAATCCTATTGTATTTGTTTTATTGTTAATATTATGAGGCAAAACAGCACCTCCGATTAATTTGTAGGAACCGACCAATCACGGATATTCATATAGCAAAATCTGCATTGGTACACATGGTCAAAACAATCTCAGCAATCACGACATGCAGGCACTTTCATCTTGACCACACAGGGGTGCTATTAACAGCAAATGTTTATAACGGTTGATATATCTTGATCCGTTTGACTCATGCAGAGGGACCTGAATCTAGCTAAGCAGTAAAGCATGGTTCACATTGGCCTAAAGGTGGCGCTGATGGACCATAAAAAGCATGTACACAAGCTCAAACACTTCTGGGTACGTACATGACATATACATAAGCTGGTGCACATCTGGTAATTTGTTCTAAAATGTATGGTTACGTTCAATGTGGACGATAGGATGCATAGGTTGGATAATTTTGTTTTGCTCAATGCTTCACCAACTGATGCATGTCCATCTGTTGTCTTCCTCCCCAGTTCTGCCAGCTACCCAGCACCATTCTCTGTAACACTTGTAATCAGTGACCTTTTAAATGTGTCTTATTCAGACTTAATAGGCAACATGCCACAATAAATAGATGTACAGAAGAAATGTTAACAAAAGTTGAAAATAATTCCTTATGATTAAATCAAAAGTTTATATAGATTACGGAGCCGATAATATTGAGATTATTGTATTTGGTTGCAATAGGCTAATCTTTATTTTTTGATAGGTTTGAATTAGTCAATGTAATCCAGTGCCAATACTATGTTAATAAAGTGATTATTGTTTTAATAGTATAACCCGTTCACCTCTCTCAATATAAGTTATTTTAGTGCTGATTAAATAGGCCTATAGACTACCACACCATTATGACCAGGAATACCATTGCTCTGAAACGATGTTTAGCTAGATCTGCACGTGTCAAAACGATATCCACATGAATGCCCGGACCCAGGGTTTCCCAGCAGGACATTGCCCATAGCATCACACTTCCTCCACTGTCATGTTGTCTTCCCAGACTGCATCCTGGTACCATCATATCCCCAGGTGAATGGCACACAGGTACACAGTCATCCGTTACCTGATGTAAATGGAATATGACTAATCGGACCGGGCAACCTTCTTCCTCTTTTCCAAGGTCCAGTCTCGGTGTTGGACAGGTATCATCAGAATCCCAATCTGGTTAATTCGCCAAGTGTGTTTACACACACACAGACACGTTTTTTGTTTGACCACTAGCTGCAGCCTTTAGAGCACACATTTTATGACGTACACAAACAGAGCAAACAGAGCAAAACACACAACACGATCAGTCAAGAGACCCTGCCTAGTTGGCACATGTACTGGGTAAATAAAGAATGTCCCGTTTCAAGTATCAAATTGCGCAAAAAAGTAGCAGTCTGCCAGAGGGGAGAGTTATGAATAGTCTGATACCCGGTTGGGAGGAGTCTGTCTCAATCTTTGCTGCCTATGAGCAGATCACAGAGGGCAGCTTACAACCATTGGTCCGCTTTGCAGAGCAGATGATGCGTTGCAGTCTGTCTTTATCTCTGAACGTGGCTGCAGCATACCGGTGATGGAGGTGTTCAGAATGGACTCAATGACGGCCGTGTAATAGTAGGCATTGATCATCATGGTCGTTGGCAGTTTGTACTTTTTGAGCTGCTGCAGGCAGTACAGTAGTTGCCGTTTCTTACAACGGGCTTAGAGTTACAATCTTTGCCCGTTAAATGAAATTCGATGGACCATCACCATGGGCACTTTGACCAGTCTGAGGCTACGCAGCCCCAGACAGCCGGATGTGATACACTGTGTGTTGTGACACATTCCTTCTGGAGGCATTAACATTTTCTGTGAATTGTTGCACAGTAGACATGTAGGTTGGGACGATGAAAGTCAACATCGGATATTCGTAGGATCTTTTCCATGGTAAAGAAAAAACCCTTCACAACATCCAGCCAAGCGAAGAACACTCTCTAGGAGGTGGGCATTGGAGGTGTCATTTTCCAGTCTACCATAAAGAGGCTGCACAAAAGCAAACAGAGGGGTTCTAGCCTTATTGCTTTCAGAGTATACAAGTACGGTAGCACCCAAGTGAACTAGGCTAAAATTATGAGTCGTCCACAAGGTACAGCATGTTGTTGCAAAAGGTGAACATACCTTCAGGATCCCGTTTATGCTGTATCAATCACCCAAGTTCCAACCACCAGACAGCCATAACCATGATTTGTGAAGACCTCATACTTAGATTTGTCAACTTCATTCCAATCTTCTGTTCAGTGATTTTTCCTTAAAACACTTTCCAGAATCACAGAGTTGAATCTTCACTCTGGGCATTAGGACAGATGTACGGGAACTAATCAATGAATCTGCCAGTGGAGGTCCGAAGGATCTGTATCTAAGGGCTTGGAGTTGTCAACTTTTGGCTAGTCTGCTCTAAATACAAGCGTTTATTTGGCACAATTGGTCTATTCATGCTTTAATTTCTCTTTATATAGTCAAATAAAATGTACGCATTCCAGACTGTTCAGGAAACGTTGCTTTAGTATATTTATTGCTACAATGTTAAAACACAACATTTATTCAAGTAATGACAGTGAATTTTATAGAACTTATTTCAATAACAATAGTAAAATATTTACAAAGGATAAGACGCAGAAGAAAAGTCAAGGCAGCAGATATAGTTCCTTGGGAATGCCAAGGGACAAGAATATTGATGTGACAGAAGAAATCCAAATCACCAGCCGCACTGTACATGGTTGAGCGTAAATCATGTTCATTCTCTATAAACACAATGTCTGAAAGGCATCCGTCACATCCCCAAAAGACACAACTCTGGACCGACCGCCACGGTCAGTATGCATCGCACAGGCCACCCTGATACCCATTGAGCATAATGGGCATATGTGGTGCGCCAAGGAAAATGTCATTATGCAGCCCAAGCTTGAAAACCAAAACACTGAAACGCTGGCAAGCCCACAGGCCTCATTTGCTCTGCTCTGGGCTGTGTGACATGGCAGTGGGCGTTTTGGTAGACTTCTCAACCACCCACGGATGGGTCAGGACACCCTGGATTGGGAGCCGGTGGAGGGGGTTGTGTTTCAGCAGTTTGCCAATCAGGTCTCTGCTACCAGTGCTGACATCCGTCGGGTAAGTGTACTCAACCTGCAAGAACAAGGAATTCAGAGTTCTGTCAAATAGCACTTCCATAAATCTTGACCAACTAAATTTAGTTAGACAGGATGGCAGCCGCAGGATTGAGCATCTGTGGGGGGACTTAAAGCACAATACATACACTAGCCATTGAATCTGACAGTTTGAGGGGGATCTACAAGGAAAAAAGACAAACTGCCCAAAATACAGGTGTGCGAAAGCATTAAGAGGCAAACCATAAAAGACTTTGGTGATTCCAGCTAAACACACCCAATGTGTTACTACAAACAGATGAATAAAGATCTGAATAATTATGTACATGAGCTGTAGAGTAGAAATATTCAGACATTTCTATTAAGGAGACTTTCTTCATTTAGAAGTACAGTGTGTAGATTGTGGCAACAAAATAAATGTCATTAAAACATTAATCTATAACTGAAATGAAAAGTGAAGGGATCAGATTAGGTGAAGAGATTAGTTGTCGGGAATTACATGAAAATGTTCGAAGCTTTAGAACACAAAGTGTTAATCGGTGAAAGTTTAATCGGCCCAAAGTCTAATCTCTTCAAGCAATGACAGTCGCAACGAATGCAACGTGTTAACTTAAGACAGAGTTTATTCTAAATGCATAAACCAAAGTTGACTAAAGACGCCATCAGTTTACTAAGCATACTGGACCAAATTCAGTAAAGACATTGAGGAAAACAACCAGTTCGATACCATTTGCACATTCTTTCATGGATTTTACCTTTTTCGAAACAAACCCCTCAGAAAAAGCAATGGGTTATGGTCAAAAGCAAATTATACATTTGTACTCAGCCAATTTAATAATCTTCAAACAAAGATCCAGCAAGCCATACTGAATATACAGCTACATTTAACATTTTTACTATGAACGAACAAGGGTATTGCATTCGGACTGTAAACACTAAATACTGCCTGAGGCTCAGATATGCCAAAATGGACAACATTTTAAGTAGGACAATGAAAGACAAAATATGTATTTCCTGCAATTTCCTTCTGCATTTCAGCTCAACTTCGACAGCCTGATGAAACACTGTCCACAGAGTGCTACTTACAATAAACAAGAAAAACCTAATACTGAAAAGGTGTCAAATGATCACACCCCAAGCTGCTAATCTAGCTAGTAAGGTTGGGTGGAATTATTTTTCTCCATACCATCATAGCTAGCCAACACAACAACAGCAGATTAGCTAGTCGTTATTCAGTCTGGGAAAAACAGTGGCATTTAAAGCACCCAGCATTGTGTAGTTGATGTCAGACACGCTTCCCAACACTACAAAACAGTAATGTCATGAATAAAAAAGTCAGATAAATTTAGACAGAACCTGCCTGGTGAGACTTGGCAACTAACATTCATAAATGTTTCCTTCCAGTAAGGAGCCCTGTGTGAGTAGTCTATTCTGGATAGACTATAGACACTGACAACTAAACAGTTTGCTTTGTAATGAATATCACCTGATCAATCGATTCAATATATTACAGATTACAATTGCATTTACATGTAATGTCATACATTCAGTAGTACATATGTAGTAAAACAGCCTCTGAAATAATGGTTATGCCGTGTAAATAGAAAAATGTAATCAATGCCATAGTACAACACTGACATGAGAATAATATGGGCGTGACTTCACATGAGTACTGAGACTCTTACATAAAGTTAAACAATAGCATTTACCAATCAAGCACCCATTGAATCCTTACCCGTGAGATCTTACGGTAGGTGTCTTCATTGTTTTTAGTCTCAAATGGAGGGCTTCCGACCAGGAACTCATAACAGAGCACCCCGAGACTCCACAAATCCACCTTCTCATCGTGGGTTCTTCCTTCAATCATCTCTGGAGGAAGGTAGTCTAGTGTACCACAAAGAGTTGACCTCCTGGAAAAGATGGACAGGAGAGAGAAAATGGAATATCCAAAAAAGTGAGACATTGAAGCAAAATATAACCTGACTGCATACATTTGAAACGAGGGTTGTGACAAATCGATAATTTATTAAAAAACCTGCCAACAAATGGAAGACCATTGTAAGCCAGTAACAGAAGTCAGTCAAAAAAGTGTCGAATTTCCATAGATCGGCATATTATTTCGGCACCGGAGGTGTGTTACTAGGTTGTGCAGTACAGTCATTATAAACCACTACAGTCTACTTGTGCGCAATGAGTTGTTCTACAGTCTAGCAGCACCTTATAGGCAATTTGAGGTTATCCGTAGAAGAGATAGGTTCTCTAAACTATATCACAACATGTCTTTGTCTGAGAGGAAAATTGAAACTGCTAATCCAGGGTAGGAAAAATTGTATGTTATACTGTGTGCGTCTAAAAAGAGCACAAGGAAATTACAAGACAATGCAAACGTATAGACGGACACCAGCAAGAAAGTGCAACTGGGAAATGTCTTAGGCACTCCCAAAACGTTCTCCCCCTATTAAGTAGACAAATCTGTAACTGTCCACACTCAGCATTTATGTTGGATTGTTTTTAACTTAGTTCTAAGAAGAAGTCTTACATTTAATGAAGAATAACACATGAGAGAAGGGACAGCCTCTGTGAGTAGCTAGCTCCTTGCCTGCGCAGTGTTGCATAAATAATCCAATATTGATCAAGATAACGATTTTCTCTTCCCAATCAGATTAACTAATCAACTGCAATAGACATTTAAAGTGTGCTCCGCTCATAAAGAACGCAGCTATATATAAAATCAACCGCTTCCTGAACTTCCTAAGTCAGCCACCAGGAGGATATTTGGCTGCAAGCGCACCCTGCAGCTATAGCCTGAGTAATATACAAGAGAGAGCAGACAGGCAAAATGAAATTCAAATGTCTGGAGCAGAAGGTCCCTCGAAATAATTATCTGTTCTAAGAATTTTGGAATTAGGCCAAGTGATGTTAAGCAAAAAATGTATTGTATGCACAGGGTGCTTAAGAAATGTGTCTGGGCCGAATAGCAACACAACTAACTTGTGAAACCACCTGTAAAAACACAAAGTGAAGTACGATAAATGCATAAAGGCCAAGAAGAACGTCGCCAACGTGACCTCAGTGAATCCACATCTTTAACCAGAGTCAACATTTTCTGCATCAGCCTGAACTTTCATTTGGATGCATTCTGTGATCAGGAATTTATTTTTAGTTAGCCTTTACATTGATGTTTTGTTTCTAGAAGATACATTGAAATACAAATGGTCCATAAAGTGTATAGATTTGTACATTAGCAAAAACAGCACAACCGTAGTCTGATTTAAGTAAATTAAATTGATGCGTGTCAGGAGAATAGGGTATTTTGAGTATGTGTCAAGTTGAAAACAAAAAATTTAGTTAATGGGCGTTTTTCTATTTATTCCAAGTATCATGTCACTGATACCAAAGGTAACAACCAAGCATATTACATAGTCTTGCGGCATTAATAGGTTGCCAACAGAGTGATCAATAGTTACCTTGAAGAGGGCGTGTGCACCGACCAGCCAAAGTCTGCAATCTTCAGTTCCCCGTTGGCACCCAGTAAGAGATTCTCAGGCTTGATATCCCTGTGAATCACCTTCTTGGAGTGGCAGTAATTCAAAGCATCTGCCAGCTCCATTATGTACTGAGAAAATAAGAAATGGCTGCCGTTTAGGACTCGTGATCACATTATAGAATGAGGATCTAGACAACGGGTACTCGAAATGCAATCGCCGAATGGTCTAAGACAAGGAACCATCTCCTAGTTGTCTTAAAAGCAACCTATAGTAAGAGTGTGAACCAACCAAAGAACTGTGCCAACACCCTGCGCCATTGCAGCATTACATGGATTTAAGTCTGTTGGGAAACACTGACTGGCACACCATCGTCAAACAACGTCAGTAAAAAGTTAGATGGAGTTGCAACCTGAAAACCATATTATTCAAAATAATTATAGATTTCAGACAATAATTGTTCTTCAGAATATACTTAGCCTAACCTTTAAAGAGCCACTTCACCGATTTTGCATTTAGCTTTGTATCAGTAGACAAATGGTAGTATTTTCCAATGACCTTACTCCCACCTCTCAACTCCATCTGATAAGAGGCTTATCTTGATTTTAGGTCAGGGAAAAATCCTCCAATGACGTAAAATGAAAATTTTTAAGTCATTGGAGGATTTTTTAAAAGAGGCTATGAACTACAGACAGAAGTAGATGCTACTTCCGCATTTTTATCAACCCGCCCATATGGGGTGGGGCCTCGTCACAAATTTTCAAAACAGTGTCAGCCATCTTGTAGCTAAGGACCAGGTAGTGGAGAAATGCGAGTTTTAGACTAAACACAATGGCAGAAAGTAATTTTCAAGACGAAATGGAAGAAAGGGATTTTGAAGATTTGTTGCGCAAATCCGATGTTCGTGGCTGCCTGTACGAGCCGCAATACAGCGAAACACAGGTTGCGGTTGACGGAGGAACAAGAGGCTGCTGCTGCAGAGGAGCGAAGCTTGCCTGGCGGTCATGAGGAAGAGCCTGTACAGAGTCGAGCTGGGGCGGACTGGTGGTGCCAGTGCTCTTGCTGTGCGCCTATGGACACAGATAGAGTCCCGCTGCTGTTGCGAATTTCAGCAAGGCCATTTTGTTCTTGAAGAAATAACTGAATCTGCATTAGAAACAGGACCGCCAGCATGCGTAATAGAGCACCCCAGCTTTGATCCACACAAGTTTTTGAAACTTATTTCAGGATTCCGAAGGTCAATGGGAAACGCCAGCCAAAGCCCGCAGGGACAAACAGACGCTTCAGTATGAGTATTTATTTGTAGTTCACGTCAGTTAGCTGAGCTATCGGTTATATTTACATATATGCTAGCTAGCCTATTGTAGGTGCAAATAGCTTGCGTTGCTAACGTTGTGCTTATTATTTTCAGACAAATTTCGCCTAACAGCCTACCGTCATTTCGTGGAATGGGTCCTGCAAGGAGAGACCGGGGAAAGGCTATATCGTCTTGTTTTGCCTGCCTGTGTTGTTCAGGACATCAGACAGAGATTTCCAGCTAGTGACGGACAATACTGTGGCTATCAAGAAACTGCTGAAGCTCTGGAAGAGCTATGAGTGTGCAATTGTTTATATTATGTTTAAAAACAATAAAAGTTCAAAGTTTATAACGTATTACTTTGATTTACAAAAGAGTACAGGGAAATATGAAGAAATGTATATACTTTTATTAATTACAAATATTCTCGGAACTTGGGGTGGTTGATAGCCCGCAGCCACTGTTTGCACCGCTCTAAATGTTCAACGGGAAAACGGTGGAAACTAACTACATGTCCTTTCCTTGTGTTAGATGTACATCCCGGTACAACGCAAGGTTAGTATTTAAATTACTTTATCAAGAAACTCGTCACGGAGACTCATGTTAACCGGTGTCTTCTGTTTTCCAGTCAATTAGCTAGTAGCTAGCCTTCCCTTCTGCCTGCCCTCACGAGCCGGTAGGCGTGGCTTGGGAGTGCATTCGTAGAGCAGCGAAACATGGGCATTCTGGGATTTGGTGTATTTCATCCACATGAGCCAAAAACACATATTAATATTTTTCTCTGCCTAGAAGCAGGCATGAAAACGGGTCAGGGGTGAAAAAGGTGAGAAGGATATTACCCCTATAGGGGGGTCCGGGGGCATGCTCCCCCGGACGAAAATTTTAAATATTCCACATGTGAAAGAGCTTTGTAGACAATAAAGTAAATTGAGGTTTCCAAGTGATTTCCCAAAAATAATAGATTTTTACAATTTTTATGTTTATTAAACATCTTACACCATTTCCTTAAAAGAACAAAGCAGTGCAAAATGTGGGGGTCCTCTATAAAACAATCTGAAAGTGGTTTGAAGTTTCAAGGCCAAATGGTTAAACAGCTACTGAATTCATAACTTTAAGACTTGACTTTATTGACGGTCCCTAACTATAAGCAAACGGAGGTTTCTGTCGGTTGATCACCACGGTGTAGTGTGGCTTCTTGCCCTGTACTTGTACTTTATTGACGGTGCCTAACTATAAGCACACGGAGACAGAGGTTTCTGTCGGTCAATCACGGGGTGTGGTGTGGCTCAGTGCGGGGAAACCGGACCTGATCTCGGCCTCCGAATATCCGTTGAATATCCAATATCCAACCAACTTTACCTCGGTCTGAGATGAAGCAAATACATTTGTTTGGGAATGGTTTAAATTATGCGCAATCCCGCACCGAAATTCAAGCCCTGTAGATCTTTAGCTGGCTAACATTGCGTTCTCTCCTGCTGTGTACAATAAATCAATTCGTCAACCTGTATATAACGTTAACTAAGCCTATCGCAACAGAGCTTCGGAGTTACTATTGAAACCATCAGTCACCAAATTCAGTCGATTAAATCGCGGAGGCCGGGCGGGCTTTTTCAGCTTCTGAATTTAATGTGCGCGCTCTTGTCAGCACGAGCGAAGCGAACTGCTTGTAAACCAATTAGGTAACGGTATTCTCCTACCTTCCCAGAGGTGGTAACTGGTTCGTAGTTCACTAAATCTTTTGTACCTAACACACCCCCCCACACAAATATTTTCTCATCGAATCTACACGATTCACGTAGGTCATCTATTCTGGTTTCAAAACGGCGAATTTCGCGGAAAGGTGAGTGACTTTCATGCCTGTAGAAGGCACAAATTACAAAAATGCTTTCCCATTTCTACTACATAAGTGACCACGATAAGTGAGAAAAAAATATGTTTTTCGGTGAAGTTGCCCTTTAAGTAAACGTAGCACATTACTCGTGACAACTGAACTAGTACTGTCAACATATTGGAGAAAAACTACTAATAACTCCTGCAAGTCGTTCATTAAATGAGGATGTCAAATCCTTACCGTAGCACTCCTCATTTCATCAAAGCTGCCACATCGTTGCAGCTCACTGTACAACTCCCCTTTAGGAGCAAACTCCAAGATGAGATAAACACGGGAGGTGTCGTGGAAGTAACCATAGAGACGCAGAATGTTTGGGTGCCTAGAGGGAAAAGCCAAAAGCGAACAATTGCCATGATTTTAAATACAGCTGCACTCACCTTACAGCAACTAGCCCAAACATTTGAACTTAATTAGCAAGCACAAACGTGGCTTAACCAAATACATAGCGGTGTAAGCACAAACTGGCTCAGGTAAAACTACTTAAATGCATGCCTTTAAAAACACTGCAAGTACCAACCTAAGATGCGACTGGATCTCCACTTCCCTTCGTAGCTGGTGCTCTACTCCAGCCTTCTCCAGCTGTTTCTTGAAAAGCACCTTGAGGGCCAGGATGAACATGGTCTGACGCTCCCTGGCTAGGTACACGTTGCCAAACTTACCCTTTCCCAAGGGACGACCAATGTCAAAGTTCTCCAGAGCCCAGCGCTTTCTGTAACAGAGCATGGCTTAGTAGTTAGTAATCATCTCAGAGCCAGTCGCAAATCAAGGGTTTCCATACATCATTTGTGTAAAGTCAAACCTTTTGCATGACATTACAAGCAATGCATTAAGCAACAATGAGACTATCGCTGTAATACAAAAGTGCAACATCATTGCCAAAGACACTTTAAAAGGCTAGTGAAACAAACTAGTTCGCAAAAGTGAAAATTGGTTTGAATACGCCATAGTCTTTGTATGAGAAGAATATTTTACACACAGGACACCTTTAAGGCATTTTCTGTGAGGCATTAATGTTCTATGCAGCAGAAATTCTAATGCATATTGAGAGTGGCAGCTAGTGGGATGACATTAGGAATTTATTTAAGTTCTTTACTTCACCTACCAGTTATAACGGTGCCAACTAAACACAGGATCAAGTGATTACACACGCAAGTATAATCACTGGCAAACTACTTACAGAAAATGTTAAGTAATATAGTTATGCTTAAACCAATTGATGGGGTTATAGTAAGAATAGGACTTTACTAAGCCGGGAGGAGGCAGTCATGAGAGATGGGGATGAGGGAGAATAAAACCGGTTGAGTGGATTCAAATTGACAAATCTGTAATTATCACACACACCAAATAGTTCATTTATCAAATGGCTTGTTAAAAAGTATAATCTGCACTGATACACACGCAATTGCCAATAATAAAATATAAAAGATAAGACAACTAAATGGATACAAATGATATACCATTCAAAAACAAAGCTAGATTCTTGATTTAGGCAAACACATACTCACTTTGAAGACACACCTGATTCGCATTTGGCAGGTCTACCTGTGTAGAAGAAAATAAATTAATGGAAAAACAAGGCACAGTTTAAATTTTTTTTTAGTAAAAATGACACACACGCTTACTTTGTGAATTTTCCTGCTTGGAAATAGAGTCAGTGGTTTTGGCAGCCTCAGTGGTTTTGACTGTCTCAGAATCAGCAGCATTCGTCTGACTCCTTGACTGCCTCTGGGTTGAAGAAGTCTGAACCTTCGGTTGGCTGGGGGTCCGGCTATGGCCTGGAACAGGTTTCTGGTTCTGTGGTTGAACCGGATTCCCTTTATGGTTACCGGACTGGGGGGGCTGCGTGGTGGATTTGATGAGTGGGGTTGGGGTCACCATTTTCTGTTGGGTTACAGGTCGGAGGATGCGCTGTGGTCCATTTGACGGTCCCAGAACTTGCTGGCGTGGTGTGGCGTAGGCTACAGGCTTGTGACCACTGGACTGTGAAACTGGAACTCGCTTTGGTCCATCCCCTGAGAGCTACAAAATTGACAGAAAGTGAGATGAGGTGGGTAGTCTTTCATGCCTCTGGTACACAATACAACATCTGTCCAATTACAGAAGACGACTTGAGACCCTTCCTCAAATCGTCAATAAAACTTAAATCCCAAAGACATCTTAATGAAGAAGTGGCAGATATGATGATCGGCTTGACAATACTAAACAAATATGAATATGGCCAACAGTCTGTATTAGAAGGCTGTGAAGGCAATTGACACAGTTCATAAAGATAATTAAATATAGCAGTAGAAAGCAGAAGAATTTGATTAACCACTAATAAATCTATAACTAACATTTTAATATAGTAAACCATAGACAATGCATACGGTGTGTTTTTTTCTAAGAATAAATGGACTTTCATTTTAAAGTCGAAACCAGAAGACGCCATTTCAGGTTGACCGACGCTAATAAAATGCATTGCTTACCTTGTTTTCAGAAACGGGTCGCGATTTTGAGTCTTTCGCAATTTTGAGCTTGGCAGCATCCATATTCTGGTGGAAAAGATGAACTTCGATTAGACATAAATAAGAAAACCATAAGAACATTCACTAATGAACGTAGCAGAGATCTTCGCAGCAAATGTAGCCATCACCATAGCTGCAAGCGCATGTTAAATACCGATTTAAATATATGTATGCGGCCGCAATTACTCTATAACCATAGCAGAAACAACCTATATGAGTACGGTATAACAAACCTTGGCTACGAAGATTCAATGACAAACAATGCCTTTCTCGTCGTGGGTGAAAGATAGTTGGACAATGACATGTAGCTTGCTAAACGCATAAATAAACTCCACATGAGCCGCAAGTCAACCAGTCACCCTAACTGTCCATATATGTTCAAATTCAAACATGCCCCTTTTAAAAACCTTTAAAAACACCACTGCTGTTGATTGGATATCATGCCACCCCGAGGCCGTTTACAATTGGCTGAGGCCTGTTACGTCATGACGTCCGGCATTATTCAAGAATCCCACTTGACGTCATACGTCGTGTGCGCCGCCATCTTTGTGGTCTTCGCATTTCTTCTATTGCCATTACAAAACGTGTGTATTTGGTTAAGTGCACCAGCAATAAAGTGTCACTGAGTTTTTACAATGAATTTCCCAAAAGCTGGCTTGAGTTCTTAGGCTTGACATTATATGAGTTAATCCGTATTTAACTTAGCCCGTGATAGCTATTTATATAATATGAAACTGATGGGAAGGTGCTAACCGTGTATAGTTAAACGACTCGGGATGTTTCCTCCACGAATAGCGTGATGTATGTCTATGTTCATTTTAATAGTGACAAAAATACAAAAATAAAAAGTCACATTTCACCAATATAGTTACCCAAATCTAGTATACACTGTATATTATGTATAAACTGTCTTAACAAAAATAGTGCAGGGTTTAAGTACAAAATTACAAATTATTCAACTATGTCATTCCCAATAACTTTATATAAAATTTCTGATTAAAAAAACGTATTATTTTTATTTATAAACATGAATGTACCAGTAATGTCCATAGGAGTGCCAGTCTAACATTAACATGTTTTTTATGGAAAGTATAAATATACGGTGGGACATCATTCCAAAATTACATGACACCTTAGCCTATAAATAAGATATAGGCTATAGTTGTATACTATTTGCTTTGTGACTTCATTAAAACGCACTGTGGAGAAATATCCAGTTTGGATTTTTGTAAAAATGTGTTGCAACTTAAGGGCAATTTCTTTCAAAGGGTTCCACTTCCATGTGAACTTTTATGTTCGGTACAATAAATCCATTTGGATTTGATCATATTTTATGTCAGGAAACTTTGATTTCTACAAAAAGAAGTGTTTTACGAATGAAAAAAAAACATTTCAGGTAGTTTTATCCAAACAGTTGATATTTCTGGGACCAGCTAAGGCTCTCTAGTGGGGTCTTTATACGAAATATCAATTTAGGAATAAACCGGATTACGCTGTCATATTCATTAGGTGAAAAATGTGTACCAGTCTTTTGCTGAACCTCCTCAAATCTATGTAAATATATATTTTTTAAATCACTTAAAATGGACTTCGTACATTTCTGGGGGAAAGTTGAGATTAAATGTCAACTTCCATTTGTCAAGCGCTTGTTTGTGAAAGTTTGCTAATTTATTGGTTATTTTACTACACTTGAAATTACATGACAAAAATATAATTTGGCGATGTTGAACAAAGGGAGACTATTTTGACAAATCCAATGCTTTATCCAATTTTATTTAAATATATTATTATAAGCATGTAAATCTAATACATAATAACCACCTTCTGAATAATGTATTTACATAGTCAGTTTGCTAATCCAGTAACATCCTCATGTTGTAATTGAAATTCTGGTGCATACAAACATTTGTTACAAACAAGCTAGTAGTTATTTTACATACACACACATACGTTAATAGCCATGTAACCTTGTCTCCACAGAGAGCATGTGTTTCATTACATAATGTCACAGCAAATCATCCATGGTGACATTTTTAAAACAATACAATTGGTTTTCAATGAGTAGAATCTCTCATTGCATGACATTTTTATAAATTAATTTGTCAACAAAAATAATAAAGTTTTTGGCTACCTCTGAATACAATATTTGGCTACTTCTGAAGTGTGGGAATAAGATTATTAGCCATATATCCATACATATTTTTGCTTCAAATGGGTGATTGTGGTCTAATCTCAATCTCAAGGATTGCTTTGATACTTTTGACAACTCCAACTAAATACGTCTGAAAGTTATAAAGAACCATATCCCCACTGACACAAGACTTGGCAACAAAAGATGCCTTTGTTTAAAAATACACCTTACAAATGATTTTGCTCAGTTGGTCAATGTCATTCTCACACTATGTTACATCAGCACATATGCCATCAGTAAATAAAAAAGAATACTTCACATAATTTACTGAGTGGTATGACAAATTTCTAATGTCCATAGCGACTGCTTTGTAACAAGAGACCGTGGGAGTTTTGTTATAAGGTATACAGTTTTAGGCTTTATACAGACTCCACATTATGCCGTGGCCAGGAACCACCCTTAGCTCTGGCATGTTGGCCTTACAACACCCCCCCACTCATGTCTTATTGCTTCTTTATGCAAGTTTAGAAGTTTGGCTCTGGCAATTAACAACAGTTAAACATAATGGCAATGCAAAATGGCCTGGTTTCTGGAATGCAATCATACATTTTCAATCTTTCTTTGCTGGACCTCTTCTTTTTTCAGTTGACCAGGGCTGTTTACAGGACTACAAACACATACAACTTTATTTAAATAAAATGGTATTAACTTGCTATACTTAAAAGAGCACCACCCTTAATATGGGATCAACAGTTCTTTGAGGTATGTTGAAAAATGCGCAACTCTCACATACTATTCTTGACTTTTTACATTTCGAAGGCCCAATAACTATTCATTGTTAACCTTCAGTGAGAAAGCTTTTACTGACATACGCACGCACGCACACACACACACATATAGATATATACACACACACTTCTTTTATGTTAATCTTCCCTGAGTAACATACCGCTAGATACATATTCCAGTGTAAGTGTAAAATACCCCCCCCATCCAGCACATATAAGACAGGATGTACTCTACTGACATCATAGCAACCAAGCTATCAATCTGTCAACCCTGGTACATAACGTCTCTACTTCAGAACCTGGACACAACGCAACTGAACATATTTAGATTTCACTCAAACATTCAAAATGGTTCTCCTGATTCCTTTGGGAATATATATTTTAGGATTACTCCTGTCCTTCCAGTTCTTAATAATAAAATAAATATTCATAATGAATACAGTACTTGAGTTGTAATGAAGCTCAGAGATGTAGAACCTGGCCAGGCCTGGACCTCCGACCAGGGAAACTGCTGAGAAGAGCATCATATTGAGAAGGCGGCTCACACACTACACTCTAATTCACACTTGCCTCTCTTAACAACAGTGGTCTAATAACAGATCCCTGCACTTGTAAGGCTAGCGTGAAAACACACAGCAGGTGGGGACATGCTTGAACTCCTTCCCATCTTAATGATCACATCTTTTCTGACCTCCACCTCTTTTCTACTACTCGGTACCTCCGAGCAGAGTCAGTGTGGACCCTGAAAACAGTCAATCGGTAGAATGCGTTGACGTATGCTTGCCCCACTGCGCCAGGTGTATAAAATCAAGCACCTAGCAATGCAGTCTGCCTTTACGAACATTTGCGAAAGAACGGGTCGTTCTAAAGAGTGCGGCACTGTAATAGGATGCATCCATTGCAACAAGTCGGTTTGTGACATGTCTCCCCTCCAAGATATTCCACCATCAACCGTAAGTGGTCATATTGTAAAGTGGAGGGGTTTAGGAAAAACAGCGACTCCACGTAAAGTTACAGAGTCAGGCCATTGAGTGCTGAGGCAATGACTGCAGAGTTCCAAACCTCCTCTGGCATTAACGTCAGCACTACAACTGTGCGTCAGGAGCTTCATGGCATGGGGGTTTCCATGGTCGAGCAGCTGTATACAAGCCTTACATCACCAAGCACAATGCCATGCATCGGATGGAGTGGTGCAAAGCATGCTGCCACTGGACTCTGGAGCAGTGAAATGTGTTCTCTGGATAGAGTCTGGGTTTTGCCTTGTGCCAACTGTGAAGTTTGGTGGAAGAGGGATAATGTTATGGGGTTGTTTTTCTGGAGTTGGCTCAGGCAAATATATTAATGCCTCAGCTTACCAAGAAATGTTGGAAAATTCTTTGCTTCCAACTTGTGCCCCTGTGCACAAAGCCATGCCGGTAAATGGATGGTTGAATGAGTTTGTGTGGAAAAACTTGACTGCCCCGCACAGAGCACTGACCTCAAATATATCTAACACATTTGGGATGAACTAGAACAGATATTGCGAGCCCACTCGTCCAACATCAGTGTCTGACCTCACCAATGCTCTTCGAGAAGAAGAAAGCAAATCATCCAACCGGCACACTCTAATATCTTATTGAAAGCCTTTCCGGAAGAGTGGAATCTGTAATAGCGGCAAAGGGGGGCGCCAACTCGATATTAATGCCTATGGATTTAGAATGGGATGTTATACACGCTCCTGTAGGTGTACTGTGTAGGTGTCCCAATCCTTCTGTCTCTATAGTGTAGCTACACTAGCTAAAGTTGATAGACACATTTTGCCCAGAATTCATCAATCACGATCAAAAGGCATTAGTCCACACATTGAATCAATCAAACGGAGCCACCAACATGAAGGGAGGCAGAGTGTCATGGCACACCAGGTGAAGAATGCCTTCCAGACAGGATGCAGGGAATGCTGTGGTGGGCGTGGCTGGTCTGTGTGAAGTGTCATTTCTCCGTTGTCATAGCAGCAGCCATGGGCGTTCTCATGGTCCCACGGGCTACAGCTGCAAGCTCGTCAATCTCCGCGTTCAGCCTCCTGATCACCCACTCCATTGCTTCACGGCCCTGATATGGATTAATTGACACGGGGAGTGGCTTAACACAGGGAACACTCAATTCCATGATGCATGGTTTGGCAGCCACTTTAAAGGGATCATCAAATTGCTTTTGAAGTCAGACACCCAACAATGACAGCTCAGAAATGCATGCAGATAACATGTCTGAAAGCTACCTTGCCCGCATTAGTTGACATTGTGTTGGCCAGCACTCCCTCCAGATAGCTACTCAGACTGAATCCTTTAACTGAGATAAGAGCTTCTTGCGTCAGAATCGTCCTGCAAAACGTAGCAAGAGGCAAGACTTTTAAAACATTGTAAAAAATAATAGTTGGTTTACACTCGGCTATAATGTACAAATGTATTTTGTACTTATCCCACCCCCAGTCTAGTTAAGGCTTACTTCGCTGGGTCTTCGGGGTGTGGTCTGTATGTAAGAACCTCATCCACAGACACCATGTTAGTAAATGTAATCTGCAGAGAACCAGAAACATTAGACATGATCAGTACTCCGCCACTATTCATGGGTTACAACTCGGCTAAACAGCTATGTTGAAGACCAGATGTTAAATGGCGGCTAATGGCATTAAACAGGGTCTAAATAATTTGGGCTAAATGACACCATAGGCGCTGGTAACTATACCTTCTCGTCATCCTATTATTAAATGCATTTTAACAGATGGCAATGTATTCATTGGCTAGCAAAAAAACAAAAATCTGTGGATCTCCCTAAACATTAACTAGGCAGTTAACGTTAGGCTATATGGTATCTAAAACCAATTTGATTTGGTATTTGAAAGAGCTACCAATTATGGTACTATGTCAGACCAGATCAGCAGCTCTCGTGAAGGATGAACGTTTAGTTTTACATGAGCCCCCAAAAAAAAGTCTGAATAAGTTGCATGCATGCATTAGAAACAGAACACACACATTAAAACAGGTAAGTCATCATTCCAGACATATTTAAGTTCTTGACTCTAGGAAAGAAATTGTCTTAGACACACCCACGACACACCCATTCTGTATTACAATTGTGGCAAAGACAGCTTCAAAGGTTAAGGGTTTTTTTCAACAAGAAAATGCTTTAGAAATATTTCTAGTGGCCTTGGATGTGACAAACAAAACATATGCACCGGTAATAGCGATAAAATGTCCTATATACAACAGCTATCTGTTTAAACATACATGAATGTACAACATCCGTAAAGATTCAGAACTCACATTTGAAGACTGCAGCTCAAAAGTCTTCTCCTTGGGGTCTACTACAGAGTGCTCCTGGATGTATGTGCACGTCTGCGTTCTGCCAATGATCTGGAGAGAGAAACAACTGTTTTACAACTGATTTATTGTTGAACGCACCCCGGCCCCATACAGAGCATGCTCAGAGACATGGCCCACTCTGCTCAGTGTCATTACAAATGTCCTGACAGCAAACGGAATTTACCAGAGACAGTGTTCACACTGTACTGAGCTCAATTTCCTGTGGCAACAGGTTCATCAGTGAGTGGGCACGTTGTACAAAGGTCACTGAATAAAGCAGGTGAAGCCCGTCTGAAGAGGTCCGAATGTGCTGGATGTAAAGGAGGTTATGCCCTCTCAGTAATCTGCCCGGAATAAAAAACTAAAAAGCCTCCATTTCTCCAATAGAGAACTTTTTAAAGCTCAAAGGGCAACTGTTCAGTCGACTTGTAATCTTCATTTTTTAATGGTTGGTCATCTCAAAGATCACCCAGCAATGTTACACCCGTGTCCTGTCAGTGATGCAACTTGCAACTGCTATGAGATCTACTGCCTTTTAACTGATAATAAATTAAATAATGAATTACATTTTATCTGGGCTCTGATCCTAAATCAGCACTCCAACCTTGAGACACTTCAAAAACGAGTGTTTTAGTAAGCAGCGTTCTGTCCATGATTTGACCGGTGGAAATGCTAGACTGTATAAAGGACGTTGATATTGATACGTCTCTCACAGAGATCACAACTTCCATTGACAAATTTAAGAAAGTATTTTTTAAAGTTTTTTTATTTGATCAGTTCATTGGCTCTTTTCATTAAACAATTGTTGTCATGTGATGGTGAAAAACACAATAAATACTGGAGGTCGTTGTCGAACGGCTACACCAGACAAGCACAGACTGCTGGTCACTCTCGGCACCACCCTAGTGTATGGAAATATATGCCATTTACACCACACTCTATTTCTGCAGGACAAATAGAAATGGTCCAACTTGTCCGGGACAACATGGCAACGTGCCAGACATACAACAGAGCCGTCCTGTTTCACGGAACAGCCGTCGGTCATGGAAAATGGAACTCTACTTCATCGTTCCTGCTGCTCGGTCCCATAATAGATTTCAGCGGAAAAGGCCAGAGTGTGTATGAGCAGCGGAGGAATTACCAAGCCTGGTGCCTGACAGAGTGCGAGAATGTGTTATTGAGATTGCTGTAAAGCTATACCCTTCAGTTCCACTGTGCCGAAAGGGACGGCCCATTGAGTGAAGCCTAAAACAGCGGTTTCAAACCATGACAACCTACAGCCAGGGACACCAAAGTTAAGAACCATTTCTCATCCATTCCAACATGCTTGCCACTTTCTTTTTGTTTGACTCGTCATATTTGAACAGAAGGGCTCACCACAGAGCTTACTACATTGTTGATGAACCAGAAGTGCGATTAACCAGTCTCGCCAGTCTCATATATCTAGTAATTTAATATATGTGGGAATAAAATAGACATACGGATTTTACGATGGAGGGAAGGCCCCACTCTGCACTGAGCAGTCTGTTGCTATGCAGGCGTCCCTGGGCGTCTATGCTGCGCTCCAGCACGTCTACCCCGAACACACTGGGGTTCATGGGGTTGGGGTACTTCTGCATGGCAGCATTGGTCACCGTTTCCCAGGGGTGGCTGTGGATTAAAAGGAAAAGTGTTATTCTAGTAGCATAGGCTCAACACTAGTGTGGAAAAACTGGGGTTGATTATAGTTATCTGCATGTAATTCATGGCAAAACCGCTTTTGGAAGGTGGCTAGCTAGCAACGTCAAGGTCATTAGTGCTTATTATTTGAATACACCAGTCTATTTTTTGTTCTTTCAATGGTTTCCTGAGCCTGTAATGAGGACTGCATTGACTACTTTACATTGCATGGTGCACTGATGATTTCAGAGCTCAAGCGTATTCCCAAATTATTGAGCAACCTGTCAACTTTATCTTGACTGCGTGAGTGGAGGGCGAAAAAAAACAACCTTTATCTCATTCTACAACACAAGAGAGTAAACGAAGGAGAAGTCACAGTAAAACTGTGCAGACAAGACACCTTAAATGAAGTGAACACTGGCGCCTGCCTGCTTAATGTCCTCTGTTGATCACATTATATGATCAAGCCTATAGTCCCTCTTGACTGTCACTGTAGCAGCTTGGGGCTTTAACAACCGAAATACCCTAACGCTGAACTACTATGTCATAGCAATTGTATTTTTGCACGCATTAGTTTAACATGTTCAAGTGCTAAAGTTCTTTCCTTAATAAAATATATAAAATAATAAAATAAATCAGTTTCTGAAATGTGTATTATGTAGAGCGTGTTTTGACATCCAGATTCGAGGGGATGGTGTAACATAAATATGAGTTGGATATCACCAGTGGCATGTGGTTGCAGTGTGACACTGATTGCCCAACACAACTCCAAGCGAATGGCTGCAACCGGACGGTGATGTGATGGATGGAATAGTGCGGTCAAATATCAGATGGTGTGGAGCGGTCAGGAGCTGTCCGTCCCACTGTTATTACGAGCTTATAACGTCACATAGACGTATTGCATCGTGTTATGTCACTCATTCATCTAAAGGAAAACCCGTCAAAAACAAGACGAAACAAAAGGAGCTGCTAGAAATGTCGCATCATGCCAACTTGTTTGCCTTATATATATATAATATATAATTATTAGGTTATCGAATGTAAATCTAATATGGTAAATAAGTAATAACCTATAACGTATATAACGTAATTGAATATGAAATTGATAAGGCATGGCATCAAGCAAACGTCAGGATATAGTGGCCTATTGTAGAGAACGATCAGGAATTAACGTTAATTAGAACAGTACATAAATAAATAAATAAATGCTGCGCTTTTATCCAAAGCGCTTTACAGATCCTGCGTCACATTCACCCATTCATTCACTCATTCATACACTGACGACCGCATCTACCATGCAAGGCGACTGCAGGCTCGCCAGGAGCAGCTGGGGTTAGGTGTCTTGCTCATGGACACCTCGACAATTTCCCAGGAGGAACCGGGGATCGAACCACCACCACTCAACCCACTGAGCCACTGCCGCCACATATATATATAGGTGCCTAATTAAATACTCGCTAATTAACCGGAAAGAGGCGAGGTTTGTGTCGCGAAATATAGTAACAAAACGCAGCTGTCAGTCAAACCCATATACGACACGAATCTAAATAATACTAACAAACACTGAATGTCAGAGAGCTGTCTCACTTGAAAATGTGCTCCGATGTCCAGATCTTCATTCTCGGGCGACTCGGAGTTTGGTGCGATGTGAAGCTTAATCAGGAGTGGACCAGCCAGATATCTCAGACTCGGTGACACTGACCGGAACAACGGCTGCGTTCAGAGCTGATTCCACACATGTCCCCGCCCACCACTGAAATAGCCGACGCGTCATAATCCCCTTAAAAGTTTGCGCCGCAAAATATGCTACTGTTTCGTGTCGCATTTTACCAGCCATTTCTTTCCCATGCGGGATTTTAGAAGACTTGGGCTACTACAGGATCCGTGTACTAGTGATGGCCAAACGAGACCTTGTTACATCGATGAGACTTTATAGCACAATACTGCTTCGCTAAAAGGCTATTTTCTCGAAGCGTGGTCTAGAGACAGCGGTGGAAATAAGCAATAGCAGGTCCAATAATGATTAACGCAATGACGTAGTTTGGCTCAACCCATGATTCAGGCCCACAGACTGCGTCACATGTTTCCATTGCGTGGCTTTTCGGGGTTCAAAGTCCGCGTCTGTATTCAACGTATATATGTACTTACTTAGCAATTCGCAAGGCACTCGCAACCGATGATGAACTCATTTGCGTTGTTGCGGAGTGGCCCGCTCAAAGCTCCAATTGCAACAATTGTATTCCTCAAAGTTGGTGTCATGATGGAAATAACAGCAGTTATTCCTGCAGCTATACCTGGCATTTTCCTTCCAACTGAGTAGGCTACATTTAGGAGGTATTCGTTTCATGGACAGTCTAATAGGGTAATCGTGGACTGCTCCATTGACCATTAATGACTTCTGGCGTAAGGCATTTGACACATTTGTCTGCAATAGTTCAATAGTTATTTCACAGTCAACCGGGTGACAGAGAACCAGCGTGTTCTTCTGTAATTTCAAACTATTTGTTCTCCGTTTTTCATTATATTTAAAAACTAATACTGTGACAAACATAGACCTTCATTTGTTTTACGTCGAGTGGAGAAAGCTGAACCTGGTCATGCATCTGACCTGGACTATGTAAAAGTCTCTGCGTTTAAAAAAATCCATTAAATAGTTATTAAACTATTACTATTATTAATATAGTCCAGGTCCTGAGAAGGGTTACTGGCTCAGGCTCATCTGAACAGACTGTGTTGGCTTCTGAGCTGATCCGGTCAACTGTGGTGTCCCAGAATATGGAGGCCATCAGCATACACTATACTATACACTATATACACTATATACACCATACACTATATACACCATACACTATACTATACACTATATACACCATACACTATACTATACACTATATACACCATACACTATACTATACACTATATAAACCATACACTATATACACCATACTATACACTATATACACCAAACACAATACTATACACTATATACACCATACTATACACTATATACACTATACTATACACTATATACACCATACACTATACTATACACTATATACACCATACACTATACTATACACTATATACACCATACTATACACTATACTATACACTATATACACCATACACTATATACACCATACACTATACTATACACTATATACACCATACACTATATACACCATACACTATACTATACACTATATACACCATACACTATACTATACACTATATACACCATACACTATACTATACACTATATACACCATACACTATATACACCATACACTATACTATACACTATATACACCATACACTATACTATACACTATATACACCATACTATACACTATATACACCATACTATACACTATATACACCATACACTGTATACACTATATACACCATACACTATATACACTATACTATACACTATATACACCATACACTATACTATACACTATATACACCATACACTATACTATACACTATATACACCATACACTATACTATACACTATACTATACACTATATACACCATACACTATACTATACACTATATACACCATACACTATACTATACACTATATACACCATACACTATACTATACACTATACTATACACTATATACACCATACACTATACGATACACTATATACACCATACACTATATACACCATACACTATATACACCATACACTATACTATACACTATATATACTATACACTATATACACCATACACTATACACCATACACTATACACTATATACACCATACACTATACTATACACTATATACACCATACACTATACTATACACTATATACACCATACACTATACTATACACTATATACGCCATACACTATATACACCATACACTATACAACTCTGTGCCCCTCTTTCAGGAATACAATTTAATTCATAGGATAATAAATATGTATTGTGTCTACAGGGTCCACAGTTTACCACAGCATACCAGTCAGAGGAGATCCCTAGTTTCCATAGTTACGGTGCTGTAAATGCTGAGCAGGGAAAAGCCAATGTCATCTGCAAGTTTTTCCTGTGTGTTGACCTTAGAAATCCTTCTGCAGTCAGGATGGTCCTGAGAAGGGTTCTTGTTCAGGCTCAGGTCAACGTTCTGTATCGGCTTTAGAGCTGATAAAGCAGGCTTTGCAGTCCCCGAATTCTGTGCAGAATGTGCCGACCAGCACCAAACCCGATCCGGTGTCCTCTTTCCTTTCATGGAAGCGGCTGAGAGATAGAGTTGACCAGCAACTGAAACTATCCAACAAAAAGAGGCCACATTTGGTGGTGAAGGACCCCAGAAGGACCTCACTCAGAAGCAGCGACCGAAGAGGAACAAGCCAAGGTACATCAGTTCAGACATCTGGCAGAAGGGGGCAGAAGACAGCAGCAAGCCAATATAAACAAGGAGAAGCCCTCATATTCACTTACATTTTTCATGCACATAATAGGGGTTGGATCAACTTTATTACACTTCAGTCATTTCAGGAACAAAATAAAAATCACATTCAAAACTTAATGTCTTCCTCATAAGGAGCAATGAAGAAAATTGTAGTTGAAATGTCATTTTAATTTTACTTTATTTTTACTTGAAGTGAATTCTAATATTCTATACATTCCAATATATTCCAATTCTAATATTTTATAAGACACTCTGCATTTAAAAATGCATTTTATAATTATTAACTATAATAAGTACACCCAGCACAGTCAGAAGAGGGCTGGTTCCTCTCTAGGCTTCTTCCTAAATTCGACCAATCAAAGAGTTTTTCCTAGCCTTGTGCAGAATGGGTTATTCTATTGGTTTATCAGGCAGGACAGAGACAGTCACATCTAATCTCCTCCCGTCAGATGGGTACATGGGGGGAAATTATGTGCCTCGTGACTTATATGGAGTTAACCATGATTAGACTGAACAGGGCATACTGTTTTACGGTTGTGAATGTTTATTCATGCTGTGGTAAAAATAGCATTCATGACAGTAATGTAAAACCACACCATTTTGTAAATGGTCAGAAATGGCATATACTTGTACTTAGTTTTTGGAGGAGGGTATTGGGAGTTTGGGAATTTGTATTCATCTTTAATATTAATCTTTGTTTTCAAAGGAAAATGTGTAAATGCAAGCATAAAGAAAACAAATGTAACAGCCTTTTATTTTAAGCAGGCTACATCAACTTCTCAATCATTTTCAATATGCTGAGGAACATAAACATTTAGAAATGTAATCAAGTTAATATCTGGTATATAACAGATATTGTATAATTTCCCTCTTCCCCAACAGTTTACCCTCTGCTAAAACCTCTGCTGTCAGCCAAGCAAACAATATAAGGAAGTATTCCAGTATATTGACAGAATTTTATTTGGTTACATAACATTATATATATTCTGCGCAATGACGTACATCCATGTGTACTACTCCCTTCACAGAACAGCTAAAATAGGCTTGAACCAAAAATTAAAAAAGAGTGAGAGGCCCCAGTACAAGAGGCCCCGGTTCAAGAGGCCCCGGTTCAAGAGGCCACCGGTAGAAGAGGCCCCGGTTCAAGAGGCCACTGGTAGAAGAGGCCCCGGTACAAGAGGCCCCGGTAGAAGAGGCCCCGGTACGAGAGGCCCCGGTACGAGAGGCCCCGTTAGAGGAGGCCCCGATACAAGAGGCCCCAGTTCAAGAGCCCCCGGTTCAAGAGCCCCCAGTTCAAGAGGCCCCGGTTCAAGATGCCCTGGTTCAAGGTTTGAGAAACAGAAGCCTCACAGGTTCTTTTATTAGCAGTTTCATTAATAGTACCTGTACAAAAGGATCATGGGATTGAGGAAGTTGTTTATGGACTGTTCGGAGCGCAATGCGTTATGGACCCTTTTTTCCGTGTTTAGAGAATAGGATATGAAGGGAGGCAGGTGATTTATGTGCAGCCTTTTAAGAGTTGGAGTTTGCATTCGGTTTAAGTTGGTGTGCGTCCGTATGTGAATGTGAGTACATATTATTTACCTCTCTGTAATTACGTTGACTAATACGATGGTGAATGTTTTCATTCCATTTATGCGCAAGATAGTAGCGCGTCACGGGTGCCTATGTTAGTCTTCGTATATATGATGGGCATGTATTTTCGTAATGTTTCATTTACACTACTCGCATTTCTACGGATGTAATTAATGATCCGGTTGGACGTTGAACATATTGCAATTGATAAGGTGTATTTGGGCAACTTGTTATTTAGTAATATACATGTTCATGTTGTGATGCCAGTAACATGGTATATGTTTATCAGTGATGTTACCATTAAGATTAGTCTCTATTTAGATTTTCTACATGCTAGGTTATTAATGTATTTGATTTACTGTTTCAGACCACATCTACTTATGCATTACATAGACCAACCCATGTGAATTTGTATTTCTACAAGCAAGTTATAACTACAAATTAAAGAAGTCAACTGGCACACCTTGGTTTGTTTCTGTGCTCTTACCGGCACACGGGAGAGAACACCTTGAGACCCTATAAGTGAATACAGTCCACGAAAGCTATCTAACAGTACCCCAACAAATCAGTCCTTTCTCTGTCTAGAGTCTGTGTTTTTTTCCTATCTTAACATTTTCATTTTATTCACCAATATGGGTTTTGATTTTTTCATTGCAACTCTGCCTGGAAGGCCAACATCACAGTTTCCTCTTCAATGTTGACGTTCAGACTGATGTTTTGAGGGTACTATTTAATGCAGCTGCCAGTCGAGGACCTGTGAGGCATCTGTTTCTCAAACTAGACACTAATGTGTTTGTCTATGCCTATGTAGATTTTCCAATTAATATATTTTCCAGCTACAATAGTTATTTACAACATTAACAATGTCTACTCTGTATTTCGGATCAATTTAATATGTGTTATACAGTATAATCACTTTCTTAAAACCACACATCTGTATAACATGTACACTGTGCTAACGTTGAGACCCAGATTTTGTCTGGTCACATGATAATGAGAAATTGTAGTCAGAAGCGGGAAATTACAATTCATACATGTTCCAGGCAATTCTGCTTGGACATCTATTCGGCGATACTTTCAGTTTTTTCAACAGTCTCAGTCACAGTCTCCATTTTCGTAACCACCTCTGTCCTGGTCTGACTCTGAACTCGTGTCTCAGCCGGTCTGTCTTCCTCAACCCCGTCCTCAAGCCCCCAGTCCTCCGTGTCCGCCGTGGCGTCCTGGTACTGCTGGTACTCGGACACCAGGTCATTGAGGTTACTCTCTGCTTCGGTGAACTCCAGCTCATCCATGCCCTCGCCGGTGTACCAGTGCAGGAAGGCTTTACGCTTGAACATGAGCGAGAACTGATCTCCGACACGTCGAAAGATCTCCTGGATGGCCGTGTTGTTGCCGATGAAGGTAGACGCCATTGTGAGTCCTCGAGGAGGAATATTGCAGACGGCCACTTTCACGTTGTGTGGGATCCAATCCACAAAGTAGTTGCTGTTTCTCTGCTGTATCATCAACATCTGCTCGTCCACCTCCTTGGTGGACATCTTGCCTCGGAACATTCCGGCCACGGTGAGATATCGCCCCCTGCGGGGATCGCAGGCGGTCATCATATTGCGGGCGTCGAACATCTGCTGGGTGAGCTCAGGCACGGAGAGCGTGCGATACTTTTGGCTGCCGCGTGCTGTCAGCGGGGCGAAGCTGGAAATGAAGAAGTGGAGACGAGGGAATGGCACCATGTTGACTGCCAGTTTGCGGAGGTCGGCGTTGAGTTGGCCTGGGAACCTCAGGGACGTCGTGACCCCACTCATCGTCATGCACACCAGGTGGTTCAGGTCGCCATACGTCGGCGTGGTGAGCTTCAGTGTACGGAAGCAGATGTCGTAGAGAGCCTCGTTGTCAATGCAGAAGGTCTCGTCCGTGTTCTCTAGGAGCTGGTGTACAGACAGAGTGGCGTTGTACGGTTCCACCACCGTGTCTGAGACCTTAGGCGAGGGCAAGATGCTGAAGCTGGTCATGATGCGATCTGGGTACTCCTCGCGGATCTTGTTTATAACCAGGGTGCCCATTCCGGAGCCCGTCCCACCTCCCAGGGAGTGGACCAACTGGAAGCCCTGCAGGCAGTCACATCCTTCACTCTCCTGTCGTACCCGCTCCATTACAGTCTCAACCAGCTCGGCTCCCTCCGTGTAGTGGCCCTTAGCCCAGTTGTTACCAGCGCCGGAGTTTCCTATCACACAGAGACAAAGAACAAGAAAATGCCCTCCTTTAGACATCTGCGACCACCCGGTGTAGACGAAAGCCAATTGTTGGGTTCGCTTTGCATATCCTCTGTTCATTCCCACCGCTCATGCTATGTTTTTAACTATTTTAATTAAGAAAATAAATACACTCACCGTGGATAAAGTTATCTGGCCTGAAGAGGGCTCCTATAAAATACTCTCACCATGTATGAAGTTACCTGGCCTGAAGAGGGCACCTATAAAATTCTCTCACCATGGATGAAGTTACCTGGCCTGAAGAGGGCACCTATAAAATTCTCTCACCATGGATGAAGTTACCTGGCCTGAAGAGGGCTCCTATAAAATTCTCTCACCATGGATGAAGTTACCTGGCCTGAAGAGGGCACCTATAAAATTCTCTCACCATGGATGAAGTTACCTGGCCTGAAGAGGGCTCCTATAAAATTCTCTCACCATGGATAAAGTTATCTGGCCTAAGGAGGGCACCTATAAAACTCTCTCACCATGGATGAAGTTACCTGGCCTGAAGAGGGCACCTATAAAATTCTCTCACCATGGATAAAGTTATCTGGCCTGAAGAGGGCACCTATAAAATTCTCTCACCATGGATAAAGTTATCTGGCCTGAAGAGGGCACCTATGCGACTCCCTCTGACACTGTCCATGGTCCCTGGTTCCAGGTCAATGAGCAGCCCACGGGGGACATACTTGCTACCTGGAAAAATAAAGAATAAAGACTAAAGTAGAAAATACTGTCAAACAGAAACTTTTCACTAAAAGACACACGCTGAAGATTCACACTGAATGAACCATTGTTCCAGAGTATCTGAATGACTCTGACCATTTGCCTCATTGAAGTAAACATTGAGCCTCTCCAGCTGAAGAGGATCGTCCCCTTCGTACATCCCTGTAGCATTGATTCCATGTTCCTCGCAGATCACCTCCCAGAACTGTAAAGACATACGTACGTTGCTGAGTTTGGGTCAACTCCAAAAGTATCAGTGAATCTTCTGAATTTACTTTAACTTTGAATAGAACAATGTACATTGGTGTGTTGTTCTGGTTACAACACCGGTCCTGACACTGATCCCAGGTCAGACTTCAAAAGGCAGTGGATTGATGGCCATGGCCTGTATTAATTTCTAACAGAGCAATATAACAATATAACTAATATAAGAAGCTCATAGTAATAGTGTTTCAGGTTTGCATCAATTGTTTTACAATTTAGAGTTATATGATAGACCCAATCAGGGGCTCTAGACCTGGAAAACACAGGACCCATATGATGCTCCAAACATCACCCCTCGAGCTTTATGCTGCTCACCTAACCAAACATCATCAAATGTTGATGCTCCAAACATCACCCCTCGAGCTTTATGCTGCTCACCTAACCAAACATCATCAAACGATGATGCTCCAAACATCACCCCTAGAGCTATATGTTGCACACTCAACCAAACATCATCATATTATGATGTTCCAAACATCACACCTAGAACAATGATCACCTAGCTAAATCTAACATATCATATAGACTAGCTGAATCTAACATATCATATAGCTGAATCTAACATATCATATGGCCTAGCTGAATATAACATATCATATTTAGACTAGCTGAATATAACATATCATATGGCCTAGCTGAATATAGCATCATATGGCCTAGCTGAATATATCATATAGCTGAATCTAACATATCATATGGCCTAGCTGAATCTAACATATCATATAGACTAGCTGAATCTAACATATCATATAGCTGAATCTAACATATCATATGGCCTAGCTGAATCTAACATATCATATAGACTAGCTGAATCTAACATATCATATAGCTGAATCTAACATATCATATGGCCTAGCTGAATATAACATATCATATTTAGACTAGCTGAATATAACATATCATATGGCCTAGCTGAATATAGCATCATATGGCCTAGCTGAATATAACATCATATGGCCTAGCTGAAGATAACATATCAGACTAGCTGAATCTAACATATCATATGGCTGAATCTAACATATCATATGGCCTAGCTGAATATAACATATCATATGGCCTAGCTGAATATAACATATCATATAGACTAGCTGAATATAACATATCTTATCTGCTTGCCTTATGCAGGCGCTCTGATAAAAAAAATGTCCCACCGTTGCCAGCGTTCTACGTGCTCTTTATCTTAGAGCAGCCTGCTGCTTGGGGAACACCCTGTCACTCACACTCAACAACCACTAATGGCAATGAGCCAGCACCCAATAACTCACTCAATGTACCCTAGTATCCAGCTTCATTTAACCTACATTATTGTTTTTCATTAAACGTGAGCTGAAATTAAGAAATGCCGTGAGCTTCACTTCAATTGGTAAGTTGTTCTTGATACTTTTCATGAATATTGCATGAATTGCCCCAACGTTAACATCAAAAAACACAAAAAAAGAAATAGAAATAAAATAACCCTGTGCCACTTTTACATCCCTGCTACATCAAACTGCATTGAGTGTGGAAATATATTGTATTTGCAGAAGGAAGATTAGCGTAGGGTTAATGTATAATATAATATTACTAAATTATATTAATCAACTCTGGAAAACGATTTAAATATGAAACTGTGAATTTACCTTTGATCCAATCTGATTTCCACACTGTCCAATTTGTAGATGTACAATTTCACGCATGATGATGAGTGAGTTTAAATCAGCTAAAAGACAAAGGTCTCTGACATGACATGACTTACGCACCAGGGTTTTATACCCTGAGCAGGGGGGGGTCTGATGTCACCACTGACAAAAAACCACCCCCCCCCCACACACACACACACAATCTCCCCAAAACAAACAACTGTTCAAAATGGCTGCAGTTAAGGTTTGTCAAAGGATCACACAAACCATTTGTTGATGTAGACGTGTTTCAGACTTGAGGATGTTATTGTATGTAATGGACAAAATACTAGCTTTTATACATCTAACATTTGCTTTAAGTTGACACAAGTCACAATGTTCACATAAAAGGTGGGGTTGAACTATGACAGTGTTGGTATTCTTAGTAAAAATATACTGTAAGTGTTTGACTTTGCACTCTGAATATGTGTGGAGGGTACTGTATAAGGAAACTAAGGATGTCATTTTACAATTTTAATTGTTATTTGAAAATTCCTGTATCCATTGGATTTCTTTTTTTTCTGGAAACGCAAAAAGGACTAAAGTTGGGTGGCATGGGAACTGAATGAGTTTCTGTAAACCACAACCTCACACAGGTACATATATAGGACACAAACACTGGTTTACAGACAACTAGACAATGACAACCAACACTAACTTAATATCTCAATTTATTACTTTTATTGTTAACGTTTATAGAATAAACCAGTATGAGAAAGTAGTGCCTTGTTATTCCTGTTTGGCTTAAGTTGTGTATGGGAGAATGATGGATCCACAATATCGAGAAAACAGTCTCTCATTGATTAGAACTCCTAAAATACTAATTTTACCTTTCACTGAAAAAACATGACATTTTCATTCCGCTCACTCCCAGAAATCAGCTGAATTTTCCAATTCGATATGGTAAAAATTTTTAATTGACTTGTACAAGTACCAGAAGTTAACTGGAATAACCAGTTAAATGAGTGCGGATCTGGAATATATATTCTGATTGACCAAAGAATTCTACCATTCCAAAGAGCATTTAAAAGTCACTTCACATCTGTTAATGTTAATTAACAAAGGGGGACATTTTTTGCCATATTGACATTATAGCCAATATGGAATGTTTTGAAGTGACTATAAATTAATAATTCAACCACACTCATACTTTTTTTCCCACTTAAGGCAATGGGTATACACTTACTATATTATTGTCAATCTGATTGGATAAAGACAGTGCTGTAAATTAAGCCATATATAGGAACTGTAAATATGTGAAATCAGCAAGTGCTATTATCACTAGCTGTTACATTTAGATATGTACATGCCAAAGTCACAAAAATTGAACTTAGATTTAAGTATTATAACTAAAACTTGTTTTTTTAAGCATTAAGGAGGTTGAGATCGATGCATTGTGTGGTTCTTACTTCTTATATTACATACATTTGACATTTATGTTATTGGACAAAGAAACACTGACTGAGATGGAAAAAACTAAGGAGCAAAAGCGTCCCCAAGAATGAAATAGAGCTACATACAGCGCTTTTAGATGATCTAAACCAAACTCTCACACCCAGCAAAGCTTCAAATGATGCCATCCTGATGTTTCTACACCAATTCGGTGTTCAAGATGCATGGAGCTATGGCGATTGTATTAGGTTTTAGTATAGAATAGACTGTATTAATAATGTCATGTATCAAAATCTTTCATTTAATAGTTACAGTTTGCTTGCCCTATATTTCAACATAAATCGTTGTACCGTTTGTTTTGAAATTTATTGCAAACCTAAATATAAAAACAATGGTCGTGCCATATCCAGCTTATCCATGTGTCAATCTACTGGAATTTATCAAAAACATGCAATCTTTATGTTCTCACAACACTAAAAAAAAATTGTCTATCAAGCCACCTGTATTATCGTTTTTTGCACCAATGGATATTTTGACACATCACATACCATTCACAGATCTGAATTGGGTTGTCTATGTTAACACCCCTGTACAAATCAACTCATTCATATATAGGATGTTAATGCTTCCCTGAAGGTAATGAAACAAATAAAATAATGATGTTGTACTGTCCAGTAAACGTGGTCCTTCTGTCACACCAACGGAACAGAAAACATACATACAGCAGCAGCAACACTTAAATTGCATAATTTTAAAATACCCAATAGACTCAAGCCTGCGCCAAGAAACTATGCACATTTACAAAATGGAAAAAAATGAGCTAATATTACATACTTTATTCATTAAAAAGTACAAATAAGAAAACTGGTACATATCATGAATTAAAACAAGAGAAGCCAATTGCACCACAAGATTAAAAAAAGGTTCTGTTTGTGGTTTTTCCTTTTCTCTAATTCTAAAAATAAAGATAAAAACATAGGAGTATTTAATAAGAGGTTGAACCAGGAGCAGGTGTGACGTTTCAGTAATGTCTTCAGCTGGATATTTTTTCAATCTCATCCAGATCATCAGTGTCCAACTTTTCAATTTTCTTATCTGTAGGTAATACGGAAAATATATATATGAAAAATCCATGTTAAACTTCAAAAGACAATTGCGGACCAGTTCACCTGGACACTCACAGGACCATTTAGGTACACCTGGCTTGTATCAGTTTAGACCAACTTTTTCTTTTAAAACTGCCTTAATTCTTCATAGCACAGATTCAACAAAGTGCTGGAAACATTCCTCAGATTTTGGTCCATATTGACATTATAGCATCATGCAGTTGCTGCACAGTGTTGTTTAAGCTGAATTCTGACCCTACTAACTGAATGGCAAGAATGTCTGAAATTTAGACTCATCGAACCAGGCATTTTTTAAATAAAATTGTCCAATTTTGGTGGGCCAGTGCAAATTATAGCCTCAGTTTCCTGTTCTTAGCTGACAGGAGTGACACCCAATGCCATGTCCTAAGTCACTAAAATCATCTTTCTTCTCCATTCTGATGCTTGGTTTGTACTTCAGCAGATCGTCTTGACCATGTCTACATGTATTGGATTGCTGCCACGTGATTGGCTGACTAGATAATTGTGTTAACGAGCAGTTAAAGGTGTACCTAATCAAGTAGCCAGTTAGTATTTCAGCAGTGGACATTAGAAATAAACTTAAACATCTGCATTTTGACTTACTGAAGTGATCCTGGATCTTGGTGAGGACATTCATGCTGAACTTGCTATCCACCATGTTGATGGCCAATCCCCTCTTCCCAAAACGACCCGTGCGGCCAATCCGATGCAGGTATGTCTCGTTGTCTGGGTTACCATCTCTGTCCACTGGCAGGTCGAAGTTTATCACCACAGAAACCTGTTCAACATCAATACCTAAAGGGAGGTTAGATGCAGACAGAAAGGAGAAGGTGGACAGAACATTAATATGGTGCATTGGTGCACTACCAACATTGTATTGCTCGCTCAGTTTGGTTTAATGCAGGAAATGATCACTTTGTTTGCAAGTCACAGAACTGCAATAGCTTGACTAACTGAACAATTATTTTTCTTCAAATTGTTTGTCTTTTGATACATGTCAGTTTGTCTGCTTTGAACTTGAGTGAGTGTGATACCAGTGGGCCGGTGTGAAGGTTTGGTTTAGTGTGATACCAGTGGGCCGTTGTGACGGTTTGGTTCAGTGTGATACCAGTGGGCCGTTGAGACGGTTTGGTTCAGTGTGATACCAGTGGGCCGTTGAGACGGTTTGGTTCAGTGTGATACCAGTGGGCCGTTGTGACGGTTTGGTTCAGTGTGATACCAGTGGGCCGTTGAGACGGTTTGGTTCAGTGTGATACCAGTGGGCCGTTGTGGTGGTTCAGTGTGATACCAGTGGGCCGTTGAGACGGTTCTATTCAGATAAATTTAAAACGTTTGTTTATTTAGTTGGTTTAGGTCACCTCTAGCACACACGTTAGTGGTGACCAGGACTTTCTCCTTTCCTTCTCTGAAGCGGTCGATGACACAAGCTCTTTGCTCCACCTGCATCTCCCCGCTGAGCAGCGCCACCTGGTGGCCCTCCCGGGACAGCTCACCAGCCAGCCAGCCAGCCGTCTTTCTGGTCTGAGGAGGATAAGAAAAGACAGTTTGTTATCTGAGAGAAATGTCACACCGCCCGAATCAACCCCCTACACAGTCAAAGAGGCCTGGGATCAGCTCCACAGTGCTACAGCAGCGCCTTCCATACGTATAGAGACACTAAAGTCACAATTGCTATTTTTTCAGTATATTAAAAGAAATACAAATATACAATTCAAAGGCAAATGAGGAGGAAGTACAGACCGCCACCTTTCATGTCTCTCTGTTCCAACATGTTTTAACATCTAAAAATACCACCCCTGTCAGAGATCCATCTCCGATTTTAAATTAATTATGATGAGCAACCCAGCCCCCATTTCAGCTGCCTGACTATTCCAGCGTGTCACAGCCCACGTCCACCAGGCTGTGCTGCTGATTTTTTGCCAAGAGTTACTGACCCAGTGGTCATCTGAACATGCAGACGCATGAAGCTGGAGGATTCTTCAAAATGGGTTAATCAATATGACTGCTCATTATTGTACAACTAGCTGTGGAAATGTATTCATATGGTTTTGTGTGCGATCCCAGAAATTATAATTTAATTGGAAAACGAATGATATGGTCATTTCAAATTAAGTTGGGCACAAATATGACTCCCAGGAACCGACGGAGTCGTCCATTTGAGGGATTAATAATATTTTGAAGTGATCTTGCGTACAAATATTGAACCAAAGGTTTAACCTCCATACCACTGTATGTTTATTTATAAGCTCCTCCCAGCGGTGTCTTACTCATTAGGCATCAGGAAGTGATGTCAGTGAGAACTTCCTATATAGGAAGGATCTGGAAATATTGATCCACTCCTTTATCTCTTCAAGAATCGACTACTGTAATTCTTATGTATCAGTCTCCCTCAGACTTTGCTAGCCCACAGTGGGTGCAGAATGCAGCTGCAAGGCTTTTAACTGGGGTGAGAAAGCGAGACCATATCACCCCTGTAATGCGATCCTTAGATTGGCTTCCCGTTACATTCAGGATTGATTTAAATTTTAATTTTGTTTGTCTACAGGGCCCTCTCAGGCCTTGCCCTGCAGTACATTAGTGATCTAATAATTTCCCACGCTCCCTCAAGAGCTCTCAGGTCCTCCAATCAACAGCTTTTAAAGGTCCCTCGCATTCAATTTAAATCAAAAGGAGACCATGCTTTTTCTGTGGTAGACCCCCAAACTTTTGGAACAGTATTTCATTCCGTGTGAGGTCAGCTACATCAATCCCCTCTTTTAAAACTCATTTAAAAACAGATTTATTTGCTTTAGCTTCGGATTTATTGATGACTGTATGATATCTGTATAATTAATGGTTTCATCTTTATTATCATTTTTATATTATCATCTTTCCCCTTGTAAAGCACTTCGGGGCAACGTCTGTTGTTGGAAAATGTGCTATATAAATGTGTATTGAATTGTATAAGAACGACCTCAAAGTAAAACCCTGCGAACACCCAGAACTCACGTGACAGAAGATCATGGCCTGGGCAATGGTGATGGCTCCATAGATGTTGCAGAGTGCCATGAACTTCTCCTCTTTGCTGTTGCAGAGGACGTAGTACTGCTTAATGGTGTCCAGCGTCTCCTCTTCCCTCTTCAGCTTTATGATGTTGGGTTCTGGGACCATACGCTGGGCAAAGTTCCACACGGTCTCCTCAAACGTGGCCGAGAACAGAAGCATCTGGCACTGTTTATTTAACATCCTGAAATAGAGGGAAACATGCTTGCCGGTGTTATTTCTTCTTGCCCAGGTATGTTAACAGGCCAATAAATCAGACTATTACATTGCAGATGTCAGTCTCCAGAGGCCAGACCCCCAAAGTAAAACAGCTGATTGATAGAAAGGAGCTGTAGATGGTTAATTTTGGGCACTATGCTGTCCACGCAAAATACTAATGAACTATGTAACAAATTGTGCCTTTTTTTCCTTTATGAATCACATCTACAAGATCATCATACAAATGATGTTGAGATGTAAACATTCATGTCACTACTAGATTATGATACAGTATTGATGCCTATCTCATGTCTAGACCCTCTACTACATGCCTCTTGCACTAGTCTGCCCAAAGCCATATAGTATTATTATTATTTACAAAAATATCAATACAAAACCAGTCATTGTGTTTGTCCCGTGAGTCCTAGCACAGACGCACCCAGACTCCACTCCTGCACATTGACTTGGGTTGTTACGTCTCCGCCACCTCCAACAAGCACTCGTTACCAACAAACTGAAAATGATTACTGACAGGACACACCCCCAGTACTCACCTCTGAATGCGTAAGCTCTGGTCCTGGTGTCCCTGTGTGGCGATCATGACGTCAGCCTCGTCCAGGACAAAAACTTTGATCTTCTTGGGGTCGATGAACTTAAATTTCAAACACCAATCCAGCATGGTGCCTGGAGTCCCAATGACTATCTGTTCTTCCAGCTGAGTACCTCTCGGCACTGGAGGTAAGGGGAAGACAGACAGGGTAGGGCTGAACGATTAATTGCATTTGGGATAACATCGCGATATGATAAATATTTTTTTGGTGTAAGGGCATTTTCCATGCGTTGTTCTTTTTGAAAGAGAGAAAAGGTGAAAGATAGTGAGAAATAAAATGCTGCTACCTTATTTGTCTGCACTTTGTGTGTTATATTACTAACTGGAGATAAGTCAATGTGAAAATTGTAATATTTTTTTAATGACTGTGTAAGATCACAGACAATGTTTAAAAGTGCAATCTATGTTTTCATATCGTATGTTTACTGCAGTGACTTTGAATTATTTGTGGTAATGCCACTTTTTTATTTATATTTCTGCAATCAATGTAATTATATAAATTACATTATATTAAAGGCTTATTTGTCAGTGCTTGATAATGTGTAATGATAATTATTACATGTTTACAAGGCTGGAAGTTCCACAAATCAGTCAATATACTACTGTGATTGAAGTTAAATAAAATATGTTAGGAAATGCTAAAACACCTACAAGGAATAAAAAAACAAGATTTACTGTTTGGTGGCAACTGCTTTCAAACTTCTAGTATGGTCTTCTCTAGGTCACAATTGTTAAGGTGGTACAAGCAACTACAATTTGTGGAATGTATGGTCTGTTTCAGTCGTTATCACTGCGGCTTTTCAGCTAAGGAAAGAGTAAGAGACTTACATTTGTTTCCTCTGATGGCGTAGACAAGTTTAACCTCAGAGTAGTACTGCCCCATCTGTTCAATGACCTTCCCCGTCTGTAAGGCCAGCTCATAGGTGGGAGATACACAAAGACACTGGGCAGAATAAAGAGAGGAAAGAGTCATTAAAAAAGAGAATATGGAATATTTCACCTGTTGATAACCTGTTAAAATGCAGCCTATGAACTATGAGGAAACACCCACGAAGTCAAACTTTAAACATTGGTGTTATTCATTAAGCAGAACAGTTAAAGGTACTATCTGGAACTGGCTGTAGATATTCCTACTAAATATGTCAATGACAGGCACAGGTCAGGATTCAAACTCACCTGAGGAAACTTGTTGTTAGGGTTAACGTGACTAAGCATGGCCAGGACAAAGGCAGCAGTCTTTCCGGTTCCTGACTGAGATTGGGCTATTAGGTTCTGTGGACTGGCAGTGCAGGACAGATTGATGTGGAGAGGAGACACCAGGTAAAAAAAGAGAGCTTGATGAACCCTTTGGCAAGTTGTTTTAATAGCCATAAATGCAGACTAGCTTAGCAAACAATGAGATTTGCGAATAATTAAAAGTTTGATTTCAGTTTAAAATGTAGAGGAGCAGATAGAGGGGAAAGTGGGAACAAAATGTATAAACCCAGAGAACAGGTCATGCTCTTAGGGTTTAAATTAAATCAGGAAAAGGTTCTCCAACTCACGGTTCTGCGAGCATCATGGGTAAAGCATTCTCTTGGATTTTGGAGGGTCGATTGAAACCCATGGCATACACACCCTGAAGAAGCTGAGGTTTACTATGGGAAAGAACAAATAGCATTAGGTCAGGGTTACACAAACCAGAAAGGGTCCAGACAACTCCAGACCCTACACATGTGCCTGATCAATGGCCAACCAATGGATTTTACAGAGATCCGGGATCGGTAGTGTTGCTTGGCAAGTAGATAATATTTATTATTATTAGTTATATCAGTAAATTAAAAACATTACCCTGGACAGATTTCATCCAGTTTCACATAGTTCAATTTGGGGTGGACAACATGAATAATTATTTATTTTTTACCGGTATTAATTTGGCCTTCAATCAAGTCCACTGCCAGCTACTTTATACATATACACACTGCCAGTTACTTTATACACACATATATATATACACTGCCAGTCACTTTATACACACATATATACACTGCCAGTTACTTTATACATATATACACTGCCAGTTACTTTATACACACACACACACACACACACACACATATATATACACTGCCAGTTACTTTATACATATATACACTGCCAGTGACTTTAACGCATATGGCAGTGTATATATGTATATTCTGTTTGGTGGCTAGTAACCCAGACCAGTGAGTATGCAAACCTGACTGTATGCAGTTAGACGGTGTATAAACCATTACTTACAGCCGCAGCTCCTCAAATGATTTGACAGAGTAGAGTGGAGAATTAGGATCACGCTGGAGGACCTCCACCTGATTGGTAGTGTTCACTAGATTACTGCGTATCAACTTATTTAACAATGACTGCGCCGCCTTGTCATCTATAAAAAAAAAAAACAGAAAAACAGAGAAATTAGCTTCCTGTTAGAGGTCGATGAACTTCGCAGCCATTAAACAAAATTAAGCACACAACATTTATCAGAACGCCCAGTGTTACAATCAGTGTAAAAGCGCGTCTGCCTTATTTTGGTTTCTGATTTTACGGAATGTTTAGCAACTTAACACCTGAATGGGACGGATACAATCATGTTTGACAATTAACATTTGTGTAAAACTCTGATGATTGAAATTGACCCAGGCGTGTCAGGCTCAACTTGACTCTGATATAAATACATAACGGTAGTCTGAGCGTTCGAGCCACAATGGATGTTTTCCTCTCTTTGGTGTACACACCTTTATCATCCTCCTCCCCTGTTTTGTCTCCATCTCCTACTTCTGTCTTTGAGAGCGTTGCAGCAGTAGCTGCTGTGGGTGTGGATGCTGTTGTTGTTGTTGTGGATGCTGTTGTTGTGGATGCTGTTGTTGTTACAGTGCTTGCTGTGCCTGTGAGGGTTCAAAAAACATTATTAATCTTGAACTGTTATGTGACTATTTGTTATTGACTTTTGTATATGCATAATATATTTTCTTACCATTTTCCTCAGGCTTGTCTTTGATTTGCAGGCTACCAATCTAGAAAACAATACAATTATTTTAAGGTGTGTGTACAAATGTTCCCATGCATTTTAAATAAGGCAAAACTTGATTGTAGAAATGAGAAGGCAAGGACAGAGATTGATAACAACATATAATCTACTACGCTCACACGCATACCAGGAAAGTCGTTATCTCCTTGTATACTCATATTTTGAAAAACGAAGTACACCAAATTCAATTATGACAACACTTATGTTGTAGCTTTGCCCTGGTGTCTAGTACTCACATAAGTTCAGAGTATTATTGACCAAAGATGGTCAATAATACTCTGGTACAATAAGGAATTCGGAGTTCACTGTTGGCCAGCCTCTAAAGCAGCCCCAAACCCTAATGCCACCACCTCCATGCTTTGCCGTATGGTCTTCAGTTGAAAGTGGTTGTTTCTTTTCGCAAAACATGCACATTTGGGTTAGTTAGGAAAATCTCACCAATATGCGTCCAAATATGCATTAAAAATAAACTTTTCATAGGGGTTGTAATTCCACATTGGAAATCGCTATAATGAAAAGCGTACCTGTAGGCGCATCATCATCAAAACAACTGCTTCTTAAATATCTGATCTAAACAGCCAGTTAGCTAAGTGGTTAACTAGTCATCATGAGTGGTTTTACCATTGCGGGACTAATTGAGTCATGCATGCAACTTTTACTTGACCGTAATATTGTGTGTAAACTATATAGGTAGCTGACGCGCATGTTTCAACAATTGTTAGTCGGAGTTAGCTAACCGGCTAACAAACAGGAGTATGGGCCCATTTACCAACACATTTTGAGTAAGTGCAGTTCGACTTGCGCTTACCGATTCCGCCGCGGCTTCTTGTTCGTCTACAGCGAGGGCCCATGAGTCCGTAGCCATGATGTCACTTGTTATTCGGTCACACTCGCGTTTGATTTCACCACCAGATTCCGCGTAGTTTAAACGCAGACCAGAAAACCGATATAAGAATCCCTAGTATAAGTGTTTCCCAAGTCAGGAAAGAAACTAACTGGTAGAATGGCGTGAAGAATTCGGCTCCTGGGTGCACCCGTGCGTCGGTAAAATGGTCCGGCTGGAAATATTTGAAGAAAAATATTTGTTCCACGAAACTCGTGCGCATTTTGTAATCATCCAGAATAACTATTTCGTTAAATTATATTTGTTATTGTTATTTTCAAAATCTAAATTGATGCCTGTACATTTGGAATCATTTTCTCTTGATGGTGCTAATATTAAATGTTAATGTTTATTTAATTTTTTAATTTTATTAGGATCCCCATTAGCTTTTGCAACAAATGCATCCGCTATTCTTCCTGGGGTCTACACATAACACATAACATGAAAACAGACAATCCTACACCGAAACAACAACAAATTCTCATAAAATACATATACTCAAATATGCACATATACATACACACTCATATACCTGTACATATATATACAATATACTCTATCTCCATCCTAAGTCATGGATGTAGCATATGGACATACGTTAATCTGCCAAAGTATAAAAAAACGTAAAAAGTGAAACAAACATCGCAAACATAACAATGATATAACGACTTCTAGTGGCCATTTTGAGAAGTGCATGTTTCTTTTGATTTTAGCTTTCCAGAGCATAGACGTGGTACTACATACGAATTCTCTGGTTAGATTCTGGAGAGAATTACTCTGAGAATGTTAATTGTTTTAAAGCACCCCACAATAATTTACCAGCATGCATTACCACTCTGGTGACATACAGAAGTACAAATTACAAAACAAGACCCAGGGATGGTTTACTCTAGAGAAACTAGACAAGCTTTTAGTTTTTTTGCACCTCACATTAGGAAAAAAATCCAATATCATTTTAAATTAAATTTATTGGTGCCTCTAGGGCAATGTTTATTTTTGGTGTGTGTTTCCCATAATTTCTATTGGTTAACAAGTTTGTTGGTGTTTTCAGCTCCCAATGTCAATGTTATGTTGTGTTTTCCCTTTCAAACTTGTTACAAAAAGAATGAAAAACAAACAACTTGTGTTTTTCTTTGTCTTATTTTTTGCCAGTCCTACTGGGTTATCTTTTCCAACATTAAATTAGCATTTCCACAAATTTCAAAGTGTCGTCTTTCAAATGAGACCAATTATAAGTCTCTAGCTGGTGGTTCAGGGAGGAGGCTACAGGTATTTATATTTACGTATGTCATTTAGGTGGGAATTCAGATTTTTGCCCTGGTCTTAAAGAGGTTGACACCAGGATCAACCTCCATCTGTGTGCTAAATGTGTTTACCTAATTAACTGGCAGTTGACTGACAATTATTTAGGATCGTGTTGACTTTGTTTACCCGTGTTTGCACATTATTTGTCACTGGTCATCATATGTGTATGCTGAGATATCGGAGGAGTCTGTGTGGTCTCCTTCAGTGCTGTAGTTTTGAGTTTAATTAGGCAAGGCTTTAAAAGGAATACGCGTTTAGTGTTGCTTTTAATATGGTGGCTGCTCTGAAGGAGGTATCCATGGCAACCAAAAGTACAAAAGTGTGGTTTCAGGTCCCTAGAGAATTTTGAAACAAACAGTGAAGAGGAGAACGTGTGTGCGAGTGCATTTCCATATTTTGCAATAATGTTCACCAACACGAATTGACAATGTGCCATGTGTTAATGTATTTTTACAATCATTTAGAAACATGTATTTGAGACCCAGATAACACAGCATTTATCAAATAGACCACTGTGAAGATAGATGGAGTTGTATTTTTACTGAGTAGAACCATCTAAGAACAGTTTTTTCTCCTTCGTTCTCTAATGACAGTGGTCTCGGTCAGCAGTTTTTATTATCAATCGAGGAAGGCCAAACCACAAACCAGCGACGGAGTGTCTGAGCGGCCCAAGCTCATTGATTCGCGAAACCGACAGAAGGTTTACTGTGGACATTTTTTTATGATGGTTACATGAAGAATGTGTCACAATACACAAGCATCAGAACTAGACTTTGAGCAGTGTAAGATGATTGTCTGGTCGGATGAGTCCTGTTTTATTTTTTTTACATTGGTGGACGGCCGTGTTTTCAGACATCCCAACTCTCCCGGCAGCTCCGGGAGTCTCCCGCATAGCGGCTCCCAGATGCCGGAAATCGATTATTTGGTGTCTTTAGGGCCACGGCAGAGTGTCCAAATACAAAAACATAATGTACAAAACGCACTTTGCTCAAAAATACACTAAAATATACCCATCTGTAGGAGTAAACAACAACGGCAGTGTATCTCGCTGCACACATTAGCTGGTGAAACCATCCCGGAAATGAGGCCTACTACTGTTAGTTCTGGCCTGAAACCCATAATACATTTATTTTGCCTACATTTATAAGTCTCTGGTAAAAACTGTTTTCTGTACAGGGGATAGGATATTAATTGCCACTTATCCCACTACTGCTCTGGTAAAAACTGATCTCTGTACAGAGGATATGATATTAGTTGGAACTTAACACATATGCAATCCATGGTTCCCTCCCACTTGCCCTCTCTTCCTCTCTCCAGTTCATTTGTTCTCTCTTTATCACTCCCCCTCTCCTTCCTCTGTTCTCTCATTCCCAGCGTCGTGTTTCTCTTTCTCGATTTCTCTATCGTTGTCTCCCTCAGGTTACATAAGAAGAGTGAAAATGGCTATGCAGCAATTGTTTACTGTCTAAGAGATGGATATGAAGACATGGATAGAAGAGAATAGATAGGGATGTTGGTTAAAAGAGAGAGATGAAGAGGGTGTAACGGCGGTTCGTCTGAGCACAGCAGCCCCTCTTTCTCCCCGGGTGCCCAGCAGCCCCTCTTTCTCCCCGGGTGCCCAGCAGCCCCTCTTTCTCCCCGGTGCTCTGGCTCTGGCTGGGTGCACTAACCACCGGTAGATGAGTGATGGCAGCATCGCACTCCACCAGCGCACCTGCTTCCCATCAATAATCAGTGCGCTATATGTGCGGTGTTGTTGACACAGTGGCACTACACGGGTTGTTGTGTATGCATTGTTTGGTGCCGTTTGTGCTGTCTATTTGTTTTCTTAGTCTTTAAATAAAACCAGTTACGCACTAACACTAGTCGTGATTCTCCTTTTTCGCCCTCGCACTTCACAGAACGAGGACGGTTATTATTCATGAGGTTTTGTCAGACCGATGCTTAGTGGACATCAGCACCAAATGACAATGGCTACACAACATCCCATAATATAAAAATGTATTAGTTAGGGGTATAAATGCATTGCATAGACTGGACAAACATGTTTGTGTCAAATAATTAATAAATATTTATTCCACTTGTAAGGTCGAACTTCAATTTTCTATGAAGTTGTTATAGTGAGAATGCTCTTGGTTTACAGAGAAAGGGGTTAGGAGTAAAATGACAAAGACTAGTTCTAGGTTTCACTTATCTTTGGAACAGTGACTGTAATTCACCTGGAAATGCGAGCAATATTTGGGGTTGTATGTAACAATAAAGGATGAGAAAGACACAAACATATCCAGTTGTGTAGCACCATCCCCATGAGCCTGAGAGTTATAGGATTACAGTTGATCATTAGAGACACATTTACATTTTTGTTTTTTAGCAAATGCTCTCATGCAGGGCAACAATTACAGTAGTTGCAATTATGTTTTAACCATTTTCTTCCTTCCTGTGCATGTTCTATGTGAGAATGTAAACCACAGAACTGATAGGATCATGCTCTGGCAACTGAGTCACACAGGGCCTATAACTGAGCCACATAGGGCCATCTTCATCTGAGCTACACAGGGCCATTTTCATCTGAGCTACATAGTACCATCTTCACCTGTCCACACAAGGCCATCTTCACTTGTTCACACAAGGCCATCTTCACCTGTCCACACAGGGCCATCTTCACTTGTCCACACAAGGCCATCTTCACTTGTCCACATAGGGCCATCTTCACCTGTCCACACAGGGCCATCTTCACTTGTCCACACAAGGCCATCATCATCTGAGCCACACAGGGCCATCTTCACCTGTCCACACAGGGCCATCTTCACCTGTCCACACAGGGCCATCTTCACCTGTCCACACAGGGCCATCTTCACCTGGCCACACAGGGCCATCTTCACCTGTCCACACAGGGCCATCTTCACCTGTCCACACAGGGCCATCTTCACCTGTCCACACAGGGCCATCTTCACCTGGCCACACAGGGCCATCTTCACCTGTCCACACAGGGCCATCTTCACCTGTCCACACAGGGCCATCTTCACCTGGCTACACAGGGCCATCTTTATTTGTCCACACATGGCCATCTTCATCTGAGCCACACAAGGCCATCTTCACCTGTCCACACATGGCCATCTTCACCTGTCCACACAGGGCCATCTTCACCTGTCCACACACGGCCATCTTCACCTGTCCACACAGGGCCATCTTCACCTGTCCACACAGGGCCATCTTCATCTGTCCACACAGGATAACCATTTTATAGTTCCCAGAAGAAAATGTTTGGGTTCTGTGTATTATCCTCTTACAAAATGGTTCTATTGGAACTAAAAAGTGTTCTATGGGCACATCAACATAACTATTAGGTTCTGAATAAGATGTGGCACCTCTGTTTATTCTCTTTTTTAGGAGTAATACAGGTCCCAAATAAAATTAATCTCCTTGCAGAAATAAAATGTATTAGTACTTTTTCTTAGTGGGTCTGAAGGTGCTGCTTTGCCCCTTTTAACCTGGTTTACTTTGCACCTGTTTCAGTCTTACTTCACAAAACATGTTCACTATGTAATAAAAAAGGTAAAGATCTTTAAACAAATTATTGGTTGCTTTTTTCAAAGGAATGATTTATTGATATTGTCAAACTGCTTATTGATAACACCATACGACTCAGTGTAGTCAAATAGCTGCATTGATTTAAAGTACTTGACTGCGCTTATTCATGCATAGAGACCTGCAGTCCATTTGAGCAAATCAACTGGCACCCTAGACCATTTACCCTAAACATAACATCCTAATCAACTGGCACCCTAGACCATTTACCCTAAACATAACATCCTAATCAACTGGCACCCTAGACCATTTACCCTAAACATAACATCCTAATCAACTGGCACCCTAGACCATTTACCCTAAACATAACATCCTAATCAACTGGCACCCTAGACCATTTACCCTAAACATAACATCCTAATCAACTGGCACCCTAGACCATTTACCCTACACCCAACACCCTAATCAACTGGCACCCTTCGCCCTTTACCCTACACCTAACACACAAATCAACTAGCACCCTACCCTTTAAGGTTCATTAATGTTGACCTGGTTAAAAGAGTATAAGCTAGAGAATTGTGTTCCATTTAGGAGGTATACATCTATTACAGTGAGCTATGTTTAGATACACACAGTCTGGTGAAACATAATATGCATGATTCTGATCTGCTTCACTGAACTAATGTTGTAGTTGCAATGCAAACAGGAGTTGAAACACACAGACTTTTTAAGATGGTTACCGCCATACTGTCTAATGTCGAGACATGGATCCCTGAAGTTGTGCTGTGGTATCTGGCACCAAGACATTACCAGCCGATCCCTGAAGGTGTCCTGTGGTATCTGGCACCAAGACATTACCAGCCGATCCCTGAAGGTGTCCTGTGGTATCTGGCACCAAGACATTACCAGCAGAGCCCTGAAATGTGCTGTGGTATCTGGCAACCAAGACATTACCAGTCGATCCCTGAAGTTGTGCTGTGGTATCTGGCAACCAAGACATTACCAGCCGATCCCTGAAGTTGTGCTGTGGTATCTGGCACCAAGACATTACCAGCAGAGCCCTGAAGTTGTGCTGTGGTATCTGGCAACCAAGACATTACCAGTCGATCCCTGAAGTTGTGCTGTGGTATCTGGCAACCAAGACATTACCAGCCGATCCCTGAAGTTGTGCTGTGGTATCTGGCACCAAGACATTACCAGCAGATCCCTGAAGTTGTGCTGTGGTATCTGGCAACCAAGACATTACCAGCAAATCCCTGAAGTTGTGCTATGGTATCTGGCAACCAAGACATTACCAGCAGATCCCTGAAGTTGTCCTGTGGTATCTGGCAACCAAGACATTACCAGCTGATCCCTGAAGTTGTGCTGTGGTATCTGGCAACCAAGACATTACCAGCTGATCCCTGAAGTTGTGCTGTGGTATCTGGCAACCAAGACATTACCAGCAAATCCGTCATGTGCTGTAAGTTACGAGGTGGAGCCACTGTGGATTGGACTTGTTGGTCCAGCGCCCTATAGAAAATACCTTATAGAAAAATCGCAAAGAATAATTATCTCACCAAAAAATGTTGGCTTGTGTATCTTCATATTACTGATTATAACTCCAAAGAGGACACCCAGCTACAACAGTTGGCAACGTGTGCAAATTTCATCCACATTAAGTAGAGTACATGACCACCATTACGCCTCATTTGCCCCACCCCCTATCTTGTGTGTTTGGGTGAGAGCCAATCACCCATGTAGCACAAATTAGGTGACCAATGGCGGATTTCCATCTAGGTCACCATGTTTTATTCAGGAAGCTCAGCGTGCATACACAGTTACATGCCATCTCGCCCCAGGGCCTTATACACAATCCCTGACCGGATGTGTTTCAAATGACACCCTATTCACTCCATAGTGTTCACTACTTTAAACCAGAGCCTTATAGATTCTGGAAAATACATTATTGCACTACATTGTCAATAGGGTGCAATTTGGAAAGAGCCCGCTACTTTGCCAACAAGAAACAGGAAACCATTTTGTTCCATTTTTGAAAATGATCTCCTTGCATGAGGCCGAGACGAGAGAGGTTGAAAGGAGTTCCTTTGTTGTGGTGTTGTTGTGTAGCTAGCAGGCAGTCTAGTGTGGATATTGCTGATTGGAGGGGTGATTGGTAGAGGGGGTGCCAGTCAATGCACAGTAGAATACGATCTATGTGAAGATATCGGGTGACCTGAACTGTGTGTTTGTGTGTGTGAACTGTCACTTGCTGTAGAGCTTGAAGGTGTTATAGAGAGAGGGAGACAGGCAGAGAGAGAGAGAAAGAAAGAGAGCGACAGAGAGAGAGAGAGAGAGAGAGAGAGATGCACGATGCATAGATGAAAGAAATACATCATTCATATATACTGCACACACAGTAAATCCACAAAGGCGTTCTGTTGAGAAAGCAAAGACATAAACGCTGTTATACACAAATGACTGCAGGCATCTCACCTGTTCTGGAAGACTGTTGTATCATGCTAAAGCAGGGCTGGTAAGCTCAAGTTCTCTGGTCTGAATGGCTTCACCTCCCCTGCCCCCAGACCTTACACACACAATGGATATCATTCTAAACTAAAAATGTAATGGCCATCCCTGTTTTTTAGGATAAATACAAGGTCTAAAACGGGGTTATTGCAGGAGATGATGACGTATAGTGTATGGATAATGTCTGTAATGTTACCGGCAGCACAGGGGTAACAGTGAATCTGTCAAAGCGCCATATGAGAGCGCCCATGGAGGGATGGAGAAGAAGATGGCAAAGGAGGAAACGGAGAGAGGAGATAAGCACAGTTAAGAGCTCGATAGAAAAAGAGAAGGGCAGAGACTCGAGACAGAAGAAGACCGAGACATCTTTCTCGACGCACAACAGCGCTATGGTGACCGTGAAATTGAGTTGGTTTATTAACATTTAGCTCGTAATGATGATGATAACGCCACTGCACCAAAATACCAGCTCACAGAAAAAAACGAAACTCTTCTCTAGTTGTTTCCCTCCAAAGACTTCACAGCAACAAAGCTACAGCATGAGAGAGCCCAGTAATGGTTGTCGTGGCAACCGTCCTGGTGGGTCTGATCCGACCATTTCTCTCTGGCTGCCTGGCACATGCTACACTATGGAGCCTCTCTACTTCTCTCTCTGCGTCTATCTTCCACCCCACATTGTTCTCTCTTCGTCTCTTGCCATCTCTTCCCATCTTTCTCTCCCTTTCTACATTTCTATACCTTTCTCCTCTCTTCCTGCACCTCTTTCCGTGTGCTCTCCCAGAATGTATTAGAGCCAACGGCGAGTTGTTTGTTAATAACACAGATTGCAATATTTGCCTGCCTGTCAGTCAGTTTTTATGTCCCATCATCTTTCTCTTGTCCTCGCTCTCTATATCTCTTTCTTCCTCGATTCTCTCACTATTCCACCTTCTATCCTCTGTTCTTACACAATTCTTCTGTTGCCATTTAATTTGCTACAATAAAGGTTTGAGGAGGAGGAAGCATGTGGCAGAGACACAAACGTGTACTGGGTCTGTGGTTTCAGTTTGGGAGCAGGTGCAGTAGGTTACCATAGGCAGAACGAAACACGGAAAGAGGAAGTGGACAAAAGTCAATGTTGAATCATCTGGTCATCTTCATTTCCTGCTGTGAGGTTAGCAGCAAATTCGCGATAGATTTCGGAACAATTATCATATCATGCAAGGCATCTTTTTCTCAAACTAGAACCTCTAATGTATTTGTCCTTTTTCCCAGTTTAATCAACCAATGAATGAATTAACCAATCAATCAAATGTATTTTATAAAGCCCTTTTTACAACAAAGTTGTTACAAAGTGCTTTTACAAACACCCAGCCTGACCCCGTCAGAGCACGCATTATCAAATTGATACACAGCGGCAACAAAAAACTTCCCGACGGGTCGAATTTAGAAAGAAACCTAGAGAGGAATCAGGGTCTGAGGGTTGGCCAGTCCTCTTTAGCTGTGCTGGGTGAACTTATACTAGTTTAGTTTAATATTTATTAAATGAATTTTTTAAATGCAGAGAGTCTTATAAAATAGTCCAGGTCAGATACAGTCAGAAAGAGAGAACTGGGAGGGTTGACTGTTGGGCACAAGGGCCTCCCATTCTTCTTTCTATTGTGGTTAGAGACAGTTTGTGCTGTTCTGTGAAGGGAGTAGTACACATAGTTACACATGATCCTCAATTTCTTGGAAATTTCTTGCATAAAATAGCCTTCATTTCTTAGAGTAAGAATAGACTGAATGTTTCTGGACACTTTTAATTTGTAATCAAAACCACACAGATTTTACTCCTTCTTCAATCACAAAAGTTTTTCTAACGATCAATTAGTCTTGTAAAATTATAAACGTGGATTTACAAACACACATTTTTTATACTGAAAACTAATGGTATTGTTCTGATGAAACTATCAATCATTAACGTTGTTGGTCAAACAGAAACAACTGATATAATTACCTTAGCTTAACTATATTACTTTAGCTCTAGCATTTGTCTTTTCTAAACAATGTCGCTAGTTTGACGAACTAGGAGGGAATCTCTGCCATCCCTTTTGTATTTATTGTTTAGCACCACACAACCCAATTGAAGGTAAACAATTTTGGGATTTTCTATTTATTATCAGTTTCAGCTACTTCTGATACTTCCATACTGGTGTCAAAAATGAGTAAACAAGCCAATTCATTGTGTGGAGCAGTACTTGATCTGAACCTCATCTGTTTATAACTTTCTGTGTAATTGTCATTGCCCACCAATCCAACAACAACGCATTTTAGCAGAGGCCATAAAAATATGTTTTCCTGGTTACAAACACGAGACCCTACTGGCAAACTAATTGTTTTCATACACTCCCTTTCAATTGGGTATTTTGCAGTTGTTGAGAGTAGAGCTTGAGCGTGCCCAAATTTCTCGACGGGAGATCCAGTCACTTTACTGCCAAAGAGTAATGCCATTACTATACTCAGACGATAACACACACTTCCCCTGCCCCAATCAAGCAGAACCCGTCTTTACAGCGTACCATCCTGACGTTCATGTACACAGCGTTTAACACAAGTTTTTCTTGACAGACAATATCATTGTACATTTGTATTATCCTCTGAATCGGCTACCCTTTTTTCCAGTCTATCTTTTTCTCCGGACGGGTCTGCAACATCCCTGGGCCCTGCAATGAGCTTGAAAAACTAACCAGCTGGAATTTGTTTGATTAAAGTATCTCCTTTATATATTTATATATCAGAATGCTCTTGATAATTGCGTAATGGTACGTGTTGCTATTCTTGATAATTAAACAATCACCCAAGGATCGATGTGTGAAAATATGGTGACTAATGGGTAGAAGATAACCCCAACACAGGTTCAGGCATCAATATTAGTTCTGTCTGTCTGTGACTCTTATACGTAGGAACAGTTTTTGTGACACAAGTGGATAAATAGGTCACAGGTGGTAAACCCTAGGTGACAATTAGAAGTACTGTTTAGGTCGATGCAGTCTTCAGCATTTTCTGCAACAAAGAACTCCAAAGGGTCTGTGTCTAATATTGCTTGTAGGGTTGGCATTTTAACGTACATATTTATCTCAATCAAATTCTGTGTGAAAGGAACTGTGAATGAATCATATCCAGTGTATTTTACATTAACCAGACACATACGGTGTAGGAGTGACACCGTCCTTTAAAATATGTTTCAAATACATCTTGCAGTGTTCAATATGTTTCAGATACATCTTGCAGCGTTCACTTGGCGTGTTATCTGAGCAGTGTGTTTATATTTATGTTTTGTCTAGTTGCGGCGTTTTCCCTGATACCCCCCCGGAGAACCGTTTACGTCCTGTGTTGTGTGGAATTCCACATGCCTTTGGGGGTCATCACAGAGTTTCCGTGGCTACATTATAGTCTAAACGAATGACTGTGGCTTGTCATTGGTCACTGGGACAACCATTTCCCCCTATTTCCATATGTTCCATATGTACAGTTCTCAACAGCGGAACATAACTGTCCCCAACGTATTGATGACTAAGTATATCTGCGTAGATGTATCGGGTGTTAAACCCAGAATATCTGTAGTGAATGGGCAGTACCATGTGGCATACCTCCATTCGCCTGGTTTTCAGCATAGTTATCTGTTCTAGCTTTGCATGAAATGTTACACTAAAACAGGACTTTTACAAACAATGCATTAAAATGCGTTCAGGTAAGACACTTTCTGTCTCTCTCTTTCGGTCACTTTTGCAAGCTCGTAGAAGACAGAGGGTTCAGGCTGTTTGTATATTTGAACGATTGGCTTCAAGTGGCAGAGATGGAACAGACGGTCTATAACACCTCAGTCTCACACCCTGATGTCCTTTGAGAAACAGCTGAAAATGCCCAAACTTGGTTGGGTACCAAGCATATTTGCTTAAGAGCAGGAAGTTGAAACCTTCCATGTCGGCTTAGCCCATGTTTACCCAGGAAATGTAATACATGCACCTCGTGGAGTATCTCTACCATGACGGACGTGACATAGAGGTTGGCGGAAACTCCAAGATCAGGACGTTGCCTTCCTACACAGCCGGGGTGGTACATTTGAATTGTAGTCAAAGACCCACAACCCCCTGCTCCCAGACTGTGAACTTAAACTGGGCTCCTAATTGAGACAACGCAATGATGCTGCCTCTAATTGGGAGCCACAAAAATCAAACATCGAAAACCATAGAGAACCCCATATTAAAAAAATTGACATTACAAATAAACAAAGGATTGACTTCTTTACAAGACCTGTACATGAATACAATCAGACGATTGGTCTTGGCTCTACAAATAGAAAACCAAGCATGCGTGCGCAGTAATATTGAAATGTATTAGAGAATTATTTAAATCTACACCACACATACACCACTCTATCAAGCGAGCAATACGTTCCACACCGTGTGTGACGTAACACACATTGCTGTAACAGAACCAGACACCTCTTCTTCCTCCAAGGACTACACATCACAATCTGTCTTGTATCTGTATATTGCTATACACATTTGCATGCTGATAAGAAGGTAATAAACATTTGAATGAATGTGGACCCAGTCTAAGAGTGGACCGTGTAAAAAATATCTTAATATTTTGCCAGAATAATACTGCGGATAATGAGGAAGAGACTTTTCGTTTTACAACCAGCGGAGGGCCAGCCAGTCACCCCCAGTGACAATAATTTCATTATAGGGGCTGGGCGTACTGACAGATACCCGTATGTGTTTGGTGTCCTGTGCTAAGGCATCTTAGTAAGCAGGATGTGTCCAGCTGCACGAGCACACTACAAACGCAGATCCTGGATCTGTCGACCAGCATGCTGGTACAGACCAATTACATGACACGGTGTCACAAGTCAAAAGGCCTGCAGCTGAACCCGATCCAGTACGGTTGTTGTGGCCGAGGGTGGTACATTCTCATGGAACATCTCGTGTGGGTCTATTATTTCATGACTGGATGCCGCAGCTGTGGTGGGCTTCCACATACGGGAAGACCAGTGCTAATCAAAACGCATAGCAGCATGACATGAGTTGTTGGCCATTCATCTCCCTGATTGATCAGGAATGAATGTAGAAGAGAACCGGTGGTCTCTCCGATTCCTCAACCGCTTTAATTCAAACCTGTACAGAGTCTATCACTAATCCCTATGTCCTCCCCACTGACCAGGTAAGGAACGGCTCCCACAGTTATTCTGCAGGTTGACTTTGCTGTCCTCAGCAAGAGAGCCACAACTAATGTGTTTAGCTCTTGGGAGGTTCAATCTGAGTCCAAGGTTTTCTCTCTGACTGCTTCTGCCGTTATCCGGTCTGCATTGATGCTCTTTGGATTGGGTCTCAATGCATACAAGTGCAGGATTTCTGGTCGTGGTAAGAACAAAAACAAATGTTCTATAGATTGGTGCATGTTAAATTACCATCAGAAGATTGATACTATGATAACACATTAGCGGTAAAATCATCTGTAGTTTCTGTCACTGCGACTTGCTGATTTGCAAAATTGAGGTCAGAGGTCACCGGTTCTGCTTCACATTGGTTCCCACGGATCCCTCATGCTGGTGATGCCTGAAGGATCCACAGTTTTGTTATGCACACATGCCCCTGCAGCCTGACTGGCAAACCCTTATTTTCCCAAGGCTGGCTACTCAGATACCTTGTTTCGTTTGTTATTTAGCCGTCTACAGTTGAGAAGTTTACATACATTTAAGGCATTGAAACACCACTCCACAGATATTATATTAAAAAAAAGTTGTTTTGGCCAGTCGATGAGGACATCTACTTTGTGCATGACTCAAGTATTTCTTCCTACAACTATTCACATACAGATTCTTTTCCCTTATGATTAATTGTCGTTCAGATGTTTACACTAAGGTGACTGTGCTGTTAAGCAGCTTGGAAAAAAAAGTCCTGTAAATTATGTCACGGCTTTAGAAACATTTGATTGGCTAATTGGCATATTTTGAATCAATTTGAGGGGAACCTGCGGATGTATTTCAATGGCCAACATTCGAACTCAGTGCCTTTGCTTGACATCATATAAAAATCCAAAGAAATCAGCCCCGACCTCAGAAGAAGAATTGTAGACATCCACAAATCTGGTTGGTTCTTGTAAGCAATTTCTAAACACCTGAAGGTCTGAAGTTCAACCGTGCAAACAATAGGATGCAAGTATAAACACCATGGATCCAAGCAGTCGTCACACTGCTCTGGAAGGAGACGCGTTCTGTAGAGGAGCTTATTTGCAGGTGGTGAACTTCACCAAATAGATGGCATCATTAGACATCTGAAGACATCAGTCAGGAAGTTAAACCGTGGTGGGAAATGGGTCTTCCAAATAGACAATGAACCCAAGCGACTTCCAAATTTATGGCAAAATGGTTTAAAGACAACAAAGTCAAGGTTTAGGAGTGGCCACCAGAAAGAACTGACCTCAATCAAAGGTACTCACCCATTGGAAAATGCAAATTCATGTGTAAAATATATATTTTTATTATTTTTCTATTTTTTACTATTCTTTTGAAAATGTATTTTTTATGAAGTTGTGATCCTAACAGAGAATAAAAATGTCAAGAAAAAAAAGATTTTTTTTATATATTTGGCAAGAGTAGGTAAACCTCCAACTATATCTAGTTTCTTTTATGAACAAAAATGTGTCAACATTTGCTTTTAATAGATGACCAGTGATTCCAAGTGTCATATCGACCAGGTGCCAAACATATTTGACATATGTGTTATTTGATGGATTCGGATTTGGAAATTGGACTTGGGATTTGGTTGTGGTCATCCGCTGTGCCAAACTTTGAGGCGTTGGAGTTAGCAGACACTGCAGGTGTTATTGCGGACCAACTAAAAAGGTGTTTAGAATTATGTCTGGTACCACAATGTCCTGAAGGAGAAACAAAGTACAAACCCTCAGATGGCCATACACCACGTGGGTTTCACACTTCACTTGGCCTCTCTAAAGAGTGTAAAATGATGAAGCAAATCAAATGTTTTAGCCACACCCAGGTGGACTGGTGGTTACATTAATAATCATTGTGTGTGTATTCTGAGAGTGTGTGATGTGTGCGTATGCCAATCAACCAGTCGTTCCATGTTCTGCTGCACGAAGGAAGATTTTGCAGATTCTTCTCTTCTCTCTGCCATGGTAGGAGATAAGGTGCATGCGTTGTCATGGCAGCAAGCTCAGACATGCAGCCCCTTTCAAGTCTGTCAGGACTGGCAAGAGAAAAGAAGCTCTACAGTAGATACCCTACAACGTGCTGCTGTGGCATGTGCTACGAGGATGTCTGGTTTGTGTTTGAATCCGTAAATGAACTACGTGTTTCCCAAGTGGATATGTGAAAATGAGTGAGCCTCTGCAATAAACCCTCTGTTCCTTGCTACAGTATGTTGTATTTACTGTATCATGGTGGAATGGGCTCAGCTAGGGTCTAGCATGAAGCACTGCTGTTGATTTGCTACTGGAGAAAGAGCCTGGTCACAGAGCATGAATCATTTAGTCACCAGGAGCAGCGTTGGAAACGTCTCGTCTCATCAGGACGTACCAAGCCTCAGTGCCTTGCCACCCAAACTGTTTACATTACTGCAATACGACTTAAGCGCAGGACAGCTTGGGGGAAGCGATACCCTGAGATTTGGTAACTGCTGCAGCTGGGATTGTTCCTGAAAGACGGGAGAAACACTGGATACTATTTAATACAGTGACTTGTTTGAGAAAAATAATACATAATAAACTTTCACTTAAGGCCTTAAGTGAACTTTTTAAGTATGCGGCTGATTTAATAATTTCGCAAATTTTAATAATTTCCTTTTGTGACATTTCCCAGAAACATGAATCTGTGTTTTCACAAACAAAACATAATGTGTCTATCAAATCAGACACCAACAACATAAGCAAACCATAGTCAGTACGGTTTGTTTAGCAGGGCTAGAAATAATCTGTCTGGAAAACTGGCCTCAGAAAGACTTTTTACAGCAAATCTAAACGTCAGGAAATAAAAACACCATTTGGGCAGCAATATATGCCACATGCAGCACAATAAACATTGTAAACGTGGTCATTTCTTTAGAATCTTTATTACAAGATATTAGGCTACAGTATAAATCTGTGAGGTCATGGTACAGTACAATGTATGTAGTAATACGAGTGTTTTGGATGAGAGTCATTCAAAGCTGTATACAAGTTGTTCCAGAGGACACTGGGTCATCTCCAGAACGCTGCCATGCATGCATGATTCATTTTTCGCCATGCATCCGTTTAGTAGTTCAGCGGTAAAGAAAATGCCCTGAACGATGGCAACAACAGAAGAAAAAAATGAAATTGTCACAGTTTAAACATATAGAAATCACAACATAAACAACCGAGTCGTCTGGGTAATCCCTCGTTATATTTGGCACACACACACGATAATGTGCAATAAAATAGAAATAGTTAATCAATAGTTAGGGTGTACGGTTCTGTTTAACAATCCAGACCTGAGGCCTCTTGAGCTCTACTAACAAGTGATGTACATCATGATCATTAATGATTACTCCGTTACAGCTCCAAAGTACGATAACGGGAATGGATCAGGCAACATCAAAATACAGAAGTAGTAAAAAAGAAAACATGGAAATAATTTATCTCATTCATTCTCGCATTGTAATTCTTTACATACAAAAGTCTCTCCGTCGGTCAGACCTTGAGCACTGTAAAAATGTGCCTCAAGACTCACGAAATAAGCCGTCCTTATGCAGACACGTCGCGTTAGATTACAGCAAACCGATTCACAGCTTCTTTCCACAACTGTGCAACAGAATGCTAGCATAGTCTCAGGTTGGTTTGTGCTGCCTGGCGAAAACCTTCTAACAACACATTATCGAGCCAAACATGACAAGATAGCGGAATGTGTTTGCCGTCCGTGCTAACAGTATGTGGGGCTACAATTCTGTATCTACAGGTTATTCCTATTACGTATTTGTTTGCATTCGTCAGAAGAATCAACTGCTGAAATAATGATACCGATATGTATCACATGGTTTGATTGATAAAATATTGTGTGTGTGCTTTAGTTTATAAGATCATTCGTGACAGTCGTTCCCTGAAAATCTGTGTTCGTTCGACAGTCTCATGTCCTGACGCTGAAAATGTCTCCACCGCTCCTCTTCCTCCATCTTTATTTTCCTCCCCCGTCACACGGTTTGAATGCGTCTCCTGGGTTTTGCAGCATCTCTACCCTCACACAGTTATTCCCACACAAGAACTTTTCCCTCGTTTACTTTACACTGCTACATTGGTTTCGTCCCCCACATGACCAATAGTGGCTTTGTGTCAAACGTGTAAGACTAGAGCAAAAGCCTGCTGCTCGCCACGTAGCTCTGTAGATGGAGGATTAGCCATTCCTGTTTTAGACGAGCTCTATGGGCCTAAATAATGCGATGACAGCATTCACCTGGGCCTCTGTTTCAAAATCCATTACTGCCTCCGTCTCCATCTCTGCAGCTTTCCCCTTCTGCCAGTTAATGTCCCAGGGCATCACCATCATGGGAGGGGGGGGGTGGACTGGAAGTGCTTGCTGCCACATAGGTTAAAAGTGCATATATACAGTGTCTTTGGATCGAAACGGTTAATATCTTATAGAAAATGAGAATCAATGTCTTCTTTGGGGATGGGGGTGGTGGTGGTGTGTTTATGCCTCCGTCTGTGTTTTCTCTGTTCCATTTTTTAGTGCCTCATCAACACCGTTCTCATCCTCGACCACTGTGGAGAACATGGAGAACATTAAGAGAACATGGACACAGTGGGGGAACGTGGAGACATTGGGAACAGGAGGGTTGGCACCATATCATGTCTACCAATCAAAATGTTTAATTCACATGAATGCATGGAGCTCATTCACTAGGCTACAACACTGTATGGCAATAGAAAAACAGAACAACAGAAAACGACATGGTGCGTATGTGTGTATGCCAGATTCGAGTATGTAACACGTTTCAAATAAATTTGTCAAGCACGACAAATGCGCAGGAACACACACACACACACTCACACACACACATCTTCTAGAATCGTATATAATTGCACAGAAATTCATGTGCGTTGGAATATTCGGTGTAAAAGCACTGCAACACTTCGACCCAGAGGTATTAGACAGCAGCACATACTTAGTATGCAAAACTATGTTCATGTTTCTGATCATAATAAGCCCATGATATGGTATAGATGATATGGTATAGATGATCTGGTATGGATGATATGGTATAGAGCACCGTGCGTCACGGAAACATGGTGGATTGATCCCCATTGTCCATACAGCCAACCAGCACTTCCCATCCATGGGTATCAGTAAACACACACTCAGGATATGCCTATAACACAAGTGAACATAATCTGATACCTCGTTTGCTTCTGCCAATCTGTCCAAGTTTGGGAGGGCGTTTTCCGCCCTGCGAGCCGCTGAAGAAGTTGTTGGTGTCTTGAAGGCGACAGGTGAAGGAGAGGTGTCCCTCGTCGTCTTCATTTCCATAATGACTCATGTTGTCTTGTAGTACTTCCGACATTTCCAACTGCGTCTCGACGACCAACAAAGGAACCAAATAAACGGAGGTCCGCCCGACGTCTATACCGCCCGGTGCCCGTCTGTAAGCACGTATTACCCGGGAGACGACTAAATAAGATCGGCAACTAACCGGATGACCAGTCCCGCTGTCTGTTTACCTCGGAGGCACGTGTCTGTCCGCTCCGCACCCGAACCGATTTGACCAAAGAAATTCCTCAGTTTCCCCTTTCGGAAAGCCTTGACAACATTATTGGGTTTTTCCCACGGGTTGTGCTGCTGTGCGTATCGCTATGGAAACGTGGAGCGCACGCAGATATTACGCCGCGTCTGGGTTCGAACGGCTTGACCGTGGCACGGAAAATCTGAGGGAGAAATGCAAATAGGGGAGCGATGCAAAACACGGATCCCAGAGAGGGAGGGAGTCAGAGAGACCAGGTGGAGGGAGGAGGAGGGAGAGAGGAGGAGGGAGGGGTAGGAGAGAGTCAAAGAGACCGGGTGGAGGGAGGGAGGAGGGAATCAGAGATACCCGGTGGAGGGAGGTGGGAGGGACGAGGGAGTCAGAGCGTGCGGAGAAGGGTGATGCTGCAGCCACAGTCTCCTGCAGCCCAGAGCAGATCTAGAAGAGCAAATATTCCGCTTTGTACCGACCGACGAACTGATGTTTATTTTATTCGATCGAGCTGGACAACAAATTACAGTAAATGTTTTAATGAGCTATGGCGCACTGTGCAACACGACAACACATCGATCAATTGTTATTTCGTTTTCCCATATAGATTTTTTTTTCAAAGACTTACTGAATAATTCCAATCTTTGAAATTTAACAGAATGTACACTCTCATTCATTTATGGTCATTTAGAAAAATAATATATATATATTTTGAAAGCAAATAATTCCATTAAAATAACATAAACTCTTTATGTTAATGACCATTATGCTTTTTATGGAATATATTTTCAGCAACCATCAGAATCAAAAAGGCCAGAAACAATTAACTTTCTTCTGAATCTCGTCAGTCTACTTTTATTCTGATAAATGAATACTATTCCATGTGCTTAATTGTGAAGATATTCAAGATCTTCTACAAAAATGTGTTGTACTCCGTTCACTGAACAGCACACACTGGCTCTAAAATAATAGTAGGAGGAGTGGGAGGGCCCGGTGCACAACTTCGAGACAGATAAATGACTAGAATGTCTAATTTGAGAAACAGACGCATCACAGGTCCTCAACTGGAAGATTTAATTAATAAAACCCGCAAAACACCAGTCTGAACATCATCAGTGAAAAAGTGACTCTGGGACACTGGCCTTCTAGGTAGAGTTGCAAAAAAGGCCACATTTCAGACTTCCACTAAAACGACACTTTACAAAAAAAGATTGGAAAAAGGTTTTGTTTTGAACTGACAAATCTAAGTTTGAGGTGTTGGGATCACATAGAAAAACATTTGTGAGACACAGACCAAAACAGATGCTGGAGGAGTGCTTGATGACATTTGCCATGATGGAGGCAATGTAATGGGCTGGGGGTTCCAGGGTGGTGGTAAAGTGGGATATTTGTTCCCTGTTTTCCTTGAGGAAGGAAGGCTATGACTCCCATTTTGCATCTGCTATGCCATACCCAGTGGACAGAGTTTAATTTGAGACTATTTCATCTGACAACAGGACAATGATACTATACGCTACTATACAATAACAATTTAAGGAAGAAGCAGTCAGCTGGTATTCTGTTGATAATGGAGTGACCAGCACAGTCACAGATCTCAGCCCTATTAAGGTGCTGTAGGAGCAGCTAAACCATATGGTCTGTAAGGAGTGCCCACCATGCCAATCCAACATGAGGGTAGTGCTTCCGGTAGCATGGGGTAAAATTCTCTTCAGATTACCTCAACATATTGATAACTAAACACCAAAGGTCTGCAAGGCTGTAATTGCAGCAAATGGAGGATTTTTTGACGAAAGCAGAGTTTGGAGAACATAATTATTATTTCAATTAAACATCCTTATTTCTTACTCTGCCAATGACCATTCCTATTCATCATGACCCATTCCTATTCAAATTCATTTCATGTATGTTTTCATGGAAAACAAGGACATTTCAAAGTGACCCCAAAGTATTGAACGCTAATGCTGGTCTGAGGAGATTTGTGCTGATTTTGTATATAGTCAGTGATCTGGGTCCGCAATCAAAGGATTTTACCCAAAATACAGTATTTTTTTAGCTGCTGACATGGTGTATTATGCTTGTGGTACAGTAAGTACAGCAGTTGTATTGTGGATCTGCCAAGTAGCCAAATGTTCAACCTCACCACAGGGTGGCAGTGTTTTCATATTATCAGACAGATCAGTTGGATCATTCTATTATTTTTCTTACACTGAAAACTATCGATTACAGATTTACAGAGCCAGTTGGGAGTATGTACACTCTACTGGTAGACCACAGCCCAGACATAGAACATGTAGTTAGGAGTACACTCTACTGGTAGACCACAGCCCTGACATAGAACATGTAGTTAGGAGTACACTCTACTGGTAGACCACAGCCCTGACATAGAACATGTAGTTAGGAGTACACTCTACTGGTAGACCACAGCCCTGACATAGAGCATGTAGTTTGTTATCGTTCAATGAGGACCCCAGAGACTAATTAACACAACACCTAACACAACACAATCTAATGTCTGTGGGAAACATTCACCACAGATCAAGACTTTAGGTTGATGTACACATTACAAGGTATGCATGCAGTCATGAGACCTTTAGAAATAGAGTGAGAAGTCACAGAGAGAGATTGGAGAAAGAGAAACAGGAAACAGAGGAAAAAGTGAGTGTTGATGGCGTAGGTGAATCCTTTCTCCTAACAAAGGTTCAGCACTGGCCATCTCTTTTTGTGTTTCTTTTAGACATCAGGATTTTTTTACAAACCCAAAGGAGTGAGACATGAAATACAAGAACGCTATTAAGCTATAAACCTGCTTTTGTCAAAGAGCTGTCAAATGTTCACAGAACAGGGCCAGTCCCCTTGGACATACAACAGTCAACAGTGTCCTGGCCCTTTAAATGGTGGGCCACATTAGGGATCAAATTACAGTCAACAGTGTCCTGGCCCTTTAAATGTGGGGCCACATTAGGGATCAAACTACAGTCAACATTGTCCTGACCCTTTAAATGTGGGGCCACATTAGGGATCGAACTACAGTCAACAGTGTCCTGGCCCTTTAAATGTGGGGCCACATTAGGGATCGAACTACAGTCAACAGTGTCCTGGCCCTTTAAATGTGGGGCCACATTAGGGATCAAACTACAGTCAACAGTGTCCTGGACCTTTAAATGTGGGGCCACATTAGGGATTGATCACTCCATTATATGTTTCTTATTGTGGCCTACAGACACAGGTTAGTTCCATTATATGTTTCTTATTGTGACCTACAGACACAGTTTAGTTCCATTATATGTTTCTTATTGTGGCCTACAGACACAGTTTAGTTCCATTATATGTTTCTTATTGTGGCCTACAGACACAGTTTAGTTCCATTATATGTTTCTTATTGTGGCCTACAGACACAGTTTAGTTCCATTATATGTTTCTTATTGTGGCCTACAGACACAGTTTAGTTCCATTATATGTTTCTTATTGTGGCCTATAGACACAGTTTAGTTCCATTATATGTTTCTTATTGTGGCCTACAGACACAGTTTATTTCCATTATATGTTTCTTATTGTGGCCTATAGACACAGTTTAGTTCCATTATATGTTTCTTATTGTGGCCTATAGACACAGTTTAGTTCCATTATATGTTTCTTATTGTGGCCTACAGACACAGTTTAGTTCCATTATATGTTTCTTATTGTGGCCTATAGACACAGTTTAGTTCCATTATATGTTTCTTATTGTGGCCTACAGACACAGTTTATTTCCATTATATGTTTCTTATTGTGGCCTATAGACACAGTTTAGTCACAGGCGTGTCAACAGTTGTAGCATTTTGCATGCATGTATACGGAGAATAAGATCCAACACATTTTAAAATATAGCAATTTATTTAAAATCAAATTTCAACAACATGCATGATAAAAGTAAGAAAACTGCATATACCATATAATATTTCAAACATTTCAAGAATTCTATCGCATTTAGATATCATGATTAATAATTGGAAATCTGTGTAGTCTAAAGAGGCATTTATAGTTGTACAATAGTATTTTATCATAGTCATTAAATACATTACTTCAATGAGAAACATACTGTGGAAAGATTTCTCTAATATTTGAGGCAAAACATACTGTGCAATTATTTCTCTAATATTTGAGGCAAAAACATACTGTGGAATTATTTCTCTAATATTTGAATCACAAAACATACTGTGGAATTATTTCTCTAATATTTGAATCAAAAACATACGGTGGAATGATTTCTCTAATATTAGAGGCAGAGAGATAATGTGGAATGATTTCTCTAATATTAGAGGCATAGAGATAATGTGGAATGATTTCTCTAATATTAGAGGCATAGATATAATGTGGAATGATTTCTCTAATATTAGAGGCATAGATATAATGTGGAATGATTTCTCTAATATTAGAGGCATAGATATAATGTGGAATGCTTTCTCAAATATTAGAGGCAGAGAGGTAATGTAGAATTATCTATCTAATATTAGAGGCAGATAAATAATGTGGAATGTTTTCTCTAATATTTGAGCCAGAGTGATAATGTGGAATGATTTCCATAATATCAGAGGCAGAAACATAATGTGGAATGATTTCTCTTATATTAGAGGCAGATAGATAATGTGAAATGATCTCTCTAATATTAGAGGCAGCGTATGTACGAGCTGTAAATGGTTCGGTCAATCCACCGGCGGAACTTTGACACTGCTGTGTAAACACCCGGAAACTGGGCGTTGCCGCAGCCGTTACCCCAGGACACCACACCGTAGACACGCCCCTCACACACCAGTGGACTACCGGAATCCCCCTGGAAACCGTAAGGTTGTGGTTAGACACATTACATTTCACATGCACACATAAGTGTCTCAGTGACCCTGTCAAAATGCCTCTCATAGTGAGATATTTCTAGGTTCAAAGCAATTATCAACAGGACTACGGATGTATTATTTTCACACCTTAAGCAGACCTGCATCGCTAAATAAAGTCTCATCAACACCCTAACCTTGCATGCGTCTTTTCCTCCAGCATTGTACCCGGCACAGATCATGTTGGAGGTGATATTTCCGTTGAACGAATCACTGCTGTTGCACCTGGTTGACGACACAATAGGCAGTTTGACTGTCCGCAGTGTAGGGGTGATCTGACCCCCTCCCAGTGAAGTGTACCCCCATCCTGACGCTTGGCACAACCTCCCCGCTATCACCCCGGTACCCTGACGAGGGAGGGGGGCCAGGGTCACGTAGCCATCCATTGCCATGGGAACCCGAAGCTGAACAGCAAAGGAGAACCAAGATGATCGACTGCATTTTTCTTAACCCAAATTGCTACCAGATTGTTGGTGTAAATAAGAATGTGTGTTCAGTCACCCTTATAAGGTTATAAGGTCAAATGATTAGTTAGCTTGTAACACTTTCTCATTCACATAAACAACCTGGGAGCAACTGACCTTCTTAGGGGCATAACAGACATTTCACCTTGCAGTCTTCCCATTAAATAATACATGTATTTACTAATTCACAAGGTACACGTTCAAGGTTTTAACATGTCGGCAGTACAGTTAAACAGGCCGCGTATTATCAAAGCCATACTCCTAATGTCTGCAGTTATATAAACATGGTTCAGGCAGTATCCCGTACTTTGATGAGCATGATGTCAGCGTTGTTAGTGGTTTTGTTGTATAGTGGATGGGGAATAAGTCTGTGGGGTTTTGAGTACTGTTCTGTTCCCTCAAATGTACTCAGGCAACAGTCCCCTGCCACAACCATCATCTGCTCCCACCTAACAAGAGAGAGAGACAACAGAAATACAGGTAACTGACAAAATAAAGGAATATTATTATATATAGTATTATTGGATCGATTCAGCAATATTAGTAGGAGCAAATCCTTGTAATGATTTTAGGTTAATAATAAAAGGTCGTTACAGGCAGCCAGTGTAGAGAGGCTATTATTGTGGTAAGGTGTCTGAATTGATTTGTTCTAGCTAAGATTCTAGCCGCCATTTTCAGCACTAGTTTAAGTTTATTATTATGGTCACAGGAGAAAAGAGCATTACAGTTACATGTTGAAGTGACAAAATAATGGATTTTTTGTTCTGTTTCAATTTATTTGTTTCAATATTCCAAAGATGGAAAAAAGTTGCACGTTTAGTACACCCCTTGTAGATGTGATTGAGTGAAGTCATTGGGTATTGGTCAGCCGGGATCAGTGATGTCATCAAAGGCCTCCCACAGCCAGTCCCCTGTATTAGCTTCACCAAATCTAGTTCTAATAAGGTGTTAATGGCTTATTTGTGACAGCTCACTGTGACAGTACCCTCACACAGAGGCCTGGCTCCCAGATGGGCCAACTCAGACAATGGGCAAAGGGAGGGGCGATGGGACAGCATACACCAGCCAAGGGTGTGAAGCAGCAGGAACCCGCCGCAGAGGTGGTTGGAGGGCAGGTGGAGGCTAGATGGCTGCAGGGGGTGCTGGTTGCTGCACGAAGGCAGTGAGCCGCTGGCTCTTGCATGTTGGATGTTAAAAGGGGTCCTCCCGCCTCTCCAACAGCCCCCCTCCCAAATGAAAACCTATACAACTTGTAATGAGAATAAAGTACACTATGTAGCGACCTACTAAACATCAAACCAAAAGCTGTACAAGGATCACTCACCCATAAACAGACATTTAACAATGAAGCTCAAATACACGAGGAACTGAGGGAACATATATAGATTTACTAATTTTATTATTTTTACCTTTGTAAAGCACAATAATTGCTTCCATGTACGAATTGGGTTAAATAAATAAAATAGCTTGCTTGCTAATTGATGATAGGGACATGGTGTGAATGAATATTGACAACGAATCAGTCCGGAGTTGTGTTCATGGTGAAAAGGAAACCGGTTTACACAAGGTGAAGACATTGGATCTTCAGCTCAGCGTTACAGTCTGACCTACTGAGAAGCGACTTAGGAGAATCTAGGAGACACATACAGTTATTGATGAAATTGGAAGTCTTTAGTTAGGTAGCTAGATAATCATGTGATCAATCATAGATGTGTAATTTCTTATTGGATATTTGATGTCCTATATTTAAATGTTTACCCCACCAAACAATGATGTACCTGATTGATTTCTTCTGACACTATAAGAGAATAATTGCATTCAGCTATTTTCCCACCATTTTACACACAGAGAAAAGGGCCTACATTCCCAGAACAATAAAAATTTAAATTCTTAAGTGTATTTACATCAAAATTATGTTAACATACTACTGAATGTATTAAGTAATACAATGTGTTACATCTATTTGTAATTAATATTATTATTATGTCTAAGTTTGTCTTTCTGACCTGCAGAATATTAGCTCATAATACATCTGGCCCGGGGGCAAACCTATCTGCCAACCCCTGGCATCAGCTGAATTCATGGGAAAAGAAAACTCAAGGTCATTCTGAGGTGCGTTCACCTTGCAGTTAATGTTTGCTTTTCTGCACGGAATTGTGTCAGAATCTATTTGTACAATGCTTCTCTGTATGAAACACTGTTATCCTTTCTACACCGTCTGACGTGATGACGCCTCGCCGTGAAACACACACGTGTGTTGACAGATACCAGGGTTGTCCTGCTGTGTCTCAGTCTCTGCCTGGCGGCTCGTACCGAACACTTAACATGCATCATGTCTCTAAGTGATGTGCAGACACTTGTACAATGCGTCTCTGTGTCGAACACTGTAATACTGTATTTTATTCTGTCAGACATGTTGACGCTTTGATGCTAATTAAATCCTAAAGCTTTAACGCAGGCAGTGAACCTAATCTCCTCTCATGATTTGGATGAGCAGCTTTTTAATCTTTTTGGATATCTGCATGCACTATTTATATTCTTAATTATAATTTTAAATATTACCGTATGTCTATTAAAACACTATGCATTCTATAAGAGTGCTTTTCTTATTGGTTTACAGTTACACCTTTTACCCCCCTCACACTTTTTGTAATGCCCAATTCATTTTAAGACCGTGACTCATATCAGCAACCCCACATCAGGTGGGTGTGAGTTCAAGATCTGGTCAAGCTAGTCTGTTCAAACTGACCCCTCAATCAAGATGCTTTTTGCCGATATGTATCTCACACCACAATAAACTACTGGGTAGTTCCATATATATGAACCTGGTAAATACATTTGGAAATTGTTACTAGCCATACCCTATATTACAGTGTGCGGCTGTGAGCACCCAGTACTTATGCACAAGAGAACCACCACAGAAATGCTGTCCCTGTGTAGTTTGCAAGGATACAATATATTTGATTGAGTTTGGGGCCGAAGCGTAGCCTCCCACTATACGGGCCTGCGTGAGGTCTTGACCTGCAAGGAATACATAGAAACATAAAGAATGAGTATGGAAAACCTGTTCCCTAGTCCTGCTGGAAGAGTCAGAAAAAGCATAGGAAACAGTGCAGAACATTTACAGAGGATCAAAGTCCCTCCCTGTGTGATTTTCTGTAAATCAAGTGTGCCTGCATTGAGAACCAACAACTTTAGTGTGCTCACAAAGGATGCAGAACTAATCCCATTCATTGACAAAGACACAGACAGGGGAGATGTCAGGTCAGATTACATGTAAGCCTTCTAATACCATCATATTTTACAAACACTGATTATTAACTGAGGTCGGTTTGACCCAGAAAAAAAATCACACATGGAAATATTATCTAAAATAGCATTTCACCAACACAGACTCATCGTTGGTAATAAAGGCAACCCAGAGACATATGTTGCCTGGTGCCCCTCTCTGTTCAGCTTATGGCCTTATACGATATGAATACAATGTTCCCCAATTGTGAAAGTTAAGAAATATCTCATGGCCTAATTGTTAAATCAATTGAAATATTTTTGAGAAAAAGAATGATGTGTTATCAGTAATAAACTATGACTAGAGTAGTAGTTTGTAACATATCTGCAGATAATCATTGTTTTTATCAGTGATAAAGAAGTATATTAGTTTGCAACACATTTGAGGATAATCGTTGTCTTGAGCGAAGGACAGAATCAGTTATCTGAAATAACACTTTTAACTGATTTCATTCCCAACGTCACCAAACACATTAGTACTAAAAGAAACATTGTCAATTTGAGTGTCGCGTCGTTAAAGTTGTGCAGGGTTGCAACAGAACACAGAAGTGGAGAACAGCTTGAATCAATAGACTTAATAACAAACGGCTAACCTCCAATGACACGTATAACACAAGACAATGATCGACACCAGAAGACTATACATATATATTATATATATATACACTCACAACAATATTATAATATAAGAGTATGCATGCAAAGAAGAAAAATGATCAAGGCGACATATTACTGCATAACGCAGTTATGAATAGGGTTAGAAAAAATACCTATTTAACATACTCTACCAGTCACATGTGTGTTCAAACTTTTGACTGGTGTACATAATTCAATATATCACTTTTACAGATGAGAATGTCAAAACATTTTTCCTACGATTCACCATACATATAGAATTACGTTAAATTTAAAGGAGGAAAAGGTTATACTTACCTTTGACTGCCAAGAGCTCCAAAACTACACAGCACAAACGCACTGCTAGCATGTTCATGTTTATAGGAAAGTGGATCTGAGGTAAAAGAGTGTGAAGCCCGTCAGAATGGTGACCTACAGGTCTTCAGCAGGAAGCTACATGTACAGGGACAACTCCACTATCTACTCTCTATTCTAACCCGTTCCTAAAACATGTACGAAGGCATCTGTTCACACAGCAACTATCTGCCGGATTATAACGGTTCAGATTTCACCGTTCACATTTAATACTGAGTGTGTACGAAGTCGAGGAAGATAGAGAGGGAATAGAGCTAAAGGAAAAAAAGAGGCCAACAATGTGCTCCTTTATTAAATCTCTCCCCTCTTCTGACCCCCAACGCTTCACAGAGGTCAAACACTTCCAAGATGTTATATCGTCCTAGTGGGTAGTCATTTGAATTAGGGGAAAGACTGGTCTTGCTTAAAGAGCAGTGAGTGCGATGTTTGCTGCAGTACATGGTACCATTCTTTACCCAATGGTCAACCCTGAGAAGCAGAGCATAAATGGTATTATTACATTGTAAGCATTACCCCACCATGGTTGGAGGCACTGCAGTGCCCAGGGCTGTCCTTAAAGTCCCAGAATAAATCATTTGATTGGAATATGTAGAGATGTTCATCAATAAAGCGTACTCACCCTTTAAGGCGGGGATTGCAATCATGTCACTCTACTTCTAATAAATAGGCACTCATATTTAAAATGGGTTAAGGGGAGGCTTGTGAGCAGGAAAGGTCATGATTTATAATAACCATGACACTTGTTCTACGAGCCATTACATTAAATATTTGGTCCTTACCACCAATTGTTTACTTGTTCTGATGTTGTACTGAAATATTAAATTCTCCATATGAGATGTTTAAAATGGCTAGGGTAATGGCAAAGAGCAATGCTTATTCTCACACATTTATTCTAGAATGTGTTAGTTCTAAGTGTATTTAGTAAATGGTACTGAGATCCAATCTCTCTATTATAGGTTATGTGTATTGACATTTGCTGTCTAAAAGACTCATATACAGAAGATAACCCACCCCATTGTCAGTGTTCTGGGCACACCACTTCCCTGTAATGGTAAGAACACATTAAGTGGCTATCAGCAATATCTACGAGAGATGATAAAGACACTATGTTTTTACATTTGTGGTGGATGCGAGCTTCAACTAGAAACCAGTGTGAGGCTCATGAAAGGAAGGGTAAAATGGGAGAAGTTTGAACAAATGTTTATGTGGTCACTCAAACCCATTCAATTTGTCGTAATTTAACCATCAGCCTGGACTATGAAAAACACAAAATGTTACATTATAATCAGCAATTAATGATATAAAAACTTCTTACATTAGAACACAATATAAAACACAATGGCCAACAACATGCCTGGAGACTGTTCTGTCCCCAGGCAATGTATTCAGTTCCTTCTCCCTAAAGACTCAATTCCCTCCTCACCAACAGTCAATATTGAATGCCAGAAGACAAAAAAGTGCCCTAGAAAAAGACAGAGGAACGATAAAAGACAATCCATTTGTCTTTGTGATGTACTGTGTCAGTATCAGCCTTTTTCTTGCTTGCCACATAACCACTTCACACCCAGGGTAATGTTTGTTAGGCACCAAACGGATGTAATCCGACTGAAACCGGGAGCAGCTAACTGTAATTGACCAATGGGAAATGTTTTTTAGTTCAACATTGCTAAGGGTTTCGCTACGATGTGTCCTGATGAACGGGACCCATAGGCTGATATAGTGTTGGGTGGAAAATAACACCTACAATAGGTAGGACAGGAATGGCTACAATATAAAAGATTGTCAAGGTGTCCCAGGCATTCTGCCTGGGTGTAAGGGAGGTGTGTGTGAACCCGCAGTGACTGGCTGACTCTCGTAAACTGGTAAGTAGGCTTGAGGTTCCTTGTTGCAGTATTACAGAAGAAGTTCAGAAGAAACACTTTATTGATTAAATACAGTATCTTATGTGCTACAGGTGCATTTATACACTATAAGTGTATTTTATTCACGCACATCGTGCAACTTTAACTTTAAATTTAGTGTTGTTGTTATGTTATTTCTGCATTCATGGTAATTAGATGAAACTATTGGTTTTTATTGTGCATGTGCCTGAAGTGCTAAATGGTAGTGGGTACAGGTGGTATATATGCTTTTCTGTCTACATTTCATCCCTAACAGACCAGACTAATCCAGGCCACCATGGCAGAATCATGTCATTTATCATGGCTCCTACTTGTCATCTTTCAAATCACAGGTAAACACTATAGATGATATTTAAATGTGTTGATCTTGCCTTTACTCACTTCCCCGTGTTCCACTAACAACTTATCTCCACCCACCAACTCTTGTCTGCTTTCATTGCTCTTTCCCTCCCTGGTCTCTTGGACCAGACCGCCTTTACGGTCTTTGAATAGCTACAGTCAAGAATTAGGAGCTTCTTCTGATGCAGAGGCATCAGAAATTAGTGTCTTAACTGCTTTCGTGCTGCCACTTCCGAAAACATGAACACAATGTTTCAGCCCCGTCTACACAAACGTATTGTTCTGAAAGTTAACCATATGTGGAACCAGTTTTTTCTTAATTTCTAAATTTGCGCTGTAACCCAAGGCAACGCAGGACTACTTCTTCCCAATTCTCCCTTTTTCCTATCAGGAGTACTCGGTCAGAGGATCATTGGCGGTCAGGAAGTGACCCCTTACTCTATAAAGTACCAAGCTTCTATCCGGTATAACAACTACCACTACTGTGGAGGTACCCTGGTACACCCTCTGTGGGTGGTGTCCGCTGCCCACTGCTGGAGACCGTGAGTACTGCATGGATTTAATCCCGAACAGCTTCTCACACAGCCAGTCTGAAAAGCATTGGCTCTGATTTAACTCACCTAACTCTGTGATAGCAACAGTGCCTTGGTGCGGTTAGAAACTGGCAAGTGAATCTACCTTATGCAATCAAACCACTAGGGGGTTTGTACGGAGAACCAAATGAGTCCAAATTAAATAAATATAAAAATAAATATAATATTTGAAGTGGCACATTAATAGGAAATATGTGTATATCGTTCCTATTTAAATGAGTGGTATGAGATTTCATAACAATACATTGTATTTCCTAATCTTTTTATTTTCTTACATAACGAGGCGATTGTCCGTAGCTAGTTACCTTCTAAGCTAGCTCACGAGCTACCCCACATAGCAAAAATCATCTGGCCCAGACCATTCGTAAGTTCTGGGCCAGATCCGCAAAACGGACCTGGGCCGGTGTCTTTTGGCACAACGGGCCAATACCGGCAGGGACCCGCTTTAATCATCCGGACCAGCACTGGGCCGGCTCCGGACCAGATACTGTCAGATCCGGCCCACATCTGGGCCAAGTGTGTACCAGTTTTGGGCCGAATCTGGGCCGGCACTTTTTTCTACACTAAATACAGGCACGGATTCGTGGTCACCTGATAAACTAGTGTTAGTGCTAAGTCAGCAGCCACTATAAATAAATGTGTACTGAATAAATGCTGTATACAAAGCTTTTATACCTTGATCCATTTTCAATTTATTTAGCATTTAAATACAAATGAATACACAAAACTGGGCAAAAATAGTTTTCATAGTTTTTATAAATTGCACACACATCAATGTTGTATTCACACAAAATCAATAGTTGTTGGTGTTTTTATAATCACCAAACAGTGTGGTCACTTCACAGAATGAAAAAACAGAATGAAAAAAAGAACCAAACACATCAGCCATGGAGCTGCAAACGGCCTTCAGACGTGCTGTATAATTCCAATGAGGCATCTGCAAACATAACCCCAAGAAGAAAGCTGTTAGTTTTGTTGAGATTTAATGAAGCAGCATTCACACAGGCGATTGATTGACTATAAATTGACCTATATAGGCTAGTCATAATGACTGTATTTGGGCTATTTTAAACAATAGCACAAAATAATATTATCACATTGTAGCTGGATCTACTTCTCCCCGACTATAACGAGACACGAAGGTCCTGTGATAGGAACCATATTAAAATAGTACCAATATTAACCGTTATTACAGGTGTAAGGTATTTGTAAAGATACCGAATACTGAATCAAATTCATTCTTGTTGAATAGTTTTCTTTCAAAAACGTAAAAAAATGTACACGTACATAACCAAGCAGCTCATTTTAAAAATATACATTCATAATAGATATAATAATAATTAGAGCAGTTAAATTCGTCATTTACATATGTATTATTTAATACCATGTGGCTTACCTTGTGAATAAGGTACCAAAGTGCCAACTGTCGCTTCAGCCTCCTCTTCCAAGAATGAAAACCGCGCTCATCTCACACAGGCTCGTGCCAGCTTTGCGAATGATCCGTATTAGATCCGTGAACCAGAGGTGACTGTAACGAGGATTTGCGGGGTTAGAGACGGATCCGGCTAGCAGTCACCAGCTGTTTGGAAACCGGAGGTGACTAACGCGGATTTGCCGGTTTAGAGACGGATCCGGCTCCGAGTCACCTGCAGTCTGGGTCCCGGAGGGGACTGTAACGCGGATTTGCCGGTTTGGAAACGGATCTGGCACGGAGTCACCTGCAGTCTGGGACGTTTGCGACCGCTAATGTGTAATGTTTTCATCATGGTTTAAGTCAGCTCATGTGGCTTTTGCTGCTGGTCTCAATGGGACACAATGTCATGGTAACAGTAGCAGTCCAAATAGATTCTGATCAGTCTGTTGACACACACAATGGAGAACATAAACATTTAGTGGGAAACAATCTCTGTGAGATTGCTGAAATAAGCCATTTAATAATGAAAAAGTCTATCAGTGAAATGCATTTTATGATGAAAATAATAGGATTAGGAAGTACAATGTCTTATTATTTAATATAATACCCCTCATTTAAAAAAGGGATTTCACATAAATGTGTCACTTAAAAGAATATATATATATATATATATATATATATATATATATATATTTATATATGTATTTAATTTTTGAATAATTTGGTCCTCCATAGATTTGGGCTTTAGAAGGGCATTTATAAGGTACATTATTTAATAAGAGTTCTAACAGACATACAATTACTGTCAGCGAACAAGAAGAAACGTGATGAAGGGGAACGATTCCTTTAGAGTGTCTTCAGAAGGAAGTATAATGGTTCCTGCCAGTAGCCGTTTGAGTTCAAATATACTGGGTTGCCAGATAAATCATAACCCCAACAACCTCTGTACCCCATACTCTCATTTTAATCTACAGGGCCTATCTAATCAAAGTTGTGCTGAGTGAACACGACATGTCCAAGGTGGAGGGCTTTGAGCAGGAGTTCAATGTCGTCAAAGCTCTGGTCTACTACACATACAACTACAAGACCTTTGACAACGACATCATGCTGCTCAAAGTAAACTGACGCGATAAACGGAACTTTCGTTTTTCTTCCCCACCCTGTAATTATCGTCTAATCGTTTCCATACACACCGCTGTATCACACCTCTTTCCGTTTCCCATCTCTCCCCACCCTCTCCGCCAGCTGGAAAAGCCTGCCACTCTAAATGCCAATGTCCAACCTGCCGTTCTGCCCAGCGCAGACATGACCCCGTTGCCACAGGGAACTTCCTGTATGGTAAGCGGTTGGGGAATCACCGACATCTACAGCTACGTCCTGTCCCCGGTGCTCCGGGCTGTGGATGTCGACATCATCACCAACTGCCAGTACTACTATTACTTCAGGATTACAGACAACATGGTCTGTGCCGGCTCTCGCTTTGGCGGGAAGGACTCGTGTCAGGTGAGTGGGGAGAACATGTCTTTATTTCAGTGTCCATCATCACCCACACCAGGCTCGTGGTTGGCAATAAACGTTGTAATGTGACCAGTGTCTGTGTGTTTAACTCTGATGTTGTCCTTTTGTATGGCTCATCAAGATCTGTAGTGAAATAGAAACATGTTTAGTAGTAGTTGCGTGTTGAAACCTATCTGAAAATTCCATCTGATGCGTTTAACCGTCATATTTGAAAAAAAAATATTTGCAATACGCCTTAGATAATGAGTGCTTTAATAAAAAAAATTCTCAACTGAGTATGTATTTGAATCCAGGCCTGAACGTGCGTGTTTTCATGGCAACATTTCTCAATAGGATGTGACACTTATTTGTGTCCTAACAGGGTGACTCAGGTGGCCCTCTGATCTGCAACGGCCGCTTTGAGGGCATTGTGTCCTGGGGCATCAGCTGTGCCAACCCCTACTACCCTGGGGTCTATACCAAGGTCAGGAAGTATACCAGCTGGATCACCTGGACCATCCTGAATGACATCTGAAGGAGCCCATTTCGTTTTTTTGACTTTGTAAACATCAAAATGTGATAACTTTTATGGAATGGAAATGTATGCAAAATTGGACATATACCTTATTACGAGCTGAATGTAAACAATTAAAACATTTTTTTTCTTTTGGCATCTGACTGCTGAATATCACGTCAAACTATTTAACAGAAATGCAATTGCGGGGATGACATGAAGTTATCTAGAAATAAAAACAATATATTTGTTTGTGACAGGAAACAATGGTTGCACTTTTTTTGAGAGTCCAATTTTCATCAATGGATATTCTATAGCGAGTAATACTATCAACACAAGAGTTAAGGTTAGGTTTAGTATAATAGTTAGGGTTAGTAGATATTTGAAATGTTACTGACAGTCAGTAGATCATCCGTTGAGCATCTATAGTAACACTTTTGAGACTCAAAATGAATTGTGACCCAAATCAATCATTTACAGCTGGTCTTTTATATCATACGAGTAAGTGTTCCTGAATATCTTGTGAGCAAAGCTTGTATCATGTGCCCATGACATCTACAAAATTAATTAGCTATCATAAAATATAGATGTTAAGACAGCAAGTTTTTTATGTTCACATATGGAATCAGTGGCTGCACATTTAATTAATTTGAATATATATTAACTTTTCCATATCCCTACTATAGAGCAATAAAATAATAAAGATTGTATATTTTAAGGTGCCCATAATGCATTCCCTGCAAAAATGTATCTTGTACATACAAACTTAATTCTTAACCTAATACAGCAACAGCAAACGATTACAGTAAACTAAGGCAACTGAACACAATAACAGATTATGCAATATATGAGTTCACTCACCTCTGCATGGAGTTGAATCACCCTGCTGTCCTTCCCACAAAACCCACAATTGGTGGTGAAACGACGAAACGCCCCTGACTCACTTCCCCCAATCTGTTACAGTAAAAACTCACAGGTCAACACGTCAGGGGATACTCAACAAGAACAGATTCACACACCGACAATCACAGACTAATAACAGAGACAATCACAGACTAATAACAGAGACAATACAGACTAATAACAGAGACACCATGGGAGACCTGCAGATCCAGATACTCCAGGGTACGGACCAGGACTCAGCGCTCCTTCACCATCCGGTAACGGTAACGGTTAAAGGGCTCATTCACCGGTCCCTGGAAGTTAAAGAGTTTGCCTACTGTCCCTACAGTAAGTTTAGGGTCGGGGCTGCTCTCCTTGCCCACGATGGCAGAGTGTTCACAGGTGAGTTATCATATATAACTTATATTGACTAATTCATGTATTCACCTTTATTTGTAAAGGAAAATTAACTGAGGCTAATCAAATTTGTTTAAGGAAAAAGATCATTAAAAGTAAAGGAAAAATGCTTTGGCCACAAAACATATATCTTATTCCTTTCAATAAGTGTGAAGAGAAATATTCAATAGCAGTTATACCTAGTTCTAAATAAAAGTTTGTACCTGATACCCGTCTCATTGAACAATCTGCTCGACTGTCGACGACGTCCTGACGTATTCTAGGGGGTTTAATGGGAGTGCTGAACTTATGCCGACTTGTTTGCTAGTAAACATGGCAACGTTGAGGCGTTTGTATGTGAGATGAACTTTAACTCACGGCGATGTATTTTTTGGGCAAATCTTAACTGTATGTTTTTACGGAATCGTTATGTCACCGTTAGCAAGTCGCTTTCACCCTTACGCCGTCAACGTGACATGACCGTGACGTCTGGTCAGTGCTATTAAATTACATTGAAAAGCAAATACTGGCACACGCTTTTGTAGACGTTTGATGACACTGTTAGATCTTCTCGCTAGTTTTTTTTCAGGCACTATCCACCCCCCATAGAACATATGCCTGGGGATGCTTTAGCCCCAGTTCTCTTGGTTAATTGGTTAAAGAGTGATAAGTGTAAACGTTTGATTAACCAATCCTGCTATAATGAATCAAGAAAGCAATACAACTTCTTCTTTGATATAGTTTTGCATTTTTTAACAGCCAGGACTTTTTGGACCAACCTTCCGGAAAATGGGAATAATTTCGGCTCCAACATTAATACAAAAGTGAATCAATGCTTTAAGAACAAAATTGGTTATGTTGAAAGTCTTAAAAACCAATAGAATGAAAAAAGAATACATTCAAATACCGCATTATATTGTTAAGCAATTCATTTCGGGAAAATTAATGTTTTCAAAATATATCTAATTTCTTCAATGTTGACCTGCCCACTGAGATGATAACGTTGAAAATAAATATTACTGGTTGACATTTTTTTAAATGTCAAAAACATGCAACCGTGTTTAGACTGGTTAAGAAGTGTTTACAATCTACGAGTGAGAGTACATGCAGTCTGTTACTTATCTCATCAGGTTGCAATGTGGAGAACGGCTGTTATAACCTCGGTGTGTGTGCAGAGAGGAACGCAATCGCTAAAGCAGTATCCGAGGGATACAGAAGCTTTAAGGCCATCGCTATTGCCAGGTTGTACAAACGGGGTCTTTAGAAATTCCACTGTTGTATTCAGAGTTTTTAGTTCATATACTCGTTTTTAGTTTTAAATACAAGTCCTGCTACAAATAAGTCCTGCTACAAAACAGCGAACCACAGGACTCAAACAGTTATTTCACACAGCCATTGTTTTCAATAACATAAGGACGTTCAAATCAACTGCCATTATAACATCAGTTAAGATGTTACTGACTGTGTAATATGTCTTGATTTGCAGTGACCTGCTTGACCAGTTCATCTCCCCGTGCGGTGGATGCAGACAGTTCATGAGAGAGGTAGGAATTACCCATTGTAAAATACATGTAAAGTAGTGAGTAAACAGGTTATATATCAATGTACATTTGCTGTCCTCTAAAAATAACTCAACACACAGTCATTAATGTTTGAACCACATGCAACAAAAGTGAGAACAGGTGACTAGTGTGAATGTTAAATCTGGTGTTATCGCTCTCACACTCATACTGGTCGCAGTTCAACATGGCACCTAATAGCAAAGAACTCTCTGAGAATCTGAAAAAAAATTGTTGCCCTACATAAAGATGGCCTAGGCTATAAGCAGATTGAAAAGACCCTGAAACTGAGCTGCAGTACGGTGGCCAAGACCATACAGTGGTTTAACAGGACAGGTTCCACTTAGAAGAGGCCTCCCAATGGTCGACCAAAGAAGTTGAATGCAAGTGCTCACCATCATATCCCGAGGTTGTCTTTGGGGCATAGCCGTATGAGTGCTGCCATTATGGCTATAGAGGTTGAAGAGGTGGGGGGTCACCCTGTCAGTGCTCAGAACATATGCCGCACACTGCATCAAATAGTTCTGCATTGCTGTCATCCCAGAAGGAAACCTCTTCTAAAGACAATGCACAAGATAGCCTGCAAACAGTTTGCTGAAGACAAGCAGACTAAGGACATGCATTACTGAAACCATGTCCGGTGGTCTGATGAGACCAAGATAAACGTATTTGGTTCCGATGTTGTCAAGCATGTGTGGCGGCAACCAGGTGAGGAGTACAAAGACAAGTGTGACTTACCTACAGTCAAGCGCGGTGGTGGAAGCGTCATGGTCTGGGGCTGCATGAGTTCTGCGAGCACTGGGGAGCTATAGTTCATTGAGGGAACCATGCCAACATGTACTGTGACATACTGAAGCAGAGCATGACCCCCTCCCTTCAGAGACTGGGCCACAGGGCAGTATTCCAACATGATAACGACCCCAAATAGTTATTCTATATATCATTCAATGTATCATCTATATTTCAATGTAGAAGGTCTCCATTATAAATGTTTCTCTTAAGGGAATTTATGAAAAGATAGTCTCTGTAAACAATTCTTCGAAGAACTATTAAAAGAAGTTACCCTGTAAAACAATAGTATATTTTTTATTGTTTGGATAGTGTTATTTACAGTATTGGAAAACTATTTTAAATGTTGTGGATTCCCCCTTCTCCTCACACACACTTTTCCAGTTCGGAGCCAACTGGGATGTGTATCTGTCCAAACCCGATGGCTCGTACATTAAGATGTGTGTCAATGAGCTGCTTCCGGTCTCCTTTGGTCCAGAAGATCTGTCTATGAAGAAAGTTCTCAAGATACCCAACGAGTATTAAACGTATTAACTTATTCATATTACTTTAATCTTGTATTATATTGTGCAAACTAAAACATGAATAGGATAGAACATATAATTATTGAACAGAAAATGTATATTTTACGTAACTAATAGAATTGTGGAGAATATGAATATCAGTATTACAAATCATGATTCGTTGTTAGGTGCATTGACTAATCTTTCACATGATTTAAAAAACAATCACATTTACCTGGCTATAAAATTTCCACATTTAATTGCATTGTATAACAGACCCAGCCGACAGGTTCTGGGTCTGTCCTGCCTTCACCTGTTCTATCATTTCCACACGTGCCCATATTTGGAATATTTTTCCTGTATTCCCAGTTACTCTGTTTTTTTCCTCTCACCTGTGTCTTGTTCCATGGTATACTTGTGTATTTAGTTTGGCCCTTTTGTCTCAGCCCATGACGTTCATTGTTTTATGTCAACGTTTGTGTTCCGTGGCGTCTGCTTTTTGGTCAAGAATATACACATTACATATAGTTTAGATATACAATACTGACCAAAGAAAGAATCTACCTTTTCAGTGTAAGATTAGCGCAGCACGTAGAATGTAGATATTGTGGACTATGTAGCTTTTTTATTAAGAATCAGCCGTATCCATCAAATAGTAATTTACAATATAAAATATGTATTCACTGTTTTTCTGATATATTTTATGTTATTTATTTTGGACATTGCACAGACATATCGAAGTGACCCCAAACTCTTGAACGATAGAGGATATCTGACATAATTGAGATCAGGTGAACCCTAATCTGTGGAACACTGTCTTCAGAAATATAGTTTAATAACGTTTTGGATCTGATGAAAACCTCCAATGGGGGGTGCATAATACACGTGAATAGGACAGTGTATCTATTGTATTAAAGCCTTTTGTCAATTCTATTTATGTTTTAAATCCCTATTTACATCAGCAATTGTTACAAAGTGCATTTACAGACACCAAGGTTGAAACCCAGGGTATCATCAGGAGTTGGTGGTTAGTAATAATTCCCAAACAAGGTCCAAACTTAAAGAGGAAACCATCAGAGGAACCAGTGTTGTCAAATGTATGACCAACTGGAATAGATAGTACAATGAGATAATACACTTTTTTTGCTCTTTGTACCACGTGTATAATGTCAACTCAGTCTAGATGAAAACCTTAAAGTGTTGTCATCTGATGGTGTTGACAAAATCATCTTATCTCTGTGTTCTGCACTGGGAGTCTGGGGCCACTAGGTGTTTCTTTAGATATTTGCTGTCACTAAAGCCCAACTAACATGCACACAAACCCTCCACAATTTGTTACAAATCTTATTATAATGGAATGATGTGTAGATGCGTTAAAGCTGTGATCGCATTGACATCAATATTGCTGGCGTAAAGTATAAAAATGCAGGAAGCCTACCAGTCTATGTGTGGTTGATGCCTTCAACTAAAGCAGAAAGTTAAAATGGGTTCCCCTGGGATATAGCTGGCGGCGGTTGGGTTTACGCCCACTTCAGTCACTATGGTAACACAGGATACCCATTCAGAACAGATTACATTTCACATCATTGATTCCCCTGCTTTTCCTGTCATGTTCATTGGTTTATGGCCACACAGTGTTCTCACAGAGTTGTCAGGGTAGCCGGCTTTCTGTGCCGTGACATCTGCTCCATCTTATCAAAATAACAAACTACTACCGGTGAAACATTACCACAGCGAAAAAAAGTATGAAAAAAGTTTAGAGGTGGTTTTTAGTAAAAGGTTAGTGAGAGATTGTTTTTAAAGAGATGGTAGTGAGAGGTGGTGTTTAGTGAGAGGTGGTGTTTAGTGAGAGGTGGTGTTTAGTGAGAGATGGTGTTTAGTGAGAGGTGGTGTTTAGTGAGAGATGGTGTTTAGTGAGAGGTGGTGTTTAGTGAGAGATGGTGTTTAGTGAGAGGTGGTGTTTAGTGAGAGGTGGTGTTTAAAGAGAGGTGGTGTTTAGTGAGAGGTGGTGTTTAGTGAGAAGTTATTGAGAGGTGGTGTATAAGTGAGAGGTGGTGTATAGTGAGAGGTGGTGTTTAGTGAGAGGTGGTGTTTAGTGAGAAGTTATTGAGAGGTGGTGTATAAGTGAGAGGTGGTGTATAGTGAGAGGTGGTGTTTAGTGAGAGGTGGTGTTTAGTGAGAGGTGGTGTATAGTGAGAGGTGGTGTATAGTGAGAGGTGTTGTTTAGTGAGAGGTGGTGTTTAGTGAGAGGTGGTGTTTAGTGAGAAGTTATTGAGAGGTGGTGTTTAGTGAGAGGTGGTGTATAGTGAGAGATGGTGTTTAGTGAGAGGTGGTGTATAGTGAGAGGTGGTGTATAGTGAGAGGTGGTGTATAGTGAGAGGTGGTGTATAGTGAGAGGTGGTGTATAGTGAGAGGTGGTGTTTAGTGAGAGGTGGTGTTTAGTGAGAGGTGGTGTTTAGTGAGAAGTTATTGAGAGGTGGTGTTTAGTGAGAGGTGGTGTATAGTGAGAGATGGTGTTTAGTGAGAGGTGGTGTATAGTGAGAGGTGGTGTTTAGTGAGAGGTGGTGTATAGTGAGAGGTGGTGTTTAGTGAGAGGTGGTGTATAGTGAGAGGTGGTGTATAGTGAGAGGTGGTGTATAGTGAGAGGTGGTGTTTAGTGAGAGGTGGTGTATAGTGAGAGGTGGTGTTTAGTGAGAGGTGGTGTTTAGTGAGAGGTGGTGTTTAGTGAGAGGTGGTGTTTAGTGAGAGGTGGTGTTTAGTGAGAGGTGGTGTTTAGTGAGAGGTGGTGTTTAATGAGAGGTGGTGTTTAGTGAGAGGTGGTGTTTAGTGAGAGGTGGTGTTTAGTGAGAGGTGGTGTATATTGAGAGATGGTGTTTAGTGAGAGGTGGTGTTTAGTGAGAGGTGGTGTTTAGTGAGACGTGGTGTTTAGTGAGAGGTGGTGTATAGTGATACAACTGATAAAAAAATAATGACAGAGCACAAAACAGTTCTGAAAAATAATAGCCTTTAATTTCTAACACTATTGGCAGTTGATGGTTTTCAATTAGGTAAAATACAATAAGTACAGTTAGTCAGTCTGCCTGGGCAGTGAAAGCATCTATATAATGGAAAAATGAAAAAGTAAATATTATTGCTTATACTCTGGCCACACTTTGACAGTGTGAGCTGTCTTGTTGATGAATTGTAAAGCATGAATTATGCTAATTTCAATGTTGTGATCATTAAAATTACTGTCTGAATTACTCCGCAGTATCATAGAAAAAAAATACAAAATAATAGACTACAGACTAAGAAAAATCTACAGACACACAATAGGCTGTAGTTTCTCACAAAGGGCAATTAACTGTTTTTATAAAATCTGGAAGGGAAAAAACTAAACAAACATATTTATTTCATTTCCAATATAAATATCTGAAATGGGCACAGTATTACGAACATGTCTTGCAACATCCCTTGTTAGTGGAGCCTTGATAGGCCATGTACCACAATGGGTCCTCATACCCCTGGTTGGGAACCACTGGTATATGCCTTCATGTTAGTGACGCTGCCCTCTAGTGGACACTCACCAATTCACCACACGTTCTACACGTGTTATTTTCAGTAGGGAACGATCGTTAGAAAACTTTCCAAAACCCAAACTTGTTTCTTTCTGAAAACGTTTTTCTTTGGGTTTGTTCCTTAATAAACACAGCACTTATTTGGATATAGAGTGCCAGATTGAGAAGTATGGATAAGGTCAACGCCATTTTAGATACATTGAATGATTTTGACACCAACACAGATTTCATTCTTTAAAATGTACAAAACCTCACAATATTCCTCAACATCAACATGGTCAAAACATTTTATAAATAAAAAAGTACTCATATATTAGCTCTAGGTCTGTATATTCATAGTTGATTGTATTACAAGATAAATTACAGGAATTGGTTGATTAAGAATAATGTCCTAAATGCACCCTATTTTAAATGTAGAGCACAACTACACAATAATGTAATACTTCAGACCACAATGTACCACTCTGGACCAGGTTCAGGTATCGAGTGCCATTTGGCATGAATGTACAGACCATGATGAAGACACTTTCTGACAGTTGTGTGAAAGAAGACATTTGTAAGTACAAGACGGATGCTAGCACCCCACAACCACGAATACAATGGAAATACTGTAATGTAACAAAATATATAACGGTGCAAGCTAGAGCATCGCAGATATAACGGTGAAAGCTAGAGCATCGCAGACATAACGGTGCAAGCTAGAGCATCACAGATATAACGGTGAAAGCTAGAGCATCGCAGACATAAGGGTGGAAGGTAGAGCATCGCAGACATGACGGTGGAAGCTAGAGCATCGCAGACATAACGGTGCAAGCTAGAGCATCACAGATATAACGGTGAAAGCTAGAGCATCGCAGACATAAGGGTGGAAGGTAGAGCTCCCAAGAGAGAAAATGTTCAGTTAAGAACAGGAACAGTGAAACATTTAACTCACATTCATTTTACATTGACAAACACACAGTCATATCAAAGTGGCTCACTGAAGCTGTTAGGGTTAAGTGCCTTGCTCAAAGGGGAATTGGCATGGGGATTCAAACCAGTCATACGATAACCAATTAATTATGTTACTGGCCACTGTCTCCAACCGCTAGCTGGGCTAAGTTAACCATCTTATTAAGGATATTGACTAAACACAGGAAAACATAATACACTTCCCAGTAGGCAACAATATAATGATGGTGATGAACACTAATAAAAAAATAGTGAAAAGGTATAAAAAGATAAATAACACAAGCTAGAAAAAAGGAAGTAAGAACAAATATAAAAACCATACCACTGTTTTGATTCAGAGACGCACGCACGCGCACACGCACGCACACAATAAACTATGTATCTCCTCACTATGGGCAACCTAAAGCAATTAGGGTTTGGTGAATGATACTTTGTGCTGTGACCTCTAGGCAGTGTTACTATTGGTGTACACGTTCATTTATTTACAAGTGTGCAGTCTAATTTACACATAAAATTAATTCCTACTAATTTGTAATGGAAAATGGGTTGAATTATTGCTATCTAAAAGTACTCAAAAAGCGTAAATAACAAAGTTTAGAAGTGGTTTCTTCAATTTAATCATGCAGTTGATATTTTTTGCCCATTTCACATTTGTTGTGAAAATTTCTTACAATGTACCAACGTGAAAATAAATAATCCTAGTTTTGCAACGGAACCCACACTAAAATAATAAAATATGTTTTCAGCCAGGAGGTTTAGTGAGGCCCCAGCAACTCATGAATGAGGACCCCAGAAAAAAATTATGACAGGCACTTGACTGTCGTGGTTTCCAGTTTGTTTGTGATAATGTCTTTTCATAGTCCTCACTGAAGGTTGCATGCTCTGGTTGGACGCTGCCTCCAATCCAGGACCAGCTTACTCTACCTTGTGGTGCTAAACGATTAGGAGAGAGAATGCATAGCTGGTCCCAGATCAGTGTCCGTAATACAGTTCCATAACAAGTGGAATTTGAGGTTACTTCACCGTGGTCCCCTCACGATTCCATCTCATCTCCATCGAATGTTGGGGCCTCGAAACTGCACACCTCCTCATATGTCAACCCTAAGAGTGAATATAGCAAACATAAGATGTGTTATATGTAAATTGTGCGTACATTTAGCCTGCTCTAGACCGTCTAAAGTTATGTCGAACCTAAACATCATCCTCAGACCGCACACAAACACTTCCGCCAGGGGGACACTTCCGCCAGGGGGACACTTCCGCCAGGGGGACACTTCCGCCAGGGGGACACTTCCCCACGCGGACACTTCCCATACGTCCACACGCGGACACTTCCCCACGCAGACACTTCCCATACGTCCCCACGTGGCCACTTCCCCACGTCCACACCAGGGGACACTTCCCCACGCGGACACTTCCCATACGTCCACACGCGGACACTTCCCCCACGCGGACACTTCCCCCACGCGGACACTTCCCCCACGCGGACACTTCCCCCACGCGGACACTTCCCCCACGCGGACACTTCCCCCACGTCCACACTTCCCCCATGTCCACACTTCCCCCATGTCCACACTTCCCCCACGCGGACACTTCCCCTTCGGCCCCACGCGGACACTTTCCCCACGCCGACACTTCCCCTCGCGTACACTTCCCCACCCAGACACTTCCCCCACGCAGACACTTCCCCCACGTCCCCACCCGGACACTTCCCCCGCGTCCCCACGCGGACACTTCCCCCGCGTCCACCTACTTTTCCACTCCTCGATCTCCAGCTCCCGACTCTCGAAGCTCTGGTCGTACAGCTCAGCCTCCGGCTCGTCATCCGAGTCGTGGTACTGGGAGAAGTAGGGGTGTGCCAGGGCTGCAGACGCTGTGATCCGCTTATCAGTGTCCAGAACCAACATCTTCTCTAACAGATCCACCGCTAGCGGGAAAAGAGACAGAGTATGAATAGAGAGTGTGTTTAGACAGCGCCTGTAACATTTGTGTTTCACTAAAGACCCCAATAATTACCAATTGGATTGGCGCCAATAAAGACATCAGCAAAGTTCCTCTTGGGCATAGGGGGAAGGGAGTTTATGTAGTTCCGTGCCTGTTGGCGAGATTACACACAGTTACAAACACTCCACAATATGCAGGTTGGTGTTTGGTTATGAATCTTGTTCAGATGTCAGATCTGTCCATAAGGCATGCATCATATGTGACCAAACGTTCAGGGCAGAACCGAGGATATGAGAAATCCTGGCAGTCTCAACTGTAAGTTGAGGGGGGCAAAACTGCTCACAACAATCAAACCAAACAAATAACAACCAGATCGATCAGAAGGACAAGGCCAGAAACTAATTAGGAATGAGTAAATAGGGTGTGCAAAGTTCTCAAGGAATGGGTGAGATTCCTCCAGGTGCAGAGAGAATGGTTGATGGGTACAGTGACATGGCCAAACGCTCTAGGGTCAAACGCTCTAGGGTCAAACAATATACGTTTCAAACACTCTAGGGTCAAACAAACACTCTAGGGTCAAACAAACACTCTAGGGTCAAACAGACATTCTAGGGTCAAACAAACCCTCTAGGGTCAAACAAACCCTCTAGGGTCAACCGTAAACTTTATTATTATTTTGAGTAAGGCTAGTGATGCAAAACAAAAATGAATATTATGATTTATTTCGGGTTTTAAACAACAGCCTGTCCTTTCAAACACAGATAAAGTCTCTCATTAGTAGCCGTTGAGTGTCTCTCTCTAGCTCTAACCCGGTGCTGGTAGTAAGGCTTGTTGCTGAGGGGAACCTGGAATGGGAGTCTCACCTCATGGCTGGGCATCCTGCTAATGAGAGTAGCCGGGGGCGTCCCTGTCAGCCTCATGATCTGCTGCAGCTGGTTTATATCTGCAGCAGCTCAGTGTCAAGGGTCATGAGTTACAGGGTAACACAGGTAAGAGGGTCAGAGGTCAAAGTGTTTATATCTACAGCAGCTCAGTGTCAAAAGTCATAAATTACAGGGTTACACAGGTTAAGGGGTCAAAGATTCCCTCACATATTTTTTACTGAATACTTGTTTTGGGTGGGAGAACCAAAGTTATCCTGGGGGTTTAATAGAGACGCAACATGCTTTCACAGCTTGCAGCAAAATGCAGGTCTGATAAACAGATGGTGAGTGGAGTCAAAGACAAGGAAGCCTTCTCTACTAGATGGTTCCCTTTGTTGTTTAATTCATTCATTTTGTTGCATCTTTAAGATTAAAAGTGAGTGAAGACAGCGACTTGTGTATCAAAGGAGTTGGAAGACACACAGCTGTGGTGTGGAGTTTTAGTCACAGTGATTAGCCACATACGGGAACAGCAGAGAGAGTGTAGTAGTAGCTAAATTAGAAGGTTGTCATAGAAATGCAGTGGCAGAACTCAGACCAGTTCGCCGAGAACAGGCTTGAGCAGAACATGGCAGAACCCAGGCTAGTTGGCAGTGGACGGGCTGGAGCAGAGCATGGCAGAACCCAGGCCAGTTTGCAGAGGACGGGCTGGAGCAGAATATGGCAGAACCCAGGCCAGTTTGCAGAGGACGGGCTGGGGCAGAGCATGGCAGAACCCAGGCCAGTTTGCAGAGGACGGGCTGGAGCAGAATATGGCAGAACCCAGGCCAGTTTGCAGAGCACGGGCTGGAGCAGAATATGGCAGAACCCAGGCTAGTTTGCAGAGAACAACTGGAGCAGATAGGTGTTTGGGGTGTACTTTGGACAGGGTTTGGGACAGTGTTGGGCAACAGGCAGCCCATGGCAAAAACCGTTTTTTCCCATACAAGAACCACAAGGATTTAAGTAAATACTAAATTGTCATTTGGAAATCAATTGCCATGTAAGCTTACTCTGAAACAAGACACAGTGTGATTAAAGTATTACATATCCAGCCAATCCAAACCTTGGTATAAGGAATGAGGTCAAAATGAAACATGACATAACCAACCATGACCATAACGACAGTAAAAGGATACGGTCAGTTCCAGGGAATAATGTCCGACCGGTGAGCAGCTCCGCCATGATGCAGCCCACCGACCAGATGTCAACTATAGAAACAACAAACAACGCTGTTAGTGTCCATCCAACATGTTAACATTTATCAAGAACTGTCTCATGGAAAACACAGGGGCGATCGTTAATCATTCACGCGTAAGCACAAATCTGTGTGTAAACCATGTGTGCATTATCACAGAAGGTTTGAGGTTTATTGAGATTAAACCTTTGAATGTTTGTACATTCACACACAGTCATGGCCATGCTGTCACAACTCCCACTGCACCAGCTCCCCCTGCTGGCCAGATACGTTTCAACATCCCTTGTCCACAGCGGCCAGAGTGTTCTCATCTATTCATCACACACAACTGTTCCCCCTTACATAATAATAATGTATGGTTCCCCATTCTATTTAATAATGTGTATATCAGTTCCCCCTTGTTTTCTGTCTTTGTGCGTTGTTGTTCATTGTGGCGTGTGCGAGAACTGACCGACCATCTATTTGGGTCCCTTTATTTACTGATTATCTTTAGGACCGCTGTTTACAGTTTCCATGCATCCGCTATTTCATTTCAGTATTTCAATAAACCTGTTACACAACACTGCTGTGATTGGCTCTTTCGTCTCACGTCACACACAATGCTGAGTGGTAGATTAGGGCGACTGCTTGTCAAATGCAGCCACGCTAATGTGGAAAACATATATTTGAAATAGGTACAAGAACTTTTAGATTTGACTGTTTTTACATTATCAATGAATGCAACATTGCTCAACATGTACCTAATATCACGTGATTTGACCACATCAGTGTATTTCTTATGTTAATACCCCAAATCCAGTACTGTTATTTGCATTTCATTTTGATTAGTTATTTACAGCTAGGATACACAATGAATCAGTGCAGAGGAGGTTCATGGGTAATTATAATTGGTATTGTTGGGCAAATAATTGCAATTAGAATTACGAACTGCGTTTTTTAAACACTTGTGAAAGAAAGTAGAAGAACTCATTTCCAAAATGACTCCATAGAAATAATTGCCTAAAACTGAAGAACGCAAACCAGTAAAAAAGTGCCTTTGAAACATTCAACACATATTACCAAACATTCTGCTTCAGCAGACATATTTTCTTCATTCAGTTTGATGGCATTTGCATCATAGTCGCTAGTTCTGCAAATTTGAGGGATATTATCTCCTGTATAAAATATTTAGCGGTACACGTCTCTACCGATGTCCAGAGGCAAATTTGTCTGCCCCAGATATAATAACATTTGCATTTTTTATCTAACAGGTCGGTGCTCCTGCTCACGTTTCACGGACCGGGGAAACGCAGATGAGCATGATTAAACTAACAGAGACACAACAGGAAAGAAACAAACAACTAGGGCAATGCCTCTTTGCTTGACATCATGAGAAAATCAAAAGAAATCCGCTAAGACCTCAGAAACAGAATTGTAGACCTCCACAAGTCTGGTTCATTCTTGGGAGTTATTAATTATTACAAAAATGGCCCAACATAAAACCCCTGTCAACAACGTCTGCTTTTCAGGTATCGTTTCTAATAAAGTGAAAAGACAAAGTTGGTCAGGGATGTGAATACTTTTGCTAGGCACTGCATCTGAGAGGTGGTTTCATAAAGTAGGTGCCCACCTGTCATGTTATAATGCATCCAGTTGAGCATGATCTCAGGGGCCCGGTACCACCTGGTGGCAACATAACCGGTCATCTCATCGTCTGTGTGTCGCGCCAACCCAAAATCCAGGATCTGCAGGAAAACACACAGGTCACTATTTCAATGTAGACTGCAAACTGCAACATCGAACAATATCGAAAAGTTTGTCGGCACTGCAAGAAACCAAAAGCTCCAACAGGCGTTGCAGTAACGGGCTGATTGACCCACGTCCATGCAGTTATGACCACGGTGCACAAGGGACTAGGGGGACTAGGGTGACAGGGGGACTAGGGGGATTAGGGGACTAGGGGGATTAGGGGACAAGGGGGATTAGGTGGGACTAGGGGGATTAGGGGACAAGGGGAACTATGGGGATTAGGGGACTAGGAGGATTAGGGGGGACTATGGGGATTAGGGGACTAGGAGGATTAAGGGGACTAGGAGGACTAGGGGAATTAGCAGACTAGGGGGATTAGGGGACTAGGGGGGACTAGCGGGATTAAACATGTGAGGATAAAAGATGGGTGAGTTGCCAAACACATAGAACTACAGTATGTGAACTAGGCAAAAGATTGCAAAACTCAGTTACTACCTTGAGCTCACAGTCCTCATTCACGGCCAGGTTACTGGGTTTAAGATCCTGTGGTGGGAGGGAAAAAGACAGGCAGTGTCAGCACTAACCCTTTAATGGTATCCATCGTCAAATATTGATGTAAATATGATGTCACTTACTCTGTGGATAATGTCAGCTGAATGGATATACTGAAAACAGACAAAACAGACAACAATTTAAATTGCATCCCTACGGTACACACACACACACACACACACACACACACACACACACACACACACACACACACACACACACACACACACACACACACACACACACACACACACACACACACACACACACACACACACACACACACACACACACACACACACACACACACACACACACACACACACACACACACACACACACCTTGAGTCCCCTGAGGATCTGATATATGAGAAACTGAACATGATCATCTGTCAATTTCTGACACTTGACAATGTTGTTAAGGTCCGCCCCCATCAGATGGGTCACCAAGTACCTGCCAATCAGAACCACAGAAAGGCAATCCAGGTTATTACTGGACAGAGAGAGAAAGGTGGAGTGCGTGTGTGTATGCATGTATGTATGCATGTATGTATGTATGTATGTATGTATGTATGTATGTATGTATGTATGTATGTATAGACACTGGAAACTAGGTATACAGTTCAATGTTTGTTACCATGGATAAAACAAAGCAAGTGCATATGATAAGCCTGCAAGTGACTCAGTGAGAGAAATCCCTCAGGAAAACTCAAATAAATAAAAACATACAGAAATAAGCTTGTTTTCAAAAACCATCTAAATATATACACGTGCATGTGTGATCAGCTTAAGTTGCTTCGCTAAACACACATGCACGTGTATATGTGTGTTCAGCTTAAGTTGCTTCGCTGAACACACATATACACGTGCATGTGTGTTCAGCGAAGCAACTTAAGCTGCTTTTTAACAACGAGACAGAACAGTGCTCTAACTCACACGTCGTTGAACTCTTCTAGGCTGGTGGCCGGTGTGAACACATCCAACAGACCAATCACCTGACAGAAAGAGAAAGGTCAAAGTTCAGATGACAATCTAAACATGACAAGACACATCTACCACTGCAGACATAGAGCATGCACACTAAAATGCAAAAGCAAAATGGCACTGCCGGGAAAAAATATTTACAAATAAAACATGTCACGGAAACTGTTCATATAAATTATTTGGTTTTACCCAGAAAGAAAGTTAAACCGGACAACTTGTCCTCACAGCATTTGGGTTAAGGTTCAGTTAAGAAATTAGGGTTAGAGTTGAAATGAGGATTGGTTTTAGGTTTAGGCATTAGGGTTAAGAGTTGGGATTAGGTTAAGAATAGGCATAACATTTGAATCTTAATTTTGTATAGCATAAAGTTAAGTTTCTTTCCTTCAGCGTCTCAGGAACGTGCCCCCGGAACCAAACTGCCTGCTCCCCACATTCACATTCACTCTGAACTCTACCTAGGCAGGTTCTATTCTAAACAGTCATTTGAACTTTTTTTTTATCACTTATATTCTTCATCAATGGGTGTGTCAAGTGTTGCAGTAGCGAGCCAGAAACAAATTCCATGTCTGATCAGGATAGTGAGATATTGCTTCATGTCATCAGGTCACTCCTGCCCTGTTGGCCATTTAAAGTTGAAATCATCTCTTTGAGTTGAGATGAGAAGAGATTAATCTAATATCAATGTGAATTCGATTTGAGACTGAAATAAAGCATTTGAACACAGGGACACAGTGTGGGTTGTGAAAGGGTCTGAGAGCTGGATGAGGGAGGGGCCAGACTGAGTACCCCCATCACGAAACTGAATGAGATAGGTGGGCGCATATTATACAAAATGCGCCCACCACCCACACAGGGCCACGATTGGTGGAATCTAGACAAAAAAAACAGTGATTGGCTGATAAAGCTTTCCAAAAAACATAACCCGACTGTAGCCCAGCAACAGAAGCCAATCTAGTCATAGAATAACTAAATAAAAGGGTGTTCTACTGTTCCTCGCCCTGAATCTGGGAGCCGTCTCCTCAGTTCACAGAGAGATCTAACACTTGAATTACACCACGTCAGGTTGTATCTACTCAGGTCGGCAGTAGTTACCTACAGTACACTCAGAATAATGAAAAATGTATTTGTTTTAAAAGAGCTTAGTTCGATTCAGATGAATGTATTGCTGGATGCATGCGACTTTAGCCAACTGGGGGTTCAGTTCAGAATTAGTGTTGGTGGTGTTGACACGGTAGCGTTGACCTAGTCCTTGAGTGTTTAGTTTTACCCCCACAAACTCATTTAGTGTATCCTGAGGGGAAACTGGTTGAAGCAGATAGACATGATAACATCTTTTCACTTCAAACCACAGCATTGCATAACAAGCATATCTGTTTGTTTATTACATTAATAAAGACACAAGACCTACTACCAATGGCAGCCAAGAGGGGCCAACACATTGTATGTCAGATGGTGATTTGACAGGACCTATACATTTCCTCATGTTAGTATGCAGGTGTATTCCAGATCCTGACAGGTTTATTAGGGTCAGATTTTGCACATATTTCAATATTAAACGATTTAAAGGTTATATATACACTATTCTGGGAAATATCGTATAACGGAGGCATACCCAATTGGCTGAGTACATCCAATTATAAAACAATATCAACAACATAAATTAGGAAAAATGCTGCAGAATTTGTAGAGAGTCTTATCCTCCAAATTATAATAATATGGCTTCTCAAGTGATTTCTTATCCGTCACTGTGCATGCAAAATGTAAAGCATGAGTGCATATACTTATATACTGATTTCATTATTAATATATAAATATTATTCTGCAAAAAAGTACATGTTCGTCATATGGAAAAGTGTAAACCAATAAACTGGTTGAAAGAACTGTGAACACTTGGCCGACCAACACAGAGTGTCTTGAACGCTAAGACGTGACACACAGCCTCGACTTCCTCAGACATAACTTTCAGTAGTGACTCAACGACTGAAAGGGGGATTTGACAGTAGCGTTAGAATTACTAGAATGGACATTCCCGTTGAGTCACCAATCTCCGGAGGCTATTCTGAGTAGCATTGTTCTGAGGGGATTCATCGGTTTGGCTGATTGTACGTGCGTGTCGCTGATATGTTGATCGGTTAGTGATACATACGTCTGTGAAGGCAGCTGGAGGAATATGATACACTCTGTTCATAACGAGGCATGCCTTGTTACGCCCCTCACAACGACAGGTGAACACAAACACACCCCATTTGCTTTCTAGGATTGTTTTAATATTTTAATGAAAGTTTTTTTTCAACTTTTAATATTTATGTAGGAAAATAAATAAGAAATACCATGAGTAATATTTCTAAACACATGTTTTGCTCATTTATTGTGTGTTACAGTCTGTCTACAACACCTCTTTCCAACTGGCTGTGATTCACAGCACTAAAATTTGCAAGAGTCTGCAGGGCCAACTAGCAATATGAATCAGGTCAATAGGGAATCGGGTCAATGGGAATCGAGTGAATGGGAATCGGGTCAATGGGAATCTGGCCAATATGAATCAGGTCAATAGAGTTAAATGCCTTCATTGTTGCTTAAATAGGCCTGAATAACTACTGCAGGACTGCTTTAAAAAGAAATCTGACTATTTATGAACTACACGACTGTATTGGACATGCCTTGAGGCATAATCTACTATTCTTGCATCAAATAGACAAAGCGTTGTTCAAACCTCCGCCATCTGGTATGGCAATATCATATAATATGACCATGCCAGATAGTTCCCATTATAATCGATTAATCAACCCTGATCAACAAGCTGCGTGCATTTCTTTCTACTGTAATAGTAATCAATTGTCAGGGTTTTTTTCCTTCAAACTTTCTGCATTAGGTCATTTTCTTATAATGTGGCCTACATTTTCTTCAAAGCCAACGGTCATTTGTTTGAAACCATATTTGTAAGGGCTGGGAGTGTGTGGATTTGCTTATTCAGACTGTCTCTTTTATAAGCCTGCATGTCTAGACTCAATAACCAGTAAAAGCTGTGTATACTGAATGTAATCCTATTGTAAAAGCTTGTTCGCAGGTGTGTCGGCCTACATCGTTTATTTATTTCAACAGCGCGTCATCTTTTGAAAATAATTGCCATTGCCACAGCTCAAGCAGGACACCTCGATAGATTCTGAAAGACACTTATAGATTTGTCTAGACCACGATTTGCTTCAACAATTTGCTTAATTCCCAAGTGCTAAAACTGGTGCTTAAAAAACAAACGTGGTGTAGCATGGAGAGTGAAGTATTTTTACGCTCCAAAATAAGATGCAATGCAAGTCAATTTGACCAGTGCTGTTCTCTGACAATACACCCGAACTAGACTTTGTGCAAATAGGTTTATTGCATTAATGTATCTGTTTTATAAATACAACTCATCTTTTGTGTCAAGTACATGGGCTACATCAATAATTAGAATTGATAATGACACTTTAATGGCTTGCTCCAGATGTTTTATTAGAGAATACAGTAAGTGTGTGTGTGTGTGTGTGTGTGTGTGTGTGTGTGTGTGTGTGTGTGTGTGTGTGCGCACAAGTGTATGTGTGCGCGTTAAGGGGTGAGTCGTCCTAAAGTCCCCCCCCCCAACTCCTCAGTAATGTCGGCAACTTAAATCTCCCAGCCAATCACAGTGACACACATGTTACACATGTGAATTCCAATACTGCTATGAATGAGTAATATGTAGGACTACACACTAAGGTAAGGGTTAGTATGGATACAAGTTTTAGGGTTTGGAGATTAGGTTAGGGTTTAGTATTAAAGATTTATTTTTAATTAAAATAATATTTGGGCTCTTTTGATAATCCACATGAGCTCAACAACCATGTATGGCACGTGCAAACTTACGTTCTCGTGTTTCATGTGTTTGAGGAGACGCAGTTCTCTGTAAGTCCTTTTAGCATGGATCACAGACTGGAACGGCCTTGACAACTTCTTCACTGCTATCTTCAATCCCGTCTTAACGTCATATGAAGAGCTGCACAATGACACACACACACATACACCATAAGATATCTTACACGATGATAATATATGATCAAACATTCACACACTTGTATAACATTGCAGATATCCATTGACATTCCTCAGAATCAGATGTATTCGCCAAGTCTGTTTTACACACTAGCTGCAGGATTTAGAACACACTTTCCTGTTATAAGATTAATGACATGAAATCAACAATATAATTACATTTGTTTTTCTGCTTTGTGTTTGTTGTTAGCCGACCAGAAACTCAAATAAACAATAATTATGTTGAGTGAAAAAGTATTTGAGTTCTTGGGTTTTAATCACTAGCTTTATAAACGTTTTGCATTATACATTGTTATTGTTCCCGCGTTGGGCATTTTGTAATTCTCACTATAAATACAAAAGCCTTCCTGTTTGCGGAATGTAACATTCTGGATCTGAATCAAAGCAGTGTTGCACTACAGTGAAGTGGAATTATTAAGCCTCCTTTGCCAGAGTGGAGCAGATTCAGAAATACCATAAAATTGCCACATTTCTGACTAATAGGCAAGACATTTACGGTATGCTACAGCTCTTTCCCAGAGTTTTCTTTTGAAACACGGTAAAGCTTCCAGACACATTCCAGAAGTACATTACATTAATCAACATAGAAACTCACTCACTCACTCACTCACTGACTGACTCTTAGGGATTTGATTAATTGTATTTCATCACAGCCCAAATCCCCCACCCTGCTGTTGGTCTTAAAATATTCCCCCACCACACCCACACACGCTTGATCCCCCCACCCACCCTCCACTTGCACAAAGCCCCTCCTCACGCACACCACTTCCCCTAGACCCCCCCCCAAACACACTCTCCAACTGATCTGGGGAAAACAATGAGTCTTCCTACAGCGTTGCCTAGGCAACTGGCGCTGGTGTGTTTAGGCTTCTGTGAGACATTTTTCTCAAGGAAGTTTTAAGTAGGGCAGTAGTTTCAGCAGGCAGGGGTCTGCCTAAGCCATATACCCATAATTACACTATCTGCAGATCTACAAAACACACACACACCAATCGAGGTCAATACCAGCCTGTATTGTTGCAATTGCGTTTAGACAGAAAAAAACGTTTAGTTCACTAGACAATACTTAAGCAAAGAGACGCTGTCTGGCAAAAATGTAATGGGTATTATGTTACTAAAACAGGCTAAGACACTGTGATGCTACTGCGTAATGGCTTCTCTTTATTATTTATTTCTGCACACCCTTTATGGAGACTTGTATGTCCAGTCTGCACTGTTTGTTCTGCAGATAAGCTCCAACGTCATGATTTGTGTGTGTGTGTGTGTGCGCGTATGTGTGTGTGCGCGTATGTGTGTGTACGAACGTGTTTGTTCATGTGTGTGTGTGTATGTGTGTGTGTTTGTGACCATAAGTAGCCATATATTAGAGAAACGCAGAGTTCTATTAGAAAACCCTAATGTTGGCACCGCTAAAAACTGTTTTGCTGATAAAACTAGCAATATAACCGGCCTTATTAGTTTAGTTTTAGGTCAGTATCTGAAAAATACATTGTATGAGAAATTAAGGCAATTTAATGAAATAAATTGACAGGAAAATTAAGATCTCATAAAACGCTGTGGCCATTAAAAAGGAGATAGGCTGGCACCAAAACATTTGTTCATTTGATCTCTTGTTCTAACATTAGCCAACAAGAAAACCGGAACCTGGGTACTGTCATAATATAAATACGTCCCAATGATGGTTGTTTTTTGTACTTCAGCAACGTCACCATACTTGTCTTTGAGAAAACAGCCTAACGTCTCAGCAATGCAACTCTCAGCATACCTCTTTCCCACCACTCTCTCATAAACATGGCCTACCAGCGTGTTAATTGGTTTTTGTGATGTATAACCAATGGGGCGGGGCAATGAGCCAGACAACGAGCAGAAAGCTATCAGACAGATATGGCTGCACCTGAGCCAGGTGCGCATTAAAAACTATATAATATATAGCAATCACATCAGAACAATTTGCAATACTGATTATTGAAATAACTATGAATGTTGGATCCAATAATCAGGCAGGCTGATATTCGGTCGACCCCTAGAATTGAACATTCCTTTTTTTATTTTAACAGTTTTGTGAGTCAAAGGTCAGTGGACAGATTTGATCCAACTCCTTTATGTGTGTTCTGCCCCGTGTGGGTCTGAGTCCTGAACCACTCGCTTGACATGGGGGGGACAAGGGGAAAATCACCATAAATGGGCCCAGTAGACAGTCACTCTCATGAAATGCTGGTATTAAGTTACAGGGAGGATGTGTCAGAACCAGTGACTCAGCTTGGTCATCTGATGGTGCTGGAGCTCTGAGTCCACAATACAGCACATCAGAACAACAAAGGCTCTGCTCCACTCTGGTGATTTCTCAGCATGCTGGGTGTCCACACCCTGTTGCAGAACAAAGCGCATGGAGATTTGAGAGCAGATCTTGCGTGAGTGTTTTGAAACTCTTACTGGCCCTGGCTGACTCACCACGTGCACACGCGCACACTGGCACACAATCTACTGTGTATCAGTCAATTCGACATTTGTTGTGGAGACTCTGCTACTCGGATATTTCCTGCCAAACATGTTCCTATAATTCAGTTCCAACACTGTTTTTCCTCCAAATTCCAAGGAATAAGAAAGCAAGTTCACAGACCAGAACATATATGCTAATGCAACACTGTTTCATGACAGTTCACAAAGCACGTTAAATTACTCATTTGAATGGTGCCTCAGAGGAAAGTGAAACCAACACAATACTACTAATAACTCTCTGATCTCTGCATTAACTAGAATTACACACTTAGGTGGCTTCAACATTATATGATGAAGCCAGTCTAGAAATATAATTTTCCAATGGGAGACAAACTCTGAGAAATAGTAAACAATGAGGTAGAATGTAGATGTAAGATGAAGAACTGTAAAACAATGTAAACAGGTATGACAGCAGTACAGGTGAAAATGCTGAAAAGGTGCAAAAGTTTAAAAAAGGGTGTGCATGAAAACCAGATGACAGGCAACACACGTACAGTGATCGGACAAAAGTTCAGAGAGAAGAAGTTTAAAGGAAATGGGTGAGATAAGGGTTTTGAGTTTTAGTTTTTTTGTAATTCGTTCCAGTTATTCGCGGCTGAAAACTGGAAGGATTGGCGGCCTTAAGAGATGCAGACTTTTGGGGTGACTACGGTAATGTAATTGCTTGAGCGTAGACTGCAGGAGGGTAGATCTATGGTGACTAGAGAGCTTATGTCTTATAAATTAGTTAGTACCAATGAGTTAAACGCAGAGTGTTTAACGACGGCCAGACCACTAATGCGTAAAGTTTGCAGTGGTGGGTGTTGTATAGGGCATATTTATCACAGCTAGAGTTTGTGAACAGAACAGGAAGCAGACTAGCACCCCTCTATTGCTCAAGTTGCAAGAAACATACAGAAATTAGTAAAGCAAAAGGCACTAAATAAACGAACTTATATCATCCCCAGAAACAACGTATTTGAGTTGTTTTGAATGAAACCATCTGACACAAGACAGCCTATCTTCCATAGTGACTGAACATGTCTTCAGCCAGTAGAGGAACAGGATTATTTAACCACATTTTAAAGTGGCATTATATTGTCCCAGCACAAGGTACACATTTTCACTGGCCATGTTGTTTCATCAGATTGTTGATTGCCAGCTGTTAGGTAGGTACCTCATATTTGCAATAGAAAGGTGCTCACCCACACCAATGTGAAGTCATTTGTGCACAACATGTTATGTTGTATTTCAAAATACAGAAATACAGGACGGACCAACCCTTTAGATGCTGAGTGAAAATTCAGTATAATTAAAAAAGAATGACGTCATGTCAAAAGGACATTCGGTCGGCTGCAGCCAGATGACTTTACCAAATCAGAGCTACGGAGAGGAGGCTAACTAATCTATGGGCTATGATGACTCATCTGTGTAACCACAGGAAAGGATGACATCATGCTCGACTCATCACCCGCAGGGCAGCAGAACCCTATAGAACAGAACCCTCTGTAGTGTAGTGGGCCACTTGTGCCCGGGGCACCAGGTGATTTTCCGTATGCCACTGTGCCCCCTAACCACCTTGTATGGGATATTAGGGCATTGGGCGTTGTAGATCTACTTTCAGTTTCAGTCACTTTTAGATTACATGTTCTTCAATGACGTTCTAGCAACATCACCCTTGGGGGCAAATCGGATTGCCTAATATAATCTTGTGCAAACAAAAAAGATATATCGCAAGCTGAAGATATCCGAATGCACCAACATATTTAATGCACCAACATATTTAATGCACCAACATATTTAATGCACCAACATATTTAATGCACATATTTTACAATCTAGCCATCTGGTGATAAAGCGTTGTTTATGATGGGCGCTTGCGTAGGGCGACGCAAAAGCACTCTGTCCTCACTTATAATTCACTGTAGTCTGCATGCTATACAATTCCCTAAAAAAATCAATTGGGATAGTGCCTTTTTGTTTAGAGAAAAAGCCATTAGCGAATCAATTTATGTGTGCGGCATGTTGTCCAAACGGAAAAGCATTCAGGGTGAATGTTCCTCCTCTACAGTATAAAATATAAATACGTCTGCCCGAGAGTTAACTGCTCCAACCATGCATGCATGCATTCACCAACCGTGGTTATTACACTGTGATTAACCGCATTATCACACTGTCTGGTAAAGTAACGTGCACAGTCGATAAACATCGCAGATTGCTTCACACTGGTTATTATAGCAGTACATGGAGCAATAGTTCACTCGTGCCAGGCTCGAAACGTGACCCGTCAACATTTCTTCAGCACTAGTTGCTAATGCTTGAAAACATTGTTATCCTTCTTCTGTAACATATTTACCAGACAGATCCGTAGGCTCCCGACCCAACCGGGTATAGGCTCTGGTACCGCTCCGGAACCTCCCATATGGTCTTGTTGAGCTCCTGCGGGTAGAAAATGGGTCTCTCCTTGTGAGACATTATCTGCAGAATGCAGCGACTAACTAGTGGTAACCTCTGTCTCCTTAGCGCGGTGGTGGTGCCTCTGGAAACTAACTAAATACAACAACTACTACTACTTCTACTACTACTACTACTACTACTACAACTACTACTACTACCAGTCTTGACCCCACCAATATTGCATTTTCTATAGCTCATTCCAGTGTGCAGATGCGCAAACAGTATCTCCTGCACTACATATAAGAGCCGGTTTTAAGGACAGCAGGGTCAGAGCAGAGCTACTGTAGATTTCAGTCCTACGAGGATCCTAATCTCGCACTCCATACCCTAGTACCGCGAGAGAACGTACACCAGACTCAACGCGCGTCTCCGCTTCATAGTTCACGTTTCCTTTCGCACATCTCGCGTGACTTGGGTTTCCACTGTCGGGAAATCCCACACAAATATATATGGCGATTCCTTGGGGGAAACCAGTTGTTTTGAGTGTTGCCCCAATGCAGTTTATATGTCTCAGAGGTTACTGTTTTAGAGTGGCCTTTTATTTTATGTATCACACCTGTTCAATGATCATTGCTGTCTAATCAGCTTCTTGTTATGCCACTCCTGTGAGGTGGATGGATTATCTCGGCAAAGGAGAAGGGCTCACTAACACAAATGTAGACAGATTTGCGAACAATATTTGAGAGACATAGGCCTTTTGTGTACGTAGAAATAGTCTTAGATCTTCGTGTTCAGCTCATGAAAAATGGGGGCAAAAACAAAAGTGTTGCGTTCATAATTTTGTTCAGTGTATATACACAGGGTGATAAGAAGAATGAGTACCAGGTGTGTACATATTTTGACAAGACAGTCCGACAGACAGTGAATTCATGGGCATGGAAACCTGTGTTGAACTGAATAAAACTGTCGTCTTATACTGCTACGGCTGATCTCAGCCTGAAGAGTGTGCTGCTGTCACGAAAAACAATGGGGAGTGGGGAGCAGACTGTAGACTATTTGGTACTGGGGGTATGTTCCTGAGACCTACTTCGATAGGAAAATAACTGTCCTTGTGGCAAGAGGTTTTGGACTTGATAGGCCTCAGCCTGCCCTTGTCCTTGACACAGGCTCCAGCGTACCAGGCTGTGATAGAGGAGGTCAGGATGTACTCACTGACGACAGTGTAAGAGTTAATCATCATAGTCTTTGGCAGTTTGTACTTGTTAGGCTGTTGCATGCAGTAAGTCCTCGGTTGTGCTTTTTTGTGAGAGGTGATGTTCAGCTTACACTTGAGGTCATGGGCGATGTGTTGACTGGGGAGCCCCCCAGGAGGATGTTACAAAGGGCTGCTGGGCTTTTCCTAAAGTCCTCTCTCATCATATCCCACTCATCTCTCTTAACCATTTACATGTAACTGTCCCCCTCATCTCTACTAACCTGTTACATGTAACTGTTCCAATCATCTCTACTAACCTGTTACATGTAACTGTCCCACTCATCTCTACTAACCTGTTACATGTAACTGTCCCCCTCATCTCTACTAACCTGTTACATGTAACTGTTCCACTCATCTCTACTAACCTGTTACATGTAACTGTCCCACTCATCTCTACTAACCTGTTACATGTAACTGTCCCCCTCATCTCTACTAACCTGTTACATGTAACTGTTCCACTCATCTCTACTAACCTGTTACATGTAACTGTCCCACTCATCTCTACTAACCTGTTACATGTAACTGTCCCTCTCATCTCTACTAACCTGTTACATGTGACTGTCCCAAACATAAATCTCCAGTGTTGAACAGAAATGAGAATGTGCAGAGGAAGCTACATCAGATTGCAATATTTTAAGTCATGTTTCACAACTGCATCCGCTCTATGTCTCGTCATTTTTTTAAGCAAAATCACAATTTAGTTTTTTTACTTTCACACCTGTTTTGCCTCAAGTCATTGAGAGGTGTGAATTTTGCAACAGAGACAGTGTTAGCTGATCATGGGAACATACAGACATTACTCCCTGAAACCAGTTAGCAGTATCAATATTACTTTATCATGAGAACATACAGACATCACTGAAACCACATAAAGTAGCATTGTATTCATTTATCTAATTTATGTGAAATTATTTGCATGATGGATGTTATATAATTCTGTCCATTATCGTTGGAATTGCTTCACAAGTTTTTTTTAATACTGAGCTGCAACTCAAATGTAAAGCTTTCTGACACCACAGATTGGGACGTATTCAAAGACAACAGTACAAACAAACACGACTCCTGGGACAGTACATATACAGTGCCAGTCAAAAGTATAGACTGAACCACTCAAGAGAATTAATGTGTGGTTCCTGATTTGCTTTATTCGTTCACCCACTCTATGTCCCACAAAGACACAGTGGATGGAATCAAAAAGCTCAAATTTGGACACATCAGACCAAATTATCGATATCCACTTGTCTAATGTCTTAATATCTTCTTATTCTGTGTCCTTTAGGAGTGGTTTCTTTGCTGCAATCGGATCATGAATGCCTTATTTACCCAGTCCACTCTGAACAGTTGATAGTAGGATGTGTCAGTGACTTGAACTTTGTGAAAATATTAACCCTTATAAAACATACATTTTCCAGCTGGAATATCAATCAAATTAATATCAAATTACCAATAGTCATATTAAATTACATTGTTTCACCATGTATATGTGCACTGCAGGAAATTGCTCCATTGATTGGTTTCACCTTTTACTCTTTACCTGTATCTAGTTTACTCATCACTTGTATCTAGTTTAGTCTTCACCATGTGTCTAGTTTAGTCTTGACCTGTATCTAGTTACCCCTTGACTTGTATCTTGGTTAGTCTTGACCTGTATCTAGTTTAGTCCTCACTCACACTTTTCCCCCTCATTATGAGAGAGGGTGTTTGAAGAGGTTTGAGGAGCAATATGGATAAATGCTGTTATGGAATTTTATGATCACTCAAGAAGTTTATTAACATGTAAGTCCTATAGATGTTGTTTAGGCCAAAAGGCACAGTGAAAGGAATGTTTAGGATAAGCTTTCTGTTTCTCTGGAATTAAGTCTTATGATAGGGGACACATGTCTATTGACCTATTGACCTCAAGAAAGGTCCTGGGGAGGAAATAGACGTCACTATGTAACTTTGTCTGTTAAGAAAAACAAAGATTGCTGACCTCCTCCTTAAGTTCCTGAGTCAATGACCTGGTGGTTATCTGATGACCACATGTGGTCTCCACTCATACTGCTTGAGGCACAGGGGTCAGGTTTTGACATTCCCCCTTGTGCCAATCAAACTGTCCTGCCTACTTCTGAGGATACATCTGTTCTCCATCAATACTGTGTGTCAATGAGTGTGCGTAACTTCATTCCTTTAATACCCCTGCAGAAGTTGTAATCATTAGGTCAGTCTGATCCAGCACAGGTTATTGTCCTGTTGTCTGATGAAGACTTTCCTCAAACCTATTCTTTAAGCTTGCTATAGAGATTGATCTGATCAATGCAAAAGCTTGGACCTGTATTTGAGAAATGGTTTCTTACTTGCAATTAAACCTGTTAAAAGCGTCAAACTGTAACACACTCTCGTGCGTCTTACTTTAAGTTCAAATTCAGCAATTAAAGTCTAAAATTTCCACGACATTTGGGGGCATCGTCCGAGATTCTTAACAAAGTAATCCGTATTTTTTCCAAAACAGGCTACATATCCTAAAGAGCGATATAATTTTTTTAATTTTTTTTTGAAAAAATAACAGGCCAGGACTGTCTTTGGAGATATGTGATTCTATACAGAATTTTGAAACTCAAGGACCTAAAAATGCTGAATTGGGACAATGTTGGACGACAGTTTGACAACGGTTTTGATAAATTAACAAAATAGGCTCGTTAATTTTGACTTAATTCGTAAGGTTATTGTAAGATTTTAAACTTGGCTTAAAAATGGAAAACAGTACTTCTAATCGGGTATTTGTTGATTTTGGTCTGGTAAAACGTGCACGTCAGGAATTATTAATTTCTGCAGCTCCAATCCTCCTCAACAAATGGGTGAGTGGAGAGCGCCAGACTGGAGCAATATTTACCTGTATGAAGTGTTAATACCTGTATACAGTAGGAAAAAATGCTGTTCAATATAGGTTATCTGGGTGCGGTGAGACAGATCGGTTATTCAGGATATCTCACTTAAAAGAACTGACGAGTTCATTAACACATATAGGACACTTCATTATATGCTAAAATTAGATTTGCGTCTTAAATATCGATAACAACATGGGTAATTACATGTGTATTGGTAAACCTTCGGTGGATACTGAACGTTACGTGGTTGGACCGGCTAAAATAATGACAGATAAATATGGAGACTGGACATGCGAACAATTAGACCTGTGGGAGTTATTGGGATTTCCTGCTCATGGCAGTTTTAGTCAGAGACAGATACTGTTGTTGAAAGACAAGTTGGAGGATTTTGAACAGGGTAAAATTAAGGTTTCACGGGGTAATCGGCAGAAAGTTGATTGGAAGGCATATAATAAGTGGAGAGAGCAGACTGATATACGGGCTAAGCGGTGTAGCACGGGGCTTGTTAATCGGTGTGTTCTAGCTTGTCCCAACCAGGTTGATGCTGCCTGTCCTCCTGCTGACCGACCCCCACCCTATCGCGGCGTTACCACAACAGCCCCAGCGGTACCAACTATGCCAACAGCATCGGACCTGATGGAAAACATTCGCGGAGGAGGACTCTACCCATCCGTATTCGGCCTCCACAGAGTTTCACACGCCGCTGAGAGGACCCAGAGTACAACACAGCATTGATGCCGGGCAATTCCCTATGGTGGAGGTAGCCAACCCAGCTGGTGGACGAGACACGGATAACCCAGCGACTATACTAGTCTACAGACCGTGGTCACCCGCCGACCTGAGAGACGTGGCTTCTACACTACCTGACCCAGAAACAGAAGGTGGAGAGGAATTTGTCCGTGTGTTTCTACAGATCGTGAATCAATATAGACCGACCTCTGTGGAGATTGAAACGAATTTTGATGAAGGCCTTGCAACTAAAATGGGGAGAGTGAAAAGAAACTGGCCTAGCGAGAGAAACATTATGTTCAATTGGGATGCGCACTCTAACTACCGGAGTGCGGTGGAACAGCTGAGCACTGGACTTATCGCTGCTTTTCCTAAGCGAATGAACTGGGAAAAGATCTCTGATTGTAAACAGACACTGGGCGAGAAAGTTTCAGACTACAGGAATAGACTCGAAAAAGCTTTTGAATTACACAGCGGAATGGGAAAGAGACCGGACGGTGATGAAGAGTCGGCCTGGGAGCAACAGTGTAAAATGAGGTTAGTTGCAGGCCTTCTACCAGACATTAGGAAGCACATTCAAAACCACTGTGTAGACCTGGATGAGGGTCGCATGGAAACCGTCTGGCCGTATTTTAAGCACGCTGAAAGAGTCTACGAGGACCAGTTGTACAAACAGACCGAAGAAAGACGGGAGCGTGAAACGCAAATTCAGATGGCCCAACTGGACTTCTACAGCAGAGGCTACTCAGGAGGGAGACGGAGACGGAGACGGAGAGCAAGCAGGAGAGGACAATACAGACACCAGGGTGATGATAACTCCAGCCAAAGTCCCAACTCTGATAGCTGTTTCAACTGTGGTGCATTTGGACACTGGGCTCGTGACTGCACTGTGCCGGACACTAGAGACTATTACCATGGGAACAGAGACAGTATGGGAGACGGTGATGGCACAACAGCAGACAACGAAATGGAGCGTCACAGGACCCATGGCTGCCACGGACGGGGGTACTGACGGTCAGAGGGGACGGGCAGGAAAACATCAACCCGGTGAGATCAAACCATTATGTGATTCCTGTAATTAGTTAATTATGTCAGTATTTACAGTAAAAGTAATTTTGTTCGGATGTTTAGTGAAGACTTGTTTATTCTGAGTTTTGAGTTGATATGCAGACGTATGGTTGTGTGAGATTTTCGTTCCACTGGGGAGGAGTACCGGTGTCTTGGCACTATGCTTACGCTTAAAGTTAGGTGTTTAGCGTAGTGTAGCGTACATTGCGTATCGCCTGATAAACGGGGTTTGTCAGGTCCGTGCAGCTCGGGGAGCGTGACTGGACCCATGATGGTTGATATCTCATTGTCCCTAGTTTACCGGTTACTACTAGGGGACTGCATATATAGCTATTGTAATATCTCAGTAGAGATCAGCTCATTATCTCAGTAGAAATCAGCTCATTGTTAGTGAGAGGTCTTATTTTTCGCTGTCCAGGGTCGTTCGTACGCGTACGCAAATATCATATTAAAATGACCTAGGTGTGATTCATGCATGATCTGGGGTAAAGCTTCATGAAGTTGGGACAGGGGTCCCAGGCCAAAGTTTTGTCGACACATTTATTTTCAGGTTTTCCTGTGCACGAGGAATTCCTATTTTATTGTATTATTTGTCTTAGGCATTATGTAACATTTGCGCTAATGACATGATTAAGAGTATTTCCGATAATAACTCTGCATGTTTTACCTGGAATATTATATGTACCATTTTGTTTGTTTTGTAGGAGGACTACATTCTAGGTTATAGGGAGATTATATTCTAGTTATATGCTATGGTTATTCGTTTTGTGAAGTTGAATAAGGACATTTGGATTTGTTCCTATAAATGTTGGCATGATGATATAATGAATGACCATGTGGGTTAAGTGTATTTCTGATACACCCTTTTATTTTTATTATTGGCTTTTGGCTATTTTGAGTAACATGTTTAAGACATTCTGAGTTCTTGATTGTTAAAAGGGCAGAAAGTTAACTGTAACTCTGTGTCTGCCTGTCTAGAGATGGTTTCTGTTAATTTAGGGGTGTTTATGAACTTTTCTTTGACCCTCCCTGGGGTGCTTCTCTGGCTCAAAAGAGGGGGCACACCCAAGTTGCTTATTTAGAAGGGGGGGGCTGGTTTACTGTGTGATTGTGAGGTGGCTCAGCCCAGAGCTAACAGATGGCTGGTCGTAAACCATATTTTAGTCATGTGTTTTATCTTAGATAAATTTAACAAGTTTGTCTATGACAGTTGGTTGTTTTCTCCATTGTTGATGAACTGAAGGAGAAAACAAGAGGGGAAGTGACGTAATAAACATATTCAAGAATATAGCATTTGTTAAATTTGGATTTCAGGCAATTGAAGTGTTTAATTTGATAGAATGTCTAAACATTTGAATGGTTGAGGAGAATAGCTATTACAAATGTATTTGGCCTAGCAAAATTAAATCTGAGCAGTAAACACAATGTCATTCTATTGTAAGAGATGTTAACTGACACATGGAATGCAATAACTGTTTGCAGGTTGTGTCGCATTAAAAATCAACAGGTTGGACCATGAACAACTGGAGCAGAGCATCTGAGCCCTACCCCCACGCACACACACACACACATATATCAGAAGCTAACTGAATGACTTTAGGTACAGACCACAGAAAAGGTCAAACCAGAACCAAGGAAAAACGTGTCATCCAGACCACAAAGAAGGCAATTACTAAATTGTGTGAATGTTAATGTACACTATTCAAGGAAGTTATGGACTGTAAAGAGAAAAAGGTGAACATGTTGCAGATTTCAGAAATCATCTTGAACGTCGGTTTGAGTTGTACAAAGGAAAAACAAGAACATTGAACACACACATATTGCATCTCTGGACAATTAAAGAATGGCCACTGTTTGGCCACACTCATTAAAGACGTTGAAGGAGCCTACCAGAGCTGAGAAGATGAAAAAGGAACATTTATACACTCACACCATGATTAAAATCTTCATTTCTGATGATCAAAGAGTGCCAACATATTTACTGATGTTTTCTTAATGATTAGTTCCTCACACACTAGATGGAGGACTAGAAATCCAGAATATGAAAATGACACTGTTGAATGTTGCTAAGTACTGTACTGACATTGGATTATTTCAATTGATTGTGTACTATGTTTGGTAAAAGTATTTTTCTTAACAGGTTACAGTTTCAGACGTATGACAGTGGTGGATCCATATATTCCTGATTGGTTATGAGTAATTAGTAAGCTTGAGTGAACTAAAATTTAGAGTTCACACTCTTAAATTGTTTAACATGATTAAGGGTTTATAATGTTAAAAAGGGCAGATTGTTATGGAATTTTATGATCACTCAAGAAGTTTATTAACATGTAAGTCCTATAGATGTTGTTTAGGCCAAAAGGCACAGTGAAAGGAATGTTTAGGATAAGCTTTCTGTTTCTCTGGAATTAAGTCTTATGATAGGGGACACATGTCTATTGACCTATTGACCTCAAGAAAGGTCCTGGGGAGGAAATAGACGTCACTATGTAACTTTGTCTGTTAAGAAAAACAAAGATTGCTGACCTCCTCCTTAAGTTCCTGAGTCAATGACCTGGTGGTTATCTGATGACCACATGTGGTCTCCACTCATACTGCTTGAGGCACAGGGGTCAGGTTTTGACATTCCCCCTTGTGCCAATCAAACTGTCCTGCCTACTTCTGAGGATACATCTGTTCTCCATCAATACTGTGTGTCAATGAGTGTGCGTAACTTCATTCCTTTAATACCCCTGCAGAAGTTGTAATCATTAGGTCAGTCTGATCCAGCACAGGTTATTGTCCTGTTGTCTGATGAAGACTTTCCTCAAACCTATTCTTTAAGCTTGCTATAGAGATTGATCTGATCAATGCAAAAGCTTGGACCTGTATTTGAGAAATGGTTTCTTACTTGCAATTAAACCTGTTAAAAGCGTCAAACTGTCTTACTTTAAGTTCAAATTCAGCAATTAAAGTCTAAAACACGACATTTCGTCCGAGATTCTTAACGTAATCTTACTTTAAAAGTTCAAATTCAGGCCAATTAAAGATTCTAAAATTTTTCAAGGACCTAAAAATGCTGAATTGGGACAATGTTGGACGACAGTTTGACAACGGTTTTGATAAATTAACAAAATAGGCTCGTTAATTTTGACTTAATTCGTAAGGTTATTGTAAGATTTTAAACTTGGCTTAAAAATGGAAAACAGTACTTCTAATCGGGTATTTGTTGATTTTGGTCTGGTAAAACGTGCACGTCAGGAATTATTAATTTCTGCAGCTCCAATCCTCCTCAACAAATGGGTGAGTGGAGAGCGCCAGACTGGAGCAATATTTACCTGTATGAAGTGTTAATACCTGTATACAGTAGGAAAAAATGCTGTTCAATATAGGTTATCTGGGTGCGGTGAGACAGATCGGTTATTCAGGATATCTCACTTAAAAGAACTGACGAGTTCATTAACACATATAGGACACTTCATTATATGCTAAAATTAGATTTGCGTCTTAAATATCGATAACAACATGGGTAATTACATGTGTATTGGTAAACCTTCGGTGGATACTGAACGTTACGTGGTTGGACCGGCTAAAATAATGACAGATAAATATGGAGACTGGACATGCGAACAATTAGACCTGTGGGAGTTATTGGGATTTCCTGCTCATGGCAGTTTTAGTCAGAGACAGATACTGTTGTTGAAAGACAAGTTGGAGGATTTTGAACAGGGTAAAATTAAGGTTTCACGGGGTAATCGGCAGAAAGTTGATTGGAAGGCATATAATAAGTGGAGAGAGCAGACTGATATACGGGCTAAGCGGTGTAGCACGGGGCTTGTTAATCGGTGTGTTCTAGCTTGTCCCAACCAGGTTGATGCTGCCTGTCCTCCTGCTGACCGACCCCACCCTATCGCGGCGTTACCACAACAGCCCCAGCGGTACCAACTATGCCAACAGCATCGGACCTGATGGAAAACATTCGCGGAGGAGGACTCTACCCATCCGTATTCGGCCTCCACAGAGTTTCACACGCCGCTGAGAGGACCCAGAGTACCACTGCGGCCTGTCCCAGAGAACAACACAGCATTGATGCCGGGCAATTCCCTATGGTGGAGGTAGCCAACCCAGCTGGTGGACGAGACACGGATAACCCAGCGACTATACTAGTCTACAGACCGTGGTCACCCGCCGACCTGAGAGACGTGGCTTCTACACTACCTGACCCAGAAACAGAAGGTGGAGAGGAATTTGTCCGTGTGTTTCTACAGATCGTGAATCAATATAGACCGACCTCTGTGGAGATTGAAACGATTTTGATGAAGGCCTTGCAACTAAAATGGGGGAGAGTGAAAAGAAACTGGCCTAGCGAGAGAAACATTATGTTCAATTGGGATGCGCACTCTAACTACCGGAGTGCGGTGGAACAGCTGAGCACTGGACTTATCGCTGCTTTTCCTAAGCGAATGAACTGGGAAAAGATCTCTGATTGTAAACAGACACTGGGCGAGAAAGTTTCAGACTACAGGAATAGACTCGAAAAAGCTTTTGAATTACACAGCGGAATGGGAAAGAGACCGGACGGTGATGAAGAGTCGGCCTGGGAGCAACAGTGTAAAATGAGGTTAGTTGCAGGCCTTCTACCAGACATTAGGAAGCACATTCAAAACCACTGTGTAGACCTGGATGAGGGTCGCATGGAAACCGTCTGGCCGTATTTTAAGCACGCTGAAAGAGTCTACGAGGACCAGTTGTACAAACAGACCGAAGAAAGACGGGAGCGTGAAACGCAAATTCAGATGGCCCAACTGGACTTCTACAGCAGAGGCTACTCAGGAGGGAGACGGAGACGGAGACGGAGAGCAAGCAGGAGAGGACAATACAGACACCAGGGTGATGATAACTCCAGCCAAAGTCCCAACTCTGATAGCTGTTTCAACTGTGGTGCATTTGGACACTGGGCTCGTGACTGCACTGTGCCGGACACTAGAGACTATTACCATGGGAACAGAGACAGTATGGGAGACGGTGATGGCACAACAGCAGACAACGAAATGGAGCGTCACAGGACCCATGGCTGCCACGGACGGGGGTACTGACGGTCAGAGGGGACGGGCAGGAAAACATCAACCCGGTGAGATCAAACCATTATGTGATTCCTGTAATTAGTTAATTATGTCAGTATTTACAGTAAAAGTAATTTTGTTCGGATGTTTAGTGAAGACTTGTTTATTCTGAGTTTTGAGTTGATATGCAGACGTATGGTTGTGTGAGATTTTCGTTCCACTGGGGAGGAGTACCGGTGTCTTGGCACTATGCTTACGCTTAAAGTTAGGTGTTTAGCGTAGTGTAGCGTACATTGCGTATCGCCTGATAAACGGGGTTTGTCAGGTCCGTGCAGCTCGGGGAGCGTGACTGGACCCATGATGGTTGATATCTCATTGTCCCTAGTTTACCGGTTACTACTAGGGGACTGCATATATAGCTATTGTAATATCTCAGTAGAGATCAGCTCATTATCTCAGTAGAAATCAGCTCATTGTTAGTGAGAGGTCTTATTTTTCGCTGTCCAGGGTCGTTCGTACGCGTACGCAAATATCATATTAAAATGACCTAGGTGTGATTCATGCATGATCTGGGGTAAAGCTTCATGAAGTTGGGACAGGGGTCCCAGGCCAAAGTTTTGTCGACACATTTATTTTCAGGTTTTCCTGTGCACGAGGAATTCCTATTTTATTGTATTATTTGTCTTAGGCATTATGTAACATTTGCGCTAATGACATGATTAAGAGTATTTCCGATAATAACTCTGCATGTTTTACCTGGAATATTATATGTACCATTTTGTTTGTTTTGTAGGAGGACTACATTCTAGGTTATAGGGAGATTATATTCTAGTTATATGCTATGGTTATTCGTTTTGTGAAGTTGAATAAGGACATTTGGATTTGTTCCTATAAATGTTGGCATGATGATATAATGAATGACCATGTGGGTTAAGTGTATTTCTGATACACCCTTTTATTTTTATTATTGGCTTTTGGCTATTTTGAGTAACATGTTTAAGACATTCTGAGTTCTTGATTGTTAAAAGGGCAGAAAGTTAACTGTAACTCTGTGTCTGCCTGTCTAGAGATGGTTTCTGTTAATTTAGGGGTGTTTATGAACTTTTCTTTGACCCTCCCTGGGGTGCTTCTCTGGCTCAAAAAGAGGGGGCACACCCAAGTTGCTTATTTAGAGGGGGGGGGCTGGTTTACTGTGTGATTGTGAGGTGGCTCAGCCCAGAGCTAACAGATGGCTGGTCGTAAACCATATTTTAGTCATGTGTTTTATCTTAGATAAATTTAACAAGTTTGTCTATGACAGTTGGTTGTTTTCTCCATTGTTGATGAACTGAAGGAGAAAACAAGAGGGGAAGTGACGTAATAAACATATTCAAGAATATAGCATTTGTTAAATTTGGATTTCAGGCAATTGAAGTGTTTAATTTGATAGAATGTCTAAACATTTGAATGGTTGAGGAGAATAGCTATTACAAATGTATTTGGCCTAGCAAAATTAAATCTGAGCAGTAAACACAATGTCATTCTATTGTAAGAGATGTTAACTGACACATGGAATGCAATAACTGTTTGCAGGTTGTGTCGCATTAAAAATCAACAGGTTGGACCATGAACAACTGGAGCAGAGCATCTGAGCCCTACCCCCACGCACACACACACACACATATATCAGAAGCTAACTGAATGACTTTAGGTACAGACCACAGAAAAGGTCAAACCAGAACCAAGGAAAAACGTGTCATCCAGACCACAAAGAAGGCAATTACTAAATTGTGTGAATGTTAATGTACACTATTCAAGGAAGTTATGGACTGTAAAGAGAAAAAGGTGAACATGTTGCAGATTTCAGAAATCATCTTGAACGTCGGTTTGAGTTGTACAAAGGAAAAACAAGAACATTGAACACACACATATTGCATCTCTGGACAATTAAAGAATGGCCACTGTTTGGCCACACTCATTAAAGACGTTGAAGGAGCCTACCAGAGCTGAGAAGATGAAAAAGGAACATTTATACACTCACACCATGATTAAAATCTTCATTTCTGATGATCAAAGAGTGCCAACATATTTACTGATGTTTTCTTAATGATTAGTTCCTCACACACTAGATGGAGGACTAGAAATCCAGAATATGAAAATGACACTGTTGAATGTTGCTAAGTACTGTACTGACATTGGATTATTTCAATTGATTGTGTACTATGTTTGGTAAAAGTATTTTTCTTAACAGGTTACAGTTTCAGACGTATGACAGTGGTGGATCCATATATTCCTGATTGGTTATGAGTAATTAGTAAGCTTGAGTGAACTAAAATTTAGAGTTCACACTCTTAAATTGTTTAACATGATTAAGGGTTTATAATGTTAAAAAGGGCAGATTGTTATGGAATTTTATGATCACTCAAGAAGTTTATTAACATGTAAGTCCTATAGATGTTGTTTAGGCCAAAAGGCACAGTGAAAGGAATGTTTAGGATAAGCTTTCTGTTTCTCTGGAATTAAGTCTTATGATAGGGGACACATGTCTATTGACCTATTGACCTCAAGAAAGGTCCTGGGGAGGAAATAGACGTCACTATGTAACTTTGTCTGTTAAGAAAAACAAAGATTGCTGACCTCCTCCTTAAGTTCCTGAGTCAATGACCTGGTGGTTATCTGATGACCACATGTGGTCTCCACTCATACTGCTTGAGGCACAGGGGTCAGGTTTTGACATTCCCCCTTGTGCCAATCAAACTGTCCTGCCTACTTCTGAGGATACATCTGTTCTCCATCAATACTGTGTGTCAATGAGTGTGCGTAACTTCATTCCTTTAATACCCCTGCAGAAGTTGTAATCATTAGGTCAGTCTGATCCAGCACAGGTTATTGTCCTGTTGTCTGATGAAGACTTTCCTCAAACCTATTCTTTAAGCTTGCTATAGAGATTGATCTGATCAATGCAAAAGCTTGGACCTGTATTTGAGAAATGGTTTCTTACTTGCAATTAAACCTGTTAAAAGCGTCAAACTGTAACACACTCTCGTGCGTCTTACTTTAAGTTCAAATTCAGCAATTAAAGTCTAAAATTTCCACGACAATGCCAGCTTTGTTGTGGGAAGTTGCTGCTTACTCAGTTGCTGTGCTAATCTGAAATCTATTTTAAGGAACACAATAAAAGACAGTTGTCATTCTACTTGTGGGCTGGTGGAAGTGCAAGTTTTGTTGTCTGGTTTGGTCACAACCGATGCACCAGTGGAGGCTGGTGACTAGAAATAATAAGTATGAGAGACTTGCATTATAGTTATGTACCAGACAGCCAAGCATTTTGACTAATTATCACATTGTTTCTGTTTACTAAAATGTGAATTGAACAATCTGGAGTTTATATTGGGAGTTGCAGCAGAATAGGCTTATCATAGATCGAAAACATAGATTGAAACTCTTTCACTTAGAGCAGGACTGGGTCTGCCCTCAGAAACACACTGTGACAACACTATTGATAGTGTTATCCTGTAGAGACGACCACAGAATTTGCTCTAAGGAAGTTAAGCATCTCATACTCAGGAAGTTAAGATCTTCTGTTGTTTATTTCCCTTTTTAGTGGTACCTTCGGTCTCACCACGCTCCCTGTAACCCAAATCTGGTATAAAATGCAGTTGTGTCAATGAGCCATTGAGAACATTGCTGTTTATTTACCTTTTCTTTGATTTGGGCAGTTTGTATACGCTAACCTTTATCAATTATGTGATTAATTCAATGTTTTCCTCAAAGCTGGAAAATTATGTTAGCATTGATGTGCGTGTTGATTTTCCCCTGGCCTGCACAAGCACAATGATGAGAGTAGCAAAGCCCTAATGGTCAGGCACCTTTTTAAAGACTTAGACTACGACTTTTCTAAATTCAACAACAATTTAAATTAAAAATGTGATCTCATCAGAACTTTAAATGAAGATGGTAGCCCATATAGAGCCTGGGCAACAATAGAAGCAGAGCAATAACATTTTAAAACACTGTCATCTGCATAGAGAATCAGGTTAGAACCAACAGATAGATCAATATCTTTAGGTAAAATAAAATTGCACCTGCAATAGATAATGTGGGACTAGCAGAGTATGAGGTGTGAAAGTAACAAAAATTATCAAATGATACATTCGGTAATGAATTAAATAATGTATTGTATCTCCTAGTTCAACCTTCAAAATAAAAGTCCAAAATCAAATGCATTAAAAATTCATAAAAACTATTGAAACAACACACATTTTAAATGTTTGAATGCAGAATCTATAGAGAAAGTCATTCTTATACAGAAATTCTGGCATGACTGAAGGCAGCTAATTTTTAAATGAATTATTTTAAGTACCGCTGTATTTTTATGCACTTTAAAATAGAAAGATTATACCATTTTGAAATGTATTTTGCAACATGGACATTTCAAAGTGACATCAAGATTTTGAATGGTAATGTGTGTATATATGATGGTCAAAAGTTTTAGAATAGCCACATTTTTCCAGTTGTCCAGTGAATAAAAAGAAATGGTTCAAATGTACGCGATATACTGTAAGATATTAAAAACGCTTACGCTATCAAGAACTGAAACAATAATTAGGGAACGTTCAGGGAACAAGCTATAAGTGAACAACTTACATTTTCAATACATGAAGATGAGCTCTTGTTTTGAAGTTTTTGTGATTGCCTTATGCGTGTGACGTCATTGTTAGTGGCGCTGACAGAAAAGGAGTAACAGAAGGGAGGACGTGATTTGATAATATGGATTATTAAAACTGAGAACGAAGTCTTGGACAACAACAAACTGCAAAAATGACAAATGGTAAATTGAATGCGATGTCTGTTATTGTATTGGTAATCATGCTGCTTACCTAGATGCTTTTGTGATGTGTGCAGGCTATTTTATTTACAGTTGTCTTGTCACCATACGTGACTACATACCTTAGCTAGTCAACAACTGACAACTGCCAAAGCGAACACATTTCGTTTCATGAACCAAATACCCTAAATTTACTTGTCAATCATGTGACTAGTTTGTTGAGCATACTCAACTCGTTATGGTTTGTTTTTGATTAGCTACTACTAGCTCAATTTGCTAGCACCAACAGACGATCGATTTCTGAAATCGTCAGTAATGGAAAAACAACACCTGTGTTTAGTTATGTTTTAACAAATGTATTCAAATCTTTTTTCCCCCAGTTAGTTCCTTTTAAAGTTGTTAAAATAAATGTATTTTGTTTTGCCGCCATGATTGCATCCCTGTGGTGGTTATAAGCAGGACACGTGAAAAATGTTAAGCTTTTCCCCCGATTAAAAAAGTATATCACTGTGTTCGTCATGCCAGTACTGTTATCTTCTACCCAACCTGCTTGCTGTAGTTTGAAAAAAAAATCGCAATAAAATAGTCCTAATTGTGTTTCCTATATTTTTCTTATCAATTTCACTGAGCACTGTAGCATCAACTCAACTGCAGAAGGCACTCTACACATTCTATGGAAGCCCATAAGGGACCATATTGAAATGATGAGACTACTCAAATGCATTATCGTTTTAAATTGATGCAAGTGTTATTTGAGACCATATTGAAATGAATAAAAATCCTAATCATATGGGCATTCTAAGACCATATTCAAATTGAATAATGTTTGGACATTTTATTTTCATACTTTACAGTGGAAAGTATTGAAATGCAATAAGTTAAACAGCGCCCCATATCAATTGTATTTATTGTCAAGTCACCACAGTCTTTCAAGGGACAAAATGCGACCAGGAACATTCAATTCGTCAGACCTCTCATCAAGGCGGGCTTTAGTTAGGACATAACCTCCTTGTTTAGTAACGATCTGGGCCAGCTTTACAGAAGTTGCTATGTTTAGCCGGGAATGCACTGGCACTTCTGCGGATCTTCATTTAGTCAAGGCTTGTGATTCCATCAGATGTGTTTCATTAGTAGTATGCATTGGTGAAATAATATTAAACATTCTACGTCTCCCAGTTTCTGATGTATGTGTATACAAACATATGATACATTTGTTAATCTCTCCTCAGTGTACTCATTCGATGGGATTGTGGTTTTTGGGATTCTCTTCATCTGTACGTGTGCATACCTCAAGAAGGTGCCTCGTCTCAACAGCTGGCTACTCTCTGAGAAGAAGGGTGTGTGGGGGGTGTTCTATAAAGGTAAGCTGGTTACTCTCTGAGGAGAAGGGTGTGTGGGGTGTGTTATATAAAGGTAAGCTGGTTACTCTCTGAGGAGAAGGGTGTCTGGGTGTCAAAAGGCAGTATAATATTTAGGGATGCCAATAGTCCGATATCAATCAACAAGGCAAACATTGGCTGATGCCGATGTATTGCTGAATGTGCCGATGCATTGGTGCATCCCTAGAAATACTGGGCTGCTGTGTTTTCCCCTCAGTAGCTCTGGATAAGGACATCTGCTAAAGATCTCTAATGATGTACATTTCTCTTCCAGCTGCAGTGATTGGGACAAGACTTCACCATGCTGTGGCGATAACCTGTCTGTCCATGGCATTGTACCTGGTCTTTATTAAATGAGTGGCAGGTTGGGATGAATTGGACTGGATTGGGGTGGACAGAATCAGCCTGGAGTACACTATTCCAAGCCGGGCGTGGCTCTGTTTCACAGGGCGGTATTGTGCTGCGCTGCGTTGCCAGTCACGGCCAAAGCTTAGACAATGTGTCCCCAATCAACTGCACATTCACCCAGGACACGTAATGAAAAAATGACGGGCCAATACTTACTCCCATGTGGTAAGTGGGATTCCTGCACGATACCACGATCACCCAGTTTACCTGATGAGTTTTTTTTGTTTGTTTTGTTTGATGCTACTATTTAATTACTCAACTAGTCACTAACCCAGTGATTTGTTAAATATGGCCTGTTAGTACTGGGCTGAAACCCAGTAATTGGGCACGGCTGTTATGGAGATGCGTTGAGCAGTGACAGTGTGCTGTGTGTTGAGCTGTATCTTCAGTGACTATGATCGGTAATACTCCTATTGTTATAACATGGTCGCACAGAAGGCTACATTCTGTGAATAATGTGCTGCTATTAAGAGTATAACGAGTCGAAACGATGTTCAAAATATGAATTAATTTATGTTACTTGTTGTATATTTTTAGTGGGGAAAGTCCCCCAAATAGATTTTAAAAGGTTGCTTTGTGGCATACACTAGACAAGAGAATCTCATGCATTGTTGTTAAGAGCTTTTGTATGTTATAATGGTTGTACAATGTCCTGGTTATTCACTACATTACTTTTCAACAATCAGCATGTACGATCATTGGCCACACTGTCAAATAACTGGAAAAAAAATCATTGTTTAACCCCCAGTTTCTCATTTATTTCTATCCTTTCCCTATTTTGCTTTTGTAAGCAACCGTTCAAGCACTGGTGTGTTAGATTTTGGTCAGGTAAATACAGAATGGGTGTAGAATAACATGGTCCATTTCCGTTGCGTTTATTATTGTACTGTGTACTTATGTTGCTACTGCTGGAATTTGAAATAAAATTCCCATTAAACATATATATGTTTCTTACTGATTGTTTTACAGAAATATGTTTACTACTTAAAACGAACAAACCTTAATTTAATTCATATTGTGAATGCATGCCTCTGAGTTTTAGAAAATTGGATTGAATACCTCTAACTGGTCACAGTGGTATGGGCATGAAGTAACTAAACAAGTTCTTAATTGTAATATGTAAATGTAGACTAGCACAGTATAGAGACCAGAGTAAATCCCTACTCTCAATAGTTACAGTGGCCTACAGGACCAGTAGAATGCCAATATTATCTGGAAGTCCATCCTGTGTGCTGATAACAGAAACACTTCAGCAGTCAGGATGTTTCTGAGAAGGTTTTCTTGTTCAGGCTCAGGTCAATGTTCTGTATTGGCTTCAGAGCTGATAAAGCAGGCTTCACCGCCCCAGAATGCTGTGCAGAATGTGCCGACCAGCACCAAACACAATCCGGAGTCCTCCTGCCTTTCATGGAAGCGGTTGAGAGAGAGCCTTGATCAGCAACTGAAACAATCCAACCATAAGAGGCCAAAATTGGTGGTGAAGGACCCCAGCGCTCTCACTCATATAGCAGCAACCAAAGAGGAGCAAGCCCACTGGTACATCAGTTCAGACATCTGGCCGCAGGGGGCTGGATGATACTGTCCATGATGGAGAACAAAATCCAGGTAGGGGGTACATGGAATAGACATACATCTTAAAATCTGAGTATCATATACTGAACCTCCATAACTAACAAACATTTTCAGAAATCTCCCAGATGAGTGACAGATTCCATGAAATTAAATGGAGTGAAACTGTTGGTAGGTAAAACTAATCCAACTACTTATGTTTAGGTGGTTTAAAATGTATGTGATCTGGATTAAATTGGTTGCCTGGATAAAGTCAAAAGTAAACTATTTGCATTGACTATAACGGTCCAGGTGCAAAGTTCTCCACCATCAATTTATAAAATCAGACATTTTGTTTAAAACACTTGAATCCACTCAAAATAATTTATTCTGGGTTTATTTAAAAAAATAAACCAACCTGCCCAACTGAATGGACGTGTAATTAATTGTCGGGTGCGAAATGCACCCGACAATGACCCATAATGACGTTGTGTTCTAGAATGATAGAATATCGCCCAGAACTTAAACATGTGTCAGTACTGTTTAAAATTCTTCAACAAGACGGACCTGGAATGGATAACGTGAGTACTTGTTTCTTTACAGTTGTTAATGCGAACATGTTGTCAATATCTTATACATTTAAACTACAAGCAATACCAGTAAAGCAATAAGGTCTGAGGAGATGTGATATTTTAGCAAGCGTGGCTCTAACTGGACATTTCTAACGACTTTCTCGAGCCTAGCAAGCTAGTTAGCTTGTTAACTTGCTAGTTAGATTGTTCAAATTGGCATATTTGTTTAATTGTAATGTAGCCGAAAAAGGATAATGGATATCAGAACGTGGGTTTATAAAAAATACCCCAGGCAAGGCCATTCGACCCAGCCGCAGCAATAGTCATATTATACTGAGCTGAGTGTATTTAGTTAGTTTACTCCACTAACAGCCGCAGATGCAAGACCCCCTCCAGCTCCGACTGCTCCTTTTGATTTTGGGACAGAGGTGCCAACACTGATGACCCTATAATCACACCTTAATCGGAACTATGTCACCCCAAAAAGGATGGTTTAATGGAAGGAATATTTGGTAGTTGTTGCTGCTGTTTTTTGCTTTTCACGTTTTGGATTAGGTCTAGTGCTAATGCCGACAAAGCATTCACTTAAACCGGCTTCTTTAACTGGATATCTGTGATGGAAAGCGCCAAAGGTTTTGCAAGACATGCATTCAGCATGGTTAAGAAATGGTTGGATGGACACAACAAGTTTAAGGTTTTGACTTTGTCTCCAAATTCCCCAGATCTTAATCCAATCGAGCATCTGTGGGATGCGCTGGACAAACAAGTCTGATCCATGGAGGACCCACCTCGCAATTTTAAACACCTGAACTACCTGCAGCTAAGCTGACGTCTTGGTTCCAGATACCACAGATCACCTTCAGAGGTCTAGTGGAGTCCATGGCTCGGGCTGTTTTACCAGCAAGGTAGGACCTACACATTATTATCCTCAAGCCCAGACCCTAGGCAGGGTTCTTGTCAGATAGCGGCGGTAAGTAAATGCTATTTTATTGGTTTATGTTTTGTCTTGTGTTTTACAATTGGCATGTCTTTAAGTATGTGATTTACACTGAAAGCAAAAAGGCAAGTAGTCTTGTTCTTAGACATAAAGAATGCTTCGATAGGGTGCATTCATGTGCCATTACTATTTACATGTTACTGTGTGCTATTACCATTTACTTTGTGCTGTTACTATGGGCTTTACTATCATCATTTACCCTGTGATGTGCTGTTACTGTGCCGTATTACCATTTAGCTTGTGCTTTGATATTTCTGTGTTCCATTACCATGTTCCTTGTGCTGTGTGCTATGCTGTTAATGTGTGCTGGAATGGGGCACTTGGGCTGGGGAAACTGACTTGGGCTGGGCTGGGATTCTCAAACTTAGGCTGGGGCACTTGGGGAAACTGACTTGGGCTGGTGAAACTGACTTAGGCTGACTTTTACTTTGTGCTATTACGTTGTACCTTGTGCTGTTCTGATACTGTGTGATAATAATTCAATTTACCTTGTGCTGTGCTTTTACTATAAGCCATTACATATTACCTTGTGCTAGGCCCTTACTGTGTGCCTTTTCCATTTATTTTGTGCTGTGCTGTGACTGTGTGCTATTACCCTTTACCTTGTGCTGTTAAACTTGGGCTGTGCTGTTGATCTTGGGTTGGGCTGTGGCACTTGAATTTGGGCTGGGAAAACTGACTGGGGAACTTAGGCTGGGGAAACTGACATGGGCTGGGCTGGGGTTTTTAAACTTGGGCTGGAGAAGTTGGGCTGGGAAACTGACTTGGGCTGGGTGGAGGTTCTTAAATTTGGGCTGGGCTTGGACACTTGGGCTGGGTTGGAGAAGTTGGGCTGGGGAATCTGACGTGGGCTGGGCTGGGGTTTTTGAACTTGGGCTAGGGCACTTAGTCTAGGCTGCGGAACTAGGGCTGGGGAATTGACTTGGGCTGGGCTGGGGTTTTTGAACTCGGGCTGAGCTGGGGCACTTGGGCTGGGGCGGGTGTGCTGCGGCACTTGGGGCGGGTGTGCTGCGGCACTTGGGGCGGGTGTGCTGCGGCACTTGGGGCGGGTGTGCTGCGGCACTTGGGGCGGGTGTGCTGCGGCACTTGGGGCGGGTGTGCTGCGGCACGTGGGGCGGGTGTGCTGCGGCACTTGGGGCGGGTGTGCTGCGGCACTTTGGGGCTTGGGGGGTGTGCTGCGGCACTTGGGGCGGGTGTGCTGCGGCACTTGGGGCGGGTGTGCTGCGGCACTTGGGCTGGGGCGGGTGTGCTGCGGCACTTGGGCTGGGGCGGGTGTGCTGCGGCACTTGGGCTGGGGCGGGTGTGCTGCGGCACTTGGGCTGGGGCGGGTGTGCTGCGGCACTTGGGCTGGGGCGGGTGTGCTGCGGCACTTGGGCTGGGGCGGGTGTGCTGCGGCACTTGGGCTGGGGCGGGTGTGCTGCGGCACTTGGGCTGGGGCGGGTGTGCTGCGGCACTTGGGCTGGGGCGGGTGTGCTGCGGCACTTGGGCTGGGGCGGGTGTGCTGCGGCACTTGGGCTGGGGCGGGTGTGCTGCGGCACTTGGGCTGGGGCGGGTGTGCTGCGGCACTTGGGCTGGGGCGGGTGTGCTGCGGCACTTGGGCTGGGGCGGGTGTGCTGCGGCACTTGGGCTGGGGCGGGTGTGCTGCGGCACTTGGGCTGGGGCGGGTGTGCTGCGGCACTTGGGCTGGGGCGGGTGTGCTGCGGCACTTGGGCTGGGGCGGGTGTGCTGCGGCACTTGGGCTGGGGCGGGTGTGCTGCGGCACTTGGGCTGGGGCGGGTGTGCTGCGGCACTTGGGCTGGGGCGGGTGTGCTGCGGCACTTGGGCTGGGGCGGGTGTGCTGCGGCACTTGGGCTGGGGCGGGTGTGCTGCGGCACTTGGGCTGGGGCGGGTGTGCTGCGGCACTTGGGCTGGGGCGGGTGTGCTGCGGCACTTGGGCTGGGGCGGGTGTGCTGCGGCACTTGGGCTGGGGCGGGTGTGCTGCGGCACTTGGGCTGGGGCGGGTGTGCTGCGGCACTTGGGCTGGGGCGGGTGTGCTGCGGCACTTGGGCTGGGGCGGGTGTGCTGCGGCACTTGGGCTGGGGCGGGTGTGCTGCGGCACTTGGGCTGGGGCGGGTGTGCTGCGGCACTTGGGCTGGGGCGGGTGTGCTGCGGCACTTGGGCTGGGGCGGGTGTGCTGCGGCACTTGGGCTGGGGCGGGTGTGCTGCGGCACTTGGGCTGGGGCGGGTGTGCTGCGGCACTTGGGCTGGGCTGTGGCTCCTCCTCATCCCAGCTGTCATGAAATGGTTTTGGACAGACAGGTAATGGACACAGGCGCAGAGATTCACTGATATCCGAATGTTTATTAAGTCCAGGTCAGGCGAGACAGGCACAGATACAGGAAACTTCACAACACTTGAAAATAAAAATAAAACCAAAGGACTAACTGAGGACTATACCTTTAACAGGGACTCTAATAACTTAACACATGGAGCAAAATTTCCACCATGGTAATTGGCCTGCTGTACAACAAAACACCACAAACGTATATCCCAAATAACCCCCAACCTTAATGAAACAAAGAACAAGCACACAAACGTATTAACAAACATGAAACAAAGAACAAGCAGACATACATTATAACCAAACAAGCAAACGTAGAACCAGAGACACCTACCTTGAACAATGACATGATAATGACAGACATAAAACCACAGAACTAAATACAATAGAACTAATGAGGAAACTGGACCCAGGTGTGGGAGAAACACAGGTGTATTGAATGTCACTTGATAAACTCCCTCCTCGTTGGCAGGGGGAGTGCCGACTCCGGCATAGAGGAGTACAGAGGCAGTTTCCTTACACCAGCACCTTGACGGCACATTCAAAACATATATATGTTCAGGATACTAAACATTACCGGAAATATGGATGTCCAAATCTGGTTTGTATTAATACTGACAAATGTGTAAGACTAATCACAAACAGGAAGGCATCGTATCTGATCGAGGGCCCCAGTTCATCTCTCGAGTGTGGCAAGCCTTTTGTGAGCGGTTGGCGATGTCATTGAGCCTGTCCTCCAGGTACCATTCTCCATCAAACAGCCAAACAGGAAGGTTTAGCCAGGACATCAGGAAGTATCTCCGCCAGCAGTGTCACCGTCACCCCCACAAGTGGAGTCATTACCTACCTGGGTGGAATACGCCCCCAAACTCACTCATTCACTCCTCTTTCCCATTTATTCCCTTCCAATCTGTCCATGGTTATCACATTGGTATGGTTGTCTCTGTAAAAACATCCCACACAGGTGCATTGGTCTTTTAAGAAAATATGTCACATTAACCCCGTCACCAATAATCTACAGCAGCTTTTCTGTTGGATATAGACAGATGTCCTGCGTACCGGTGCTTGAAGTTCTGGATTTTTGCTGTCGGAGGGGCCAGATGCAGTATCCAGTGGACTGGGAGGGGTGTGGTACCAGTGCCCTCTACTGGACCAGCAATCATCCCAGATCATATCGCCTGAATTCAACACCAGTTCCCTATCAACTTATTATCAATAGGTTCGCCTGTCTTTACTCCATTGCAAGGTATTGTTCGTGCCATGACTTGCTAAGCTTTCCTGACTTCTACTTTGATTGAAAAACGTATCGTTTGTTTTGCCTGTTTTTTTTCCAGCTCTGCTCTACCCTTGTCTGCACTTCTGCCTGTTATCTCCTGACCTTCCTGCCTGTCTAGAAGATTATTTTCCTGATGAATATGTATCTTCTCCCGTTGTCTGACCATTGCTTTATTGAGCTGTGCATTTAATACATCTTGATAATTACTTTGTCTGTGCATTTTGTTACAGTAAGACAAGTCACAAACATGTAAGACCGAAGTTAATTCTAGGGAAATGCAGTGTTTGTCCTAGGATTCTGAGTTACTATGAGTGAGGGGCCAGCTAAAGAAAATCTCTATCCAGCTCCAAGCCCAGTAACAGAAGATAACATCATGGATGTCTAGGATGGAATCAGGGTACACACATCTAGGTGGTACATCGTATAATAAAAGTATCAATTTCAAAAACATTTTAATGAAACTTTCAAAGGTTCCAAACATGTTAAACAAACATTGAAGTAATTTTACAGAAGGTCATGTAAAGGAAAAATGAGGAAAATTAAGGTTTATTTCAACAACATTTATGGAATCAATATAACCAATTGCTCGCTGGTACAGTGTCTAAGCTGAACACACTCACACCCAGCTCACCCATGGCTCTAAATACAAGAACAAACACAGAGTAGGTAGGGTACATCTCTCAGCAGAACCAGACAGGCTGTCAAAAATCAGAAGGAGAGACATGATTATATATGATGCTTTTTATACATTCAGTGTCAGTACAACTCTACAGACCATCCTGCTGTGTCATAAATTGTGATAAATAGCCAATGAGCACTGAATTCACAACAAAATCATCATTGTCATTACATTCATCAGCTGGGACACTTGCTTACCCAAGCAAAAAGACAGGAATGACTTGAGTTTCTCTATCGTCCCATTAGTAAAAGATGATGACGGTTCCTCGTTCATTTAAGAACACTGACTCCCAATATAAGCTGTTAATAAATTAAGGTCCTATTTTCTGGCTGCAATCAAGTCCACTTTTCCAGTTCTGCATCGGAGTGCGTTAAACGAGGACTCCGGAATAAATAAATAAATTAATAAAAAATGTAATGAACATATAGTAGGATCAGTGTTTTCCTCAGATCAATTAGTATGAGCTGCCACAACAAACTTCTGAGGAGGAGGTCAGAGGTCAACAGAAGACTGGTGAGACAGGCTGACAGAACTCAACTGGATACTACAGAATAAAGTTGAGGGGGATAACCATATTGCCTGGGCAGCCATAAATACTGACAATGGTAATCAGAAAAGAGGGTCAGGGACGTTTTAAGGTCATTAGGGTAGAAGGGGTTCAGGAAAGTTCAGGGTCACTAGGGTAGAAGGGGGTCAGGAAAGTTCAGGGTCATTAGAGTAGAAGGGGGTCAGGGAAGTTCAGGGTCATTAGAGTAGAAGGGGGTCAGGGAAGTTCAGGGTCATTAGGGTAGAAGGGGGTCAGGGAAGTTCAGGGTCATTAGGGTAGAAGGGGGTCAGGGAAGTTCAGGGTCATTAGGGTAGAAGGGGGTCAGGGAAGTTCAGGGTCATTAGGGTAGAAGGGGGTCAGGGAAGTTCAGGGTTATTAGGGTAGAAGGGGGTCAGGATAGTTCAGGGTCATTAGGGTAGAAGGGGTCAGGAAAGTTCAGGGTCACTAGGGTAGAAGAGGGTCAGGAAAGTTCAGGGTCATTAGGGTAGAAGGGGGTCAGGGAAGTTCAGGGTCATTAGGGTAGAAGGGGGTCAGGGAAGTTCAGGGTTATTAGGGTAGAAGGGGGTCAGGAAAGTTCAGGGTCATTAGGGTAGAAGAGGGTCAGGAAAGTTCAGGGTCATTAGGGTAGAAGGGGGTCAGGGAAGTTCAGGGTCATTAGGGTAGAAGGGGGTCAGGGAAGTTCAGGGTCATTAGGGTATCCCATCCTTTCTTTGGCAGCACTGGGACGGCGGGACGCTCCAGTCGTAGACGTAGCTCAGTCGTAGTTTGACCTCCTCCTTGCACAGCCGGCCGTCCCTCTGCAGCATCTGCTGCTTCTCTAGCATGTCCTCCAGGCTCTGCTTATGGGTCACCAGGTACTTGTTGCTGCAGCCCCTTGACTTGTATTCTGTGTCGAACCGCGGGTCGTGCGTTCGCTTCACGTCCACGGGGGCCAGCCACGCCCCTAGCGACACATCCTCGCTCTGCCACACCTTCAGGAAGCCGGCGTTGATGTGCACGTAGTGGACCAGGTCACAGGAGAGCAGGTAGCCTCCACCCAGGGCGTAGGGGAGGTAGTAGTCACACAGCTCCCACGCAGACTCCCTCCACTTCCCAGCAGTCTTGACGCGCCCACGACCTGAGAAGAAGCCCCAGTACAGACGCCTGGACTCTTTAGTTTTCAGCTCCTCCTTTAAATGAGAAAAGATCGGTGGCACATCGATGCGTTTCGAAACAATACGGAAATAATTTTAAAAGACACATAACGTACACATCATGCCCCTATGTTTTTGTTTTACACTGGCCCATTTCTGTATAATAAAAAGTTCCAGTTTTTTCCTGTATACATGAGCATTTGTTGCATTACGTTATTATACGGAGTGGCATCCAGGACATATCGTACCTTCAGAAGATCCAGGCGAGCGAAGGTATCGTCATCTGCTTTCAAAACGAACTTAAAGTCAACGTTCCGGTCCAGCCACGAATACATGTGCAGAAGCTTCAGGGTGAGATTCTCGTAGGAGTCGTGTAACTCGGGGAGTAAAAGCAGGTCTTTATGCCGGACCTGTTCTGTGTTGAGGTTCTGCATATCCTCTGCCGGGAGACCCTCGGTTCCTACAACGAACCAAGCCAGAACTTCTGGGTCTTTCTTAGCCAGCCAGGTGCTGCGGATAATGCTCCTCCGCTCTGTGTACTTGGGCCCGGTGGTGATGAGGACCACTAGGAAGGCGGAGAGGTCTTTCTGGTGTGACAGGGCCTCGAGGTGCTCTGCTCTGGGCTGGGAATGAGCAGCATGTGGGGCGAGACCTGGTGGGTCTGCCTGGCCCTGTTTTAGGGTCTCTGACGTACATTTGGCGAGGAAAAGGAGAACTACAGCAAACAAGCAGACCCCTCCTATGGCCAGGGCTGTTTTATGACGACACACGAGACGGAACAGGTTCATGGTGCTGAGAGGTAGGGGGAGAGAGATAAAGGAGACACATTCATAAGCAACGGTGCATGTCTGCACAATCAATTGACAATACAGTAATCCATACCTGTAGCCAAATCAGCTCAATAGACATTATAGAGTTAATAAATTTAATCGAATATTAACCAAAATGTAAAAAACAAAAAAATCTAAACATTTTGATTACAGTACCTGGTGACGTCACACGGCGCAAGGTGTTGAATGCATTGATTACAGTTACCTGGGCATTGTTTATGTCTGTGCTAGCTGAGCTACAATAGTGCACAAAAGCAGAAAACGTTAGCAAGCTGGCTGGCGCAATATAACAACAACAGCTAGACGCCTCGCTATCGATGATGGGGGATTTGCCACTCATTTCGCTAGCGATAAAAAAGCCATTTCTGGTGCATATCTCCACGGAAGATTTATGAAACCGTGCAACTGAACAACAACAGCAATCTTTTCGTTTGGAGGTAGATGAACAGCTATCTACCCTCTACGTTCACTTTGCCCTAACGACGCGCAGTAAACAGGAGACAGAGGCAGTATGTGATGACGCAGGCACTTACTGGAGAGACGCGAGGTTGGCGCCACCCAGAGGGGTGAAATGTAATGTGCATGGATTGAACATAATAAATATATATCCATGCACATTGCATTTATATATGTGTATATAATGTGTATATATATATATATATATATATATATATATATATATATATATATATATATATATATATATATATATGTCTGTATATGAAGAGATAAGATGGATGGTGGCATGAAAAAGCTGGAAACTGTGTGTGTATTACAATGCTAAAATAGCAGGTCGAGGAAAGGCTAAGTGGAGCATTACCGAATACACGTTTAAGGGAAACTGACTTATCATTATTATTTTCACCAGCTATAAAGTGTATGCATCTTTATTATGTATACAATATTACGTAGCTCTACATAAAGTATTCAAAAATAGCCTATTGCATTCATACAGAGACTAGTCAGTCAAATACAAACATTTTCAGTGAGTTAATTGTCATGTTTAATTAAGAAATCTTTATATGTTTATATAGATAATTATTTTCTTACCATATGTTTTTAATGGACACCATTGGTTCCCCTGACCCCAGTCTGCAAACCCCTGCTGCCATAAACTCTATTATGAAGATTTGTAATGATTCTTTCACCTGCAGATTCTGACGTTCTTCTCCAACCTTAACAGTATTTTGGAAGAGACCATGAAAGTCAAGACAGACCATATTTCAACCCTTTGGGGTCTAACTCTATTATTTAAGCGCTGCATTAAGCCTAACCGAAATGAGCTGCCCTAGCAGTCAATATGATTAACCATTCAAGTAGTCAAAATTGGCTACCTGCAATAGTCATTGAAGTGTGTTTAGTCAATATTACCAGCAGAGGGCAGTAGTGTTACACTGAAATAGACAACATTCATCCTCCCTCTCTCACTTCTTTCTCAACAGAGTTTCAATTTGAAAGGCTTTATTTTCATGGGAAACGTTTTTAGATTCGATTGGATTAGATGAAACTCTATTGTCATTGGACAGTACAAGTACAGTACAACAAGTACTACCTGAACGTGCAAAAGAGCAGTGCAAAAATATATGGAGTACAGTGTCTCATCTCATCTTCAACCGCTTATCCGGGGTCGGGTCGCGGGGGTAGTAGCTCTAGCAGGGGACCCCAAACTTCCCTTTCCCGGGCAACATTAGCCAGCTCTGACTGGGGAATCCCGAGGCGTTCCCAGGCCAGTGTGGAGATATAATCTCTCCACCTAGTCCTGGGTCTTCCCCGAGGTCTCCTCCCAGCTGGACGTGCCTGGAACACCTCTCTAGGGAGGCGCCCAGGTGGCATTCGTACAAGATGCCCGAACCACCTCAACTGGCTCCTTTCTATGCAAAGGAGCAGCGGCTCTACTCCGAGTTCCTCTCGGATGACTGAGCTTCTCACCCTATCCCTTAGGGAGAGGCCAGCCACCTTTCTGAGAAAACCCATTTCGGCCGCTTGTACAGTGTAAGTATGTGAAATTACATGGATAAGTAAATGTGCATGTATTAAGTAAAACAATGTAGCAAATTGCAAATCTGCAGAGGGCAATACAAGCGAAGAACATTTGTGCAAGTGGTAAATGGATAGTACAAACAGTAAGCATTGTGCAAATGGCAAACATAATAAATATGCTAGCAGTGTGTGGGGCAAGGGGTAGCAAGGTGGGTACAACAGTACACTTTGTGCAAATGGCAAGTAAAATAAATTAGGTAGCAGAATGGCTGCAAGTTAACCAAAGGGCTTCAGAGTTCAGCAGGATAACAGCTGTTGGGAAGAAACAGTCTCCAAGCCTGCTGTTCCTAAGCCTGCACCAGCAGGTTTAGGAACAGTTTCTAAGCCTGCTGGTGCGGGTGAGTAGAGATCTGTATCATTTGCCTGATGAAAGGGGGGCAAAATGTTTATGGCACCTATGATGCAGTTTTCACCCCCTGCAGCAGGGACAATTGTTTTTGCACTGCCAAACACTAAGCACACGTCTATGTATTTGACACATTAATGTATCTTGATGTCATTTCCGTTACCACACCCATGAACCAATTGGTTAAGCACAGTGAACAGATGTGCACACACACTGGTGCCTAATTGTCGACACACCAATCTGGTTCAAGCGCTTAAAAAATGCAGCAGGTATGTTCACCTGCCTTCAACCAAAATGGAAGAAGTGAGAAGAAGAAGAGTGAAGGTGAGAGGGGGAGTACACAGAGGAGGAAAACACAAAGGAGGAGAAGGTAGTAGAGGCAGAGGAAGAGGCAGAGGCCCAGCCAGAGGTAGAAGCTGAGGTGGAGGTAGAGGATGTGAACCACGGACTGACGCTGAGGGAGGCTGGACTGAAAGTGCAGCCAAATCTTATCAGATATACTGTGGCGTCTGTCACAAGGACATCTAGACAAGAAAACAAGAAGACCTCTCTACAGTTACAGTAATCAGCTGCTTATTGTATGCACCATAGCAGCACTCGTGATACCCCATCATGTGACATCTTACAGTAAGTTACATGTATTATGTAACTTACTGCACACATGACCTTGTCATCACATGTTCTTTGACTGTATACAAGAGCTACCCTGAACTACAGTATCTTGTCTGAGGTGTAGTGCAGAGGAAGCCAAAATGGGCCCTTACAACACACCTCACATTCTCACATTTTTGGAGCGATTGCACCACATTGTCACAGCAGTTATCCAAGTGCACCAGATGCAATACAATGACATCTGGGACACTGTGTAATTCCACTGCTCTGCTCTGGTCCAGAACTGGTTTGAAACCATCCACAGTTTACAGTACTATACCTTCACAATACTCTGGTTTGAAAACCATCTACAGTTTACAGTATTATACCTTCACCATACTCTGGTTTGAAAACCATCCACAGTTTACAGTACTATACCTTCAACATACTCTGGATTGAAAACCATCCACAGTTTACAGTACTATATCTTCCACCCTACTCTGGTTTGAAAACCATCTACAGTTTACAGTACTATACCTTCACCATACTCTGGTTTGAAAACCATCCACAGTTTACAGTACTCTATCTTCCACCATACTCTGGTTTCAACACCATCCACAGTTTACAGTACTATACCTTCACCATACTCTGGTTTCAACACCATCCACAGTTTACAGTACTATACCTTCACCATACTCTGGTTTCCACACCACCCACAGTTTACAGTACTATACCTTCACCCTACTCTGGTTTCAACACCATCCACAGTTTACAGTACTATACCTTCACCCTACTCTGGTTTCAACACCATCCACAGTTTACAGTACTATACCTTCACCTTACTCTGGTTTCAACACCATCCACAGATTACAGTACTATACCTTCACCCTACTCTGGTTTCAACACCATCCACAGTTTACAGTACTATACCTTCACCATACTCTGATTTCAACACCATCCACAGTTTACAGTACTATACCTTCACCATACTCTGGTTTGAAAACCATCTACAGTTTACAGTACTATACCTTCAACATACTCTGGATTGAAAACCATCCACAGTTTACAGTACTATATCTTCCACCCTACTCTGGTTTGAAAACCATCTACAGTTTACAGTATTATACCTTCATCCACAGTTTACAGTACTATACCTTACTCTGTTTCAACACCATCCACAGTTTTCCACAGTTTACAGTACTATACCTTCACCCATCCACAGTTTACAGTACTATACCTTCACCCTACTCTGGTTTCAACACCATTTCAACACCATCCACAGTACTATACAGTTTACTTCCACCATACTCTGGTTTGAAAACCATCTACAGTTTACAGTACTATACCTTCACCATACTCTGGTTTGAAAACCATCCACAGTTTACAGTACTCTATCTTCCACCATACTCTGGTTTCAACACCATCCACAGTTTACAGTACTATACCTTCACCATACTCTGGTTTCAACACCATCCACAGTTTACCATACCTTCACCATACTCTGGTTTCCACACCACCCACAGTTTACAGTACTATACCTTCACCATACTCTGGTTTCAACACCATCCACAGTTTACAGTACTATACCTTCACCTTACTCTGGTTTCAACACCATCCACAGTTTACAGTACTATACCTTCACCTACTCTGGTTTCCACACCACCCACAGTTTACAGTACTATATCTTCCACTATACTCTGGTTTCAACACCATCCACAGTTTACAGTACTATATCTTCCACCATACTCTGGTTTCAACATCATCCACAGTTTACAGTACTATACCTTCACCCTACTCTGGTTTCAACACCATCCACAGTTTACAGTACTATACCTTCACCATACTCTGGTTTCAACACCATCCACAGTTTACAGTACTATACCTTCACCCTACTCTGGTTTCCACACCACCCACAGTTTACAGTACTATATCTTCCACCATACTCTGGTTTCAACACCATCCACAGTTTACAGTACTATACCTTCACCATACTCTGGTTTCAACACCATCCACAGTTTACATCCACAGTGTACTATACCTTCACCCTACTCTGGTTTCCACACCACCCACAGTTTACAGTACTATATCTTCCACCATACTCTGGTTTCAACACCATCCACAGTTTACAGTACTATACCTTCACCCTACTCTGGTTTCAACACCATCCACAGTTTACAGTGCTATACCTTCACTCTACTCTGGTTTCCACACCACCCACAGTTTACAGTACTATATCTTCCACCATACTCTGGTTTCAACACCATCCACAGTTTACAGTACTATACCTTCACCCTACTCTGGTTTCCACACCACCCACATTTTACAGTACTATATCTTCCACTATACTCTGGTTTCAACACCACCCACAGTTTACAGTACTATATCTTCCACCATACTCTGGTTTCAACACCATCCACAGTTTACAGTACTATATCTTCCACCATACTCTGGTTTCAACACCACCCACAGTTTACAGTACTATATCTTCCTCTATACTCTGGTTTCAACACCATCCACAGTTTACAGTACTATATCTTCCACCATACTCTGGTTTCAACACCATCCACAGTTTACAGTACTATATCTTCCACTATACTCTGGTTTCAACACCATCCACAGTTTACAGTACTATATCTTCCACCATACTCTGGTTTCCACACCACCCACAGTTTACAGTACTATATCTTCCACTATACTCTGGTTTCAACACCATCCACAGTTTACAGTACTATACCTTCACCCTACTCTGGTTTCCACACCACCCACAGTTTACAGTACTATATCTTCCACTATACTCTGGTTTCAACACCATCCACAGTTTACAGTACTATATCTTCCACCCTACTCTGGTTTCCACACCACCCACAGTTTACAGTACTATATCTTCCACCATACTCTGGTTTCAACACCATCCACAGTTTACAGTACTATACCTTCACCCTACTCTGGTTTCCACACCACCCACAGTTTACAGTACTATACCTTCACCCTACTCTGGTTTCCACACCAACCACAGTTTACAGTACTATATCTTCCACCATCTGTTTCTAATCCCTATCGAGTTTTTTTCTGCATGGCGGTGAAGGGTTTACGATCTCCGGCCTCAGGCTCCGGTACCCCTCATTCAGAACATGGAGGACGTCTGTGACCAAGTCGACGCAGCAGCTGTGCAAGGATGTCTTGCTAATGAGAATATCGCCTGTGATGTTGATGAGATTCTCTGTCCAGATCCAGCTAGGTAAAGAGATAATGTCTAGTATTTTATGTACTATATTGTCAATTTTTTTCAGATCTATTATAATTTTTGTTGTTTATTTATTATGTTGTTTTTACTGTAATCTTAGCCTGTACTGGATACAGTATTTTATGTTTGTCTCTGGTTTGCTGAAATAACAGTAGTAGCATGAAAACTGGGAAATGTTTTGTTGTGATTCTCCATGTTGACATGTTGACTGATTTGGGTATATGGAGAGAAATACATTATATTTACATCCTGTGTAGTGTTTGGTGAACTCATTGTATAGTTGCAATTTCTCTGTGTACTTCATTTACTATACTCTAATCACTAAGAAGTAGAAATGCTAAAAGTGTTTTAGTTTTGCAACAGCAGTGTGTAACTGGTTCAAACAGAGTGAAGTCATGTAAAAAAAAGCTTAAGGGGGGCTTCTTCTATAGGAATAAGTCTTGTTTCTCCATGACAAACAGGAAACAAATTGTTATGTCGACTTTCATGCCGGTCCTTGATTATGGTGATATTATATATCAAAGTGCATCTCTCTCTACTCTGAAGTCACTTGACTCAGTGTATCATAGTGCTCTCCGCTTTATTACATCCGACAATTATAATACACATCACTGCACTCTGTACCATAAATTGGGCTGGATGTCCTTGAGAGCGCGTAGATCATTCCACTACTCTATCTTTATCTATAAAGCTTTACTTCACAGGCTACCAGTATATATATCATCCTTATTAATTCCTAGATCTTTGGCTTTAAAAACAAGACGTCAGAGTGGCCTAGTGCTAGAGACTCCCCTGGTAACCTCTGAACTAAGTAAATCAGCTTTTTCTTATAGAGCTCCACATGTATGGAACAAGATTCAAAAGGAACTCAAATTGAATGCATTGGTGTCCATGTGTCAATTTAAAAAAATTATGATACAATTTTATAGAGAGGAATGTGTCTGTTTTTAATTTGTTGCAAATACTATCTGTCTGTACAATTAATATTGTATAGTGTGCATATTATATGTGTTTGTACTACTGTAAAAATCATTGCTGTACCCAGGGCGCACTTGCGAGATCTAGGTCTCAATGTGTTCTTTCCCTGGTAAAATAAGTCAAATAAAAATGTAGTTATATAGTTATATAGTTTTAGCAAGAGTGTTTAATTTTGCAAAGGGTCTGAGGTGTTGTGCTAATTGGGTGTGGTTGTGATAATTGTGTGTAATGTTTTGAAAAACCGGTAAATTTTTTCAAAATAGTGATTAAGTAATTGAAAAGAAACGATAAAAAAAATCCCCAAAATGTTAAGGGGACTGTCACAGTCTTCACCCAGTGTAACCCGTTTGTTCTTTAATATCATGAACGCAGCAGCGGACTCATTGTCTTGACTTGTCAATTATCATTCACACCAAGAACCTATCAGTCATTACTCTTTGTCCTGTGCTTGATTGCTGTATGCCAGGTCTCTACCGTTGAGGATTGTTTTTACATGACGCTGTGCTTTTGGTTATTAGTAAGTAAGTATGTAAGCTGTAGTACGCGTATTTTGATTTCCAACCAGTTATATGCTTTTCGTTTGTCGCGTTCGTTTCAATTAAAAGACGAACCAATGTGATTCAATTTCTGTGCTTCGTTCCTCTCATACTACACCAAGACAAATCGTACAAATCGTACAAATCGAACATTACACACAATTTATGAACAATTTATGAACAACACATTACTCAAAATTTGCAAATAGTTACAAGTGAGAAAGAAATGGTAGGAATCGTAGGATAAATGAATACTTGAACATTTGCTGTGTTCACAATGTTGTTTGTGCTTGTGGTAGTTTAACAAATATGGGAGTTTCTCAGTGTTTCATTGTGTGCCTAGATCACCTCGCTCTTTTTTTCTTTTCCCACCTCTCCACTATCTCTCATACTGTGTCTTCACCCCATTTCTCTCTCTCTCACTCCCTTCTTAGTACTACTGTAACTAACTTAACAGAAATAACTTCACTAAGTGAGGTCCCTCAGAAAGCTAATCAGTAGCCTTATGATTTTACTTCACTTGTTATTTTGCCTGTTAGTTGACAGAGAACTAGACTGATGAGCCAAGTCGAGGCTGCGTGTGATTGCTGTGGGGATTTTAGAGATCCACTGTTGGGCCAGGAACTCTGCTGGATCACTGATTGCTTTGTCTGTAAAGGCTACAGAGTGGGTGGTGTTAGTTAGCATTATAAAATGGCCTCAGCGGAATATGCATGCAGTGACTGTTGGAACAAAAGTGCGAGCTCAAAAACACATCTCCTGCTGAGGTAAAACTAAATCACAATGTTGCACAGATTGGATGTGTAGTGGCACACTGTGCAGTTTGCAGACGCATTTTGCTTAGAATACTGCATCGTTTTACTTGTACTTACAACCATTTGTCTGTTAAACAATCAATGAGAGGCATCCCTTACTCAGACTGTGGACCTCAAAGCCAAATCCATTCCATGTTTCTTATTGCAACCTTCTAATCTGGGATTTATTTTGACCATTTGGGTGAAGATTCTGAATGCTACCAGTTTGTGGCAGAGGTGACATCTGTAGAGGATGACAGCCAGAAGGCCGAAAGAAAGAGTAGGAAGACGGTTAGAAGATGGAGCAGCCTGCTGGAGATATAACCCCAAGCCCCCATTTCTCCCACACCCTCGCTGGAGGCTGCCTCAGGGTTCAGGCTGCCTCAGGGTTCAGGCTGCCTCAGGGTTCAGGCTGCCTCAGGGTTCAGGCTGCCTCAGGGTTCAGGCTGCCTCAGGGTTCAGGCTGCCTCAGGGTTCAGGCTGCCTCAGGGTTCAGGCTGCCTCAGGGTTCAGGCTGCCTCAGGGTTCAGGCTGCCTCAGGGTTCAGGCTGGGTTCACACTGTGAAAAACATGATTGCTAGACAAGAAAATGCTGTTACTGTAAGGTAAATGTTTAAATGGAAAATATGCATTTTGTAAAAAGGACAATTGTTTTATTTCTGTGATTCTACATCGTATCAAACTAATGGAGTGGAATATAGCATAGATATAATTCCTAAACACCTTTTAATAACACTAATATTTTATCTTTCATCAGTATGTGGGAGTAACGGGTATTTACAAGGTTGATTGTATTTTAAAGTTTTTGTGAAATTTGACTGCAAAGTTTGGTTTCTACAATATGTATTATAGTTTTGACTACAATGTTTACTTTTGCGTCAAAGCAATTGGCCAATATGGTGTGAGTATTAAGACGACTGTTTAGCGTTTCCAGAAAATATAATAACACATTCAAGAATTGTGAGTAAAGCCATTGAGAAAATCTGTAACCTTTCATATACTTTTAATTTCTGTTGGACTATTGTACTTTTATGCAATTGCTAAATATGCTTGTTAGCATTTGTGAAAAACTGTAATGCTAGTTCTCCATGTGAAATCTTTCCTTCACTTGGCTGTATAATTTCAGGTGAAGATTGACCAAAGTCTGAAAAACAGTAAATATTTTTAAATGTATGGATACTGTAAGTTGTTCTGGATAACTGTCAAAGAATGTAAACAACCTGCGTATCTGCAGCTTTCAACATGCTGCACAAAATCTGTAGACATCAATGTGTTAGAAAATATTTTCATGAATATTTAGATTTGAGTTGTTACATATATAACTGAAGAAAGATAACCAACCAGTTCAATAGAGTAGTTCTGCATGAATGGATATTGTTTTTCCTGTCAGGACAAGCCAGTGGACGGTGAGCTGACTGTTTCATCAGTGCCTCACCTTATCCACTTCAGCTGTTCCTTCAGCCTTTGAGAGCGCTGGAATTCTCCTGTCTAATAAATGAAGGGAAATGAATCCAATTGACAGGGCCAGATTAGATTCCAGACGGGAAACCACAAGAGATACAACCTGATGCACTCCTAATGCAAGCACACACACACAGAGAAAGAGAGAGAGAGAGAGAGAGAGAGAGAGAGAGAGAGAGAGAGAGAGAGAGAGAGAGAGAGAGAAGGAGTGATATGAACAGAGAAACAGAAAAACTCATTGTCCTTGATTGAAAGGAACATGGTGTTGTACTAGACTATGTATACCTGCCCGGGAAAACGAGGAAATCATATCCGGTACTTTAACAGATGTTGTTCTGGCTTCATTCAGGACTTTATTTCCTTTGTTCTAAATTCACTTTAGTGCTTATAAAGAACAGCTCGATCTCCTTTTATCGTCTCTCTCTCCCTTTCTCTCTCCATCTTTCTCTCCTTTCTTTCTCCCTACCCCTGTGTGTATTTCATTCTTTCACTCTTTCTCTCTATCTCTGTCTCAAACGGTCTTTTATCTCTCCCATTGTAGGCAGACATTAGAGCCAACACTCCTGTATCCATTAGCTCCGGCCCTCTGAGTGGGGTGATGTTATTTTTATATATATATATATATATATATATATATATAAAATATTTTAAGTGCAGGTGTGGTTGTGCGTGAGGTGTTTAAGGGTTGGTCCTAAGCATTACCTGTTACAAAGGCAGCCAGGCAAAGATATGGGTACACTTTAATTTCTCTTCAGATAATAGAACAGAGGGATGACAGAAAAAAGAGAAACAAAACGAGCCTGAGTGAAAATAAGACAGCAGATTTCTATGTGAATTTATAGCTTTGCACATGTGGCATGGGTGTGTGTATGTGTGTGTGTGTGTGTGTGTGTGTGTGTGTGTGTGTGGCATTCGCATCCTCCAGTGGCTTGTCACCTTGATCATAACTCCAGAGGAGACTTGGTCCCCTGTCATCTATCATAAACCACACACACAATGACAAAGTCATTCCTGTCAACATGGTTTCATAAAACGATGTCAAGACAGAGACGTCATTGTGGTTACAGGTCGCAAACCTTAATTTGAGCAGCCTTTTACTTTAATTTAGAGAAATAAGTTAAAAGTTAGAACTGTTTTCTGAAACTAACCAAAATATATACATTATATTTAACATCTACATTATATTTAATGATCCAATATTTTACATACAAATTCAACTTCGCCCTCAAAATTAGCACAAAAGCATAAAACTCAACAACTAATGAAAGCTAAATTCCCACTCAAGGGTGGAGTCATTTTAAGATTTGGAATAAAGAAAACAGGTTGGTAAGATAAGTCAGTTAAGTTTACAGTAAATAACCTTTTTTTCATCAACAGTGAAACAGTCAGCTCTTCCTTTCTGATTTGTCATCCATTATTACAAAACATAGAGTTTACCAGTGTCCTTTCTTATTCATAACAACATCTGGATTTCTAGTTTTTCAGCTTTGTCTAATAACTGTTATGCATTTACAACTGTTTGTTGAGGTACAGTTTTGCAAAAACGTGTGAATGGAACAGAGACAGGTGTGAAAACAGGTGAATAGTGCATATTAGTTGGGGAAAATAAAATCACTTCTAAAAATGTTTCTGTTTATATTGTTCAACCCAGTGTTGACTGTTGAGTGTTGAGTGTTGACTGTTGAGTGTTGACTGTTGACTGTTGAGTGTTTAGGTTTAGTGTTTATTACAGAACCAAATGACTGCTAATGGTAACCGAGCACAATCTAGCTGGACTTTTGGTTGGCTTAACTGGTCACATCAAGATTCATTTGCCCATGTCTGTGTTGTCTTGCCTGACCCGGACCTGGAACTTTATGTGCAATCTACTCTTAGTATGGTAGGACAATCAATTATACTACACTTTAATGTAAACCAATGTCAATGCGGTTAAATGTTGAGACTGGCTTCCATCAAGCCAAAAGAGACAAGCTGTAGACCTAGTCTGGCAAAAAAGGTAGAGGAACCATCATTAACATTTTCTGTGACTTGTACCACAGTAGACCTTCTGTCGGTATGGGCAAGACGGGATAGCCTTTGTTGCTCTTGCACATCAATTAGTCCTGGCCGCCGGTTTGCGGTTTGTCCCTCCTTGGATCACTGTCGGTCGATACTCACCACTGCTGACCGGAAGCAGCCCAAAAGCCATTTCAGAAATCCTCTGACCCAGTCATCTGGACATACCAATTTGGCACTTGACAAAGTCGCTCAGATCTTTACTCCTGCCCATGTGTCAAGTTTCCAACATGTTGACTAAGAGAAATGATTGTTCAGTTACATCTAATCTACCCAGACTTTAACATGCTCACTAGTAGGAGATTATTAGCATTGTTAGCTTCACCTGTGATCATAATGTTTTGGCTCATCAGTGTATACAGTCAAAATGACTGGCACCCTTAATGAAGATCAGATTTAATAGGCTATACAAAAACACAGGAGCTACTCTGTCATTCCCAACTTCTGGAATATATTGTACTTGTCAGGACTTGCGGCAGTAATGAGGCCAAGGCAGTGTTCTGCTGGGACACCCTGGGTCCGGGCATTCATGTGGATGTCAATTTGAGGGAATCTTGGCAGTGGCCTCTTTTAGCAGGGTAATGAACCCTGACACATTGCACACATTGTTCGATTGTTTGATGAACTTGATGAAATGTTCAAGGTGTTGCTGTGGGCTCCAAATTCCCCCCTACTAAATGTGATTGAGCTGGACCAACAGTGTTTGTGTTGGACCGAAGAGTCTGATCCAACACAAACATTTGGCAGAAGAAAATTAGAAAAAACATTTATGGACAGACACATCAAGGTTTCAGGTGTTTAGATCACAAAGAAATAATAATATGCTGATGTTGTGCTTGTTGCCATCTGTCAAGCATCGTGGAGGCAATGTAATGGTCTGGGGCTGCTTTTGTGCTGGTAAATTGGAAGAGTTGTTCAGGGCAAGATTTTTTAACACTAGAAGCGCAGAGACATTTACACCTACTTGAAGCCCTGGAAATTTTTGTGATTGTAAATTCTCAAAGAATGTATGTTCTTGTTTGCCGATAAAACAATTAAATATATAAATATAAACAATTGTATTTGTTTAAAATTAAACAAATACAATGAAATAAATTAAACAAATACTTTGAAATACATTTGGCTTAATTAAAAATATATTTGGCTTAATTTAAAATAATTTGTGTAGAACATTGGCAATATATATAAATCAAATGAGAAAAAAATTCAATAATTTTAAGATTTCTATTATAATGCGAAAGATTAAATTTGAAAGACACTTATTATTTTAAATTAAACCAAATTAATTTACTAATACTATGTGTATAAGAATAACGTAATGTACATTTCTTACCATGTGTGATTCACATTGATTAAAAGACAAATGTGGTCTGCTTGTTCAATTTTCTCTGCTCTCACACAATTCAAAGTGTAATGGTTGTTTGAGTGAATTTGCTACATGTCACTTACATGTTTGGCAGCTTTCATTAATTTTGTTCACTGCACATCTGCCAACTTGACAAGTTTTATCAATAGCCTACTGTACAAATTTATGCAAAATTTGGTTATGCTAAATAGCTCAATTTATTACCATTGAAAATATACAATTACAACCATTTATTAAAATATCTTTACATTAACGCCAACTGAAGGGTTTTTTAATGGACAATTGTCTTTGGTGACTTTACATGGTATTAGACGATGTGTGTTCTAAAAAAATTGACAAATACAATTTTCGTTTAATACTTTCAAAAATACTTTGAAAATAATTTGGTTCAATTTAAAATAATTGGTGTAGCAAAATGGTACTTTAAATTGTACTATATCTATGTAAGAATGGCAGATTCAATTAATCAAAATGGCGCATAGCTGTCTGGCCAAATTTCGGGCAAAGTTTATTTCATTTGTGGTTATTTGAACAGAAAAGCTTTTGGAGGGATGAAGCATGCATATGTAGGAGTATTCATAAAAGGTGCCGTCAAATTGACCCCTTCCGGCGCTTCTAGTGTCAAGAAGAAAGGCTATCATTCCATTTTGCAACACAACGCCATACCCTGTGGACGACGCTTAATTGTTGCCAATTTCCTCTTACAAGAGGACAATAACCCAAAGCACAGCTCAAAACTATGCAAGAACAATTTAGGGAAGACGCAGCTACCTGGTATTCTGTCTATAATGGAGTGGCCAGCCCAGTCACTAGTTCGCAACCCTATTGAGCTGTTGTGGTAGTGTCTGGTCCTGAGTGAATATACCCCAAGGCATCTCTATGGTTGTAGTCAGGGCCTTTCAGCTGGAGAGGCCTCTAGGCATCTCTATGGTTGTTAGTCAGGGCCTTTCAGCTGAAGAGACCTCTAGACATCTCTATGGTTGTAGTCAGTGCCTGTCAGCTGGAGAGGTCTCTAGGCATCTCTATGTTTGTTGTCAGGGCTTGTCAGCTGAAGAGGCCTCTAGGCATCTCTATGGTTGTAGTCAGGGCCTGTCAGCTGGAGAGGCCTCTAGGCATCTCTATGGTTGTAGTCAGTGCCTGTCAGCTGGAGAGGTCTCTTGGCATCTCTATGTTTGTTGACAGGGCTTCTCAGCTGAAGAGGCCTCTAGGCATCTCTATGGTTGTAGTCAGGGCCTGTCAGCTGGAGAGGCCTCTAGGCATCTCTATGGTTGTAGTCAGGGCCTGTCAGCTGGAGAGGCCTCTAGGCATCTCTATGGTTGTAGTCAGGGCCTGTCAGCTGGAGAGGCCTCTAGGCATCTCTATAGTTGTAGTCAAGGCCTGTCAGCTGGAGAGGCCTTGAGGCATTCTACAGTTCTAGTAATCGCGTGGACAGTTTTACAGTTTGATGTCAAGCTCTTAAACGCAGTATTCAAATAAATTGCTTTATCTTTGATTGACTATTTGAGATTTTTTTTTTTATGTAACCTTTATTTAACCAGGTAGGCCGATTGAGAACAATTTCTCATTTGCAACGACAACCTGGGGAGCAAAGCATGCACTCTACCACTGAGCTACCAACTGCTCCATTATAATTCTGCAACAACTTTTAAAAAAGTAGTCATTTGTTTTTTTAAATTCATTTTCATTTAAGGCAATCCAATACAAAGCATTTCACAATCCACCTTATGACAACAATCATGTACCATCAAATAAAGAAAAAAACGATTTCAATAAAAAGAGGCAAACCATGCAGATTTGAAACCTGGAGCGATAATCAAGGAATATGAAAAGAAGGGGTTGTAAAAATGAAACAAAAATAAAATCTATAATAATTAGCTATTGACTAAATGCAACATGCAGGCTACAGTTTCCGACATGTGATAGCTCCTCCAATCAAGAGATCTCACGGTGACAACAATAATGGCCAGGCACAAGAGAGGGACGAGAAAACAAATAGTCCACTGAACTGGCTGCCATATTTGGCGTTAACATGCACATAATCCAGAGGAAATTGTCTTTATGTTACATATGGTTGGCACAGAATAGAAAATATGGTCTTTGTTAGACCATGTTGGTTTACGGATGGAAAGTACAGAATCTGACAACAGCTCAGGGGTTGATTGAGAAGAGATGTCTTCGTTTTTAGATATATAGCCATACAAATACAACTTCTAGAACAAACATCCCCATTCAATTCAATGTGCAATTCAATTTTTGATATTGGGATGAAGTTGGCAGAATAAATGGCTTTGTATCACACACATTCCCAAAAAATATAAAGTTATCATTTCAAAACTCATCAGTATGGTTATCCTAATCTTCCAAAATGCTAAATAAACATACTGTCATTGTGCCCAGTATGCCACTTAAGGACTAATGGGCTTTACTTAAACTTGATCGGAGGAATATAATCACTGTAAGCCAATGTTATTGTTGAACACACAAACACTTCTGATATTCTAGGTCCACATTACTCCACATGGAGAAAACCAATCCATTTACTGTACATATATCAGGATTGTGGTCAATTTCTATGGAAATCAGTCAAATCACGAGGTAAACTGAAATTACAATTCAATAATGAACAATATGGCATTTGGTTGTAATTACTTTCTAAACAAAGCACAAATTATCAAACAATTTATTGCATTTGTTTTAAAATGACATTTTTTTAAATTAAATAACTTTTTGAATTGACTGCCTTCGATTTCAATTGACCTCAAACCGGACGGATATCAGATATACCATTTGTATTTGCAACCTGAAATATTATACACAACAAAGTATAGAATCAGTCTAGCCAGATTTAGCCATTTTCTCAATCATTTAATTCCCTACAAAACAAGCAGTACTGCTACGGATTTGGGTGAAGGTGAATTGTGGAGGCATTGCAAAATGCTGGTAACTGCTGGCAACAGAATCCAACATTTTCCAGAAAAATCCTTTGATTCCTGGAATTTGGGTGTGCGATTCTGGACAACCTGAACAATTTTGGAAACTCACCTAGAATATTGCAGTAATCACAGTTGTTTATCAGGCTCGGCTGGAATGCCGTCTACAAGTGTGTTAAGGCATAAAGAGTGTTTAACTAGCTGAGGAGATCTGTCTGCTGTTCTGTGATCATCTACAGGGGTAGTCTCCTCAGCTTAATTCAATTTCAGCCTGACTTCATTTGATTAGGACACCCTAATGGCATCTTTTCAGCGAACAGGAAGGATGTTAGGCAGCCTGAAGTGACAGTGTGAAATACTTTCGGATAGATATTGATTCGGGTTTATCATGAAAAAGAGTCAATAGAACGCATGTATTCAAGTGGTTACGTTTACTTTCTGCATCAATTGAAGTCCGTCACCAATAAACATAATTGAGTATTGGGAATTTGAGAAATACATTGAAATTGCAATGAGACAGGAAATAACAGTAGTTGAAAGAATAGTGTGTTTTTGTGCTTTCAAATTGTGTGATGATATCTTGAGGTCTATTATGTATTTACCTTGTAGACTTTCAGAACCCTTAATAATTTTGCAGTATTTAAGTATTTGTTTTTATAGATAAGTTATAGCGCGCCCCAAAAGCTGATGTGCATAGTTACAGTCCTGTGGTGGTTGTTACACATGTTAAAGAGCTAAATATCTAATCTCTCCATTGTGCTTTTATATGTCCTTAAACACTATTTTAATTGTAATAAATCATATCTGGAAGGTCATATATAAATTACATATCCTTATATATCCATGCCATTTTGATACATTATAAATACATGCATATGGGGGATTTAATCCTATACGAACATGCATTGAAATGGAAAGTGAGAGAATAAAAGAAATGAGAAGCAATAAAACAAGTGTTTCAGTAAGTATAGCTCTTTACCAACAGATATGGTATGAGGCTAATAGTATAGCTCTTTACCAACAGATATGGTATGAGGCTAATAGTATAGCTCTTTACCAACATATACGGTATGATGCTAATAGTATAGCTCTTTACCAACAGATATGGTATGAGGCTAATAGTATAGCTCTTTACCAACAGATATGGTATGAGGCTAATAGTATAGCTCTTTACCAACAGATATGGTATGAGGCTAATAGTATAGCTCTTTACCAACATATACGGTATGATGCTAATAGTATAGCTCTTTACCAACAGATATGGTATGAGGCTAATAGTATAGCTCTTTACCAACAGATATGGTATGAGGCTAATAGTATAGCTCTTTACCAACAGATACGGTATGAGGCTAATAGTATAGCTCTTTACCAACAGATACGGTATGAGGCTAATAGTATAGCTCTTTACCAACAGATATGGTATGAGGCTAATAGTATAGCTCTTTACCAACAGATACGGTATGAGGCTAATAGTATAGCTCTTTACCAACAGATACGGTATGAGGCTAATAGTATAGCTCTTTACCAGAATGACAAAGCTACAAATCAACAAGAGGATGCTTATAACCAAAACAAACAAAACCCAATGGAAAGGTATTCAAGAAAATTCCCTTAACACACAGCAATGGCAAACCTGGTCAAAGGTCAGAGTTCCACTTCCTGTTATTGTTAGACAACCAGATGGCGGACAAGCACAAGCTTCAACCACAACGTGACCCCTTTGACCCACCTGGTAAAAACACAACACCATATAAAAACAGTCACAGGCCCATGTATGTTGATAAAAAGACAAGTCCTTACGTGGTACAGCAACTGTACTGAGGTCACTCAACGACATTTTCTCTGTTCATCAGAGACAGAATAGATAGAAGCGCATTGGACAGAAACGCTGTTGTCTCATTGGACCGAAACGCTGTTGTCTTATCCAGAGGCAGAAGAATCCTGACACAAACACCCATTGGTTTACAACTTCCATTACATCACATCCTGTCCCAATCAGGAAGCAGAGAGTTCCGGGGGGAGGGCGCTGCAAATCTTTGATCCTGTCTCCCGTCAGTAGTCTGACTAAAATGTGTGTGTGTGTGTGGTGGTGAGCTCAGATCTGTGTGTGTTGAGTGTGTCCCGGGGGTGTGTACGGGGGAGGTGAGGGGTTTGGTTTGATGCCTCTGCTCTTCATGTAAGAGATGAACTGGTCAGGTATCTCAGCGAGGACATCCTTGGCTAGCCGGGCCATACTCAACACGTGGTTCCCTGTCCGGTCCATGTAGTCCCTGAATGGGACAAACTGACAGGGAGACAGCACTGTAAGGGCTCGGTCAAGACATCTGGGTTATCACGCGATACATTTCAATAAATACATGTGTTTATTGTGTGCTAATTAAGAACTACGAGGCTCATTACATGTTTATAGCTGTGTTTGTGGCCTGTCTGTTTGTGTGTGTGTGAGTGTGTGTGTTCGCCTATTGTAAGTGGATGTGTGCGCGTGTGAATTTGAAAAAGTCACCTGAACAATGTCTCTCTCTGCAAGCTTCCCCCTAGAGGAGATTCTGATGTCATCTCCATCCAACTCCACCATGGCTGTAGGGTAAAGATAATACACACACACACACACACACACACACACACACACACACACACACACACACACACACACACACACACACACACACACACACACACACACACACACACACACACACACACACACACACACACGTTCTTGACCTTTAAGTGCTAATTGTAATGGTACGAGTGGTGGGGATCACTAATGAGAACATTTGGTAACTCTTTTGCAGACATTTTGGTGACTATATTTGACCATTTTCTGTTGTACATGCCTTGTTTGTCTCTGCAGAGGATATTCCTACAGAATTCTGCACGTCCCTTTGGTCCAATCTGTGCTTTGTTAGCAGACCCCACATCACTGTTTTGTATTAAAATTGATTATTTTAACATGTGCATATTTTTACTAAGATCTCGGGAAACTGCTTTTTCTTTCTCTTCATTCTCAACTACGTTCAGGTTCCCTGTTAAGCAATTATTTAGTCCCAAATAAATGTAGGTGTGCTTCTTCTGTATGAGCTCAGCACATGTACAGATACAACAGATACAACATATACAACATACCACAGAGCTGTAATAGTTGCTCCTCATTTCTGTTGTATTTTTTTAAATCCTCCTAGAGGGGTATCAGGGGAGCAAAATGCTGATTTTACATTTTTAGTTATAATGTTATCTTTTTAGTTAGATGTATTGTTTCTAGTAGTATTGATGTTGGCTTGATTTTGAACCATATTTTAATTCCCAGAGATCTGTATGGTGACTGTGTTAACCATCTCTCTGTTCCCTGGGTGATGACTGTCAGTATGGTGACTGTGTTAACCATCTCTCTGTTCCCTGGGTGATGACTGTCAGTATGGTGACTGTGACTGTGTTAACCATCTCTCTGTTCCCTGGGTGATGACTGTCAGTATGGTGACTGTGTTAACCATCACTCTGTTCCCTGGGTGATGACTGATGACTGTCAGTATGGTGACTGTGTTAACCATCTCTTTGTTCCCTGGGTGATGACTGTCAGTATGGTGACTGTGTTAACCATCTCTCTGTTCCCTGGGTGATGACTGTCAGTATGGTGACTGTGTTAACCATCTCTCTGTTCCCTGGGTGATGACTGTCAGTATGGTGACTGTGTTAACCATCTCTCTGTTACCTGGGTGATGACTGTCAGTATGGTGACTGTGTTAACCATCACTCTGTTCCCTGGGTGATGACTGTCAGTATGGTGACTGTGTTAACCATCTCTCTGTTCCCTGGGTGATGACTGTCAGTATGGTGACTGTGTTAACCATCACTCTGTTCCCTGGGTGATGACTGTCAGTATGGTGACTGTGTTAACCATCTCTTTGTTCCCTGGGTGATGACTGTCAGTATGGTGACTGTGTTAACCATCACTCTGTTCCCTGGGTGATGACTGTCAGTATGGTGACTGTGTTAACCATCTCTCTGTTCCCTGGTTGATGACTGTCAGTATGGTGACTGTGTTAACCATCTCTCTGTTCCCTGAGTGATGACTGTCAGTATGGTGACTGTGTTAACCATCTCTCTGTTACCTGGGTGATGACTGTCAGTATGGTGACTGTGTTAACCATCACTCTGTTCCCTGGGTGATGACTGTCAGTATGGTGACTGTGTTAACCATCTCTTTGTTCCCTGGGTGATGACTGTCAGTATGGTGACTGTGTTAACCATCTCTCTGTTACCTGGGTGATGACTGTCAGTATGGTGACTGTGTTAACCATCTCTCTGTTCCCTGGGTGATGACTGTCAGTATGGTGACTGTGTTAACCATCTCTTTGTTCCCTGGGTGATGACTGTCAGTATGGTGACTGTGTTAACCATCTCTCTGTTCTAGTGATCCTGCCGCACAACCAGTGATGTTTGAATCCATTATTCAACTAATAAAATATGTGTTCCTTTTCCATTAAATGAATCAAATGAGTTTCTAATTGTCTTGCAGGTCATTTGTCTGACAAACAGAGCAGAAGCTTCTAAAAAAACAGAGCAGCATGTCACAGCAAAGTGCTTGATGGCTGTGTGTGAATTGTATAGACCAAACCAGTTAAATCATTGACTCACATTCAATCAATTAGCTTTCAGGGCAGGTTAATGGAGATTATTAAAATTCTAATGTGAACCGAGTGCAGAGTGCCTTTTAATTAGTTGTCTGACTGTAATTGGGCACTTAGACAATATATAATACATTAGCAAGCCATGGTAATGTTAAACATTACAACTGGGCAATTAATGGTTAACACATGAAAAACTAAGTGAAAGTTTAACATTGACTTTAAACAGTGAAGGAAGAAATAATTTGGTCCCCTGCTGATATTGTACGTTTCCCACTGACAAAGACGCAATCAGTCTATAATTTTAATTGCAGGTTTCTTTGAAAAATGAGAGATAGAATAACAAATAAAATTTGGTATTGATATTTGATATTTGAAGCATTACAGGGCCTGCAAACTGTATGTGAAGTGGTTTCGGATGTATACTGACATGTGCATATTTAAAACAATACAGGGGTTTTAAACTGTATGTGAAGTGGTTTCAGATGTATTCGGACATGTGCATATTTAAAACAATACAGTCATTTTAAACTGTATGTGAAGTGGTTTCAGATGTATACTGACATATGCATATTTAAAGCAATACATGGGTTTTAAAACTGCATGTGAAGTGGTTTCGGATATTGTATGTGTTCAGATGCAGCTGGTACAACATGGGACATTATGCTAACATAACGGTATATATTTATTTAGACAAAATGAACAACCAAATACATTGAATAACAGCGCATATTAATATTACATTATCAGCTTGATGTTGTGAAACGATCCAGCTACTTACCATCAAACTCAGCCTGTCCCACTCCAACAATTATAATGGACATGGGCAGTTTAGCTCCCTGAAGAAGAAAACACCATTAAGTTATGCAGACTCTTAACATTCAGAACAACTCACGACACCTAACACTTGACCCCGTTCACATCTCTGAACAATCCCAGGCCGTTTCTTAAACATTATTTAGAATGATATATATTATATATATATTATATTCTATAATAATTTTGAACATTATATATTATGTATAAAATGAAGGGACTCAAGAAAGTACCCAAACTTATTACATTAACAAATACATATTACATTAACACATACCTATTCCATTAACAAATACATATTACATTAACACATACCTATTACATTAGCACATACATATTACATTAACACATACCTATACATTAACACATACCTATTACATGAACACATACCTATTACATTAACACAAAACTATTACATTAACACATACATATTACATTAACACATACCTATACATTAACACATACCTATTACATGAACACATACCTATTACATTAACACATACCTATTACATTAACACATACCTATTACATTAACACATACCTATTACATTAACACACACCTATTACATTAACACATACATATACATTAACACATACCTATTACATTAACACATTCCTATTACATTAACACATACATATTACATTAACACATACATATTACATTCACATAGGCCTATTATTAGCACATATCTATTACATTAACACATACCTATTACATTAACACATACCTATTACATTAACACATAACTATTACATTAACACATACCTATACATTAACACATACCTATTACATTAACACATACCTATTACATTAACGCATTCCTATTATATTAGCCCATATCTATTACATTAACACATACCTATTACATTAATACATACCTATTACATTAACACATACCTATTAGATTAACACATACCTATTACATTAACACATACCTATTACAATAACACATACCTATTACATTAACACATACCTATTACATTAACACACACCTATTACATTAACACATACATATTACATTAACACATACCTATTACATTAACACATACCTATTACATTAGCACATCTAATACATTAGCCCATCTATTACATTAACACATTCATATTACATTAGCCCATCTATTACATTAGCCCATCTATTACATTAGCACATACCTATTACATTAACACATACCTATTACATTAGCACATAGCTATTACATTAACACATAACTATTACATTAGCCCATATCTATTACATTAGCCCATATTTTTTACATTAGCCCATATCTATTACATTAATACATACATATTTCATTCAAGTAGGCCTATTACATTAGCACATACCTATTCCATTAGCCCATATCTATGACATTAACACATATTCCATTAGCCCATATCTATTACATTAATACATACATATTACATTCACATAGACTAGTGCCAGATCACAACTCATCGAGTTGTTCTTCTTCATTGCACCACACAGATAATTCAGTATTGTTGCTATCCCAATTTGATCTTCATTAATTCTATGACAGATTCATGGTTAAACACACTGTATGACCAATGTTCTGGAGTGGAGAGCACTTTTAGCCTACTGAACAACAATTAAACATTATGAAGGGATTTATATTGAGTACAGAGAGAAACAGATACACAACGAGAGAAATAAAACGAAGAGGGGTTTTGTCATTGTATTATCTAAACACTTTTAGGTGTTTGAAATTTGTCTCTCTGAAATTATCTCTTAATTCAGCTCAATTCCAAATCTATATTGAACATTTTTTCCCTTTCAATTCCACATCTCTATTGAACACTTTTCCCAGCTCAATTTCACATCTCATTCTCCTTCCCCTCTCCCTCTGTCTTTCAATCTGTTTCCTCTCTCCCAGACTCTGTGTGTGACTCTTTCTCTCTACTCATCCCCTCCCACGCCTCACTCTCTCCCCCACAGCGTAAGAGTGACATAACCAAGAGATGTAAGATATCGGATGTTATCATCAATGTTCCTCTGTACTCTAAACCTGGAGGACTTGTCTCTAGGATCTTGCTAAAATGGTCAACAAATTGCTTGAGGCTTCCCATAAATCCTAAGCGTGTGGTTAGTCACATTTCTTGGCGTGAGCAGGGACATTGAAATATCCCCTACATACGCCTGTTGCTTCTCTCATCAGGGAGACATAGAGCTTGTTTGCGCAGTAAATGTGAGGCTTGTCGTTCTTTGGTGTTTGTGTCTAATGATGAAAAATAAAGCCAATGTCATTACTGATGTTTACAAAAAAGTGTTTGCGTTGTAAAAACATGTTTAGGTGCAATTTTCAGGAAAAAAACCCATCACAACAAATAGTTAACAGTTAATAGATACTGGGTAAAGTTGAAATGAATAGTTTTGTAACAGAGACAACAAATCACACGTTCAAGACAACCAAAAAACCACTCAAGTGTTATGGGAGCATAGATATATAACACATAGAACAACTCACTAAGATGACACATAGAAAAACTCACATAGATAACCCCCAGACAAACTATGTTTACATAATTAGGAGGATCAGTTAGGCGCTGGAATACAGAAGTTGATTGTGAACTGGAAGTGGAGGGAGAGGGGGGAGGTCCTGACTATCACCACGGCAACCCCGCCCACCAATCACCCTCCCAGCCACTCCCAAGACACACCCACAAGAAGCATTACATTTTTCTCTATGATTGAGCAGTTTCAATTATCCAAAATGATGAGTAATGCATTCATTTGTTCAATTAATACATATGGCTTAAAACATGTCAAGCAATTAGCACAGCAGTGATAGAAAAAAGGACTGGAGAGAGTAAGAGGCTAACAAAAATATTTTTGCCTGAAACATCTATTTAACTTTTCATGTTAATTTCAGGACAGCAAGCTGCTTGCATGGACATCTTTTTAAAAGCTGCATTTGACTTCAGGACACTTCCAACATGATGTGATCTTTTGGCCTCTGTTAATAGCCTGAAACTGATCGATGCGCTCAAATGATCAGTGTTGAACATGGCTCCTACCATGGCCTCTGTCCTCCCACGCTACACACACAGTCATCAATGCATCACTACACACACAAACACACACGGTCATCAATGCATCACTACACACACAAACACACACAGTCATCAATGGATCACTACACACACAAACACACACACAGTCATCAATGCATCAGTCCACACACAAACACACACATACATCAATGCATCAGTACACACACAAACACACACAGTCATCAATGCATCAGTGCACACAAACACACACAGTCATCAATGCACCAGTGCACACAGAAACACACACAGTCATCAATGCATCAGTGCACACATGATGCATCAAGCATCAACCAAAAATAACCTTTTTCCATGCCCCATCTACTCTCATCATGGTGAAAGCTGAGATCCACAGCCATAAGGAAAACCATGGAAATTACCGTGGCAACTGCCTGCACAACTTAACAACATTGAAAATAGGTAAATAAAACAGGTTGCTATCCCATAATATTTTAACATAATGCAGTAATCTAATTAGTATATGCGAAGCCAGATGGAGAAGCGTTCTTGGCTCTGTCGAAAAAACAAACAGCAATTAATTAAATATATAAAGAAATGCAATGATAAACTATAAAATGTGTATTTAACCTAACACATATCCTATCCCTAATCTTAACCAAACTCTCAATTGCCTAAATGTTGTACCTAAATTTAATCTTGCCCTAATTCAGTCAGCTAACTTCAGCATTTTTATTTACTAACTATCCTCTGTTATGAACACTGCTATTCTATTGGTTAAAAAATTAACTAGTTAAATACCATTATAATCTAAGCATGTCTAAACTATTGTAATGATTAGGATATGGGCAAATGGAAAAAAATACTGTGCTTTTGTGAAGTCTAAAACATGATAGTTTGTTATAAACCACTTGGCTGGGTAGAGGTGAGAATAGGAATATGTGGTTTGGGGCAGACCATTAACACAGCAGGGGTGGGACATTTGGGGCAGACCATTAACACAGCAGGGGGTGGGACAAGACAAGCAGATGGTTGCCGTCCGTTGTTTTTTGAGAATGCAGGTGGGCGACCATCATTTCTCTGTCTCACATTTACATTTGCAGTTTCTCAGATGTTTTCATCGGTCGTGTAGCGTTGTGTCTCTGCTTGCAACCGTAATAAATTACTTCTGTGCAAAATCAGGGTTTCTGTCTCAAAACAGGGAACTATAATTGCAATAACACTTTTCACACTCAGGTTTTTTTCTATCCTTGCGTGGACCAGAATAATGAGTGAATTTTATTCCTCTATTCTCCAACCCTGAACATTATCTCAACAATATAACACTTATGCCTTAACATATGCTTAATGCCCCGAGTCAGTGCCGGCATAATGTTTTTTATAGTTATTTTCCCAGTAAATATGCTACGAGCACTTTCTTATTTACAGTAATTAACTGGAAACAATTACGGTTTGTTTATGTTTAGATTATTAGGTTATTAGGGCTGTGGTTATTTAATGGTTGACGAGATACGGTTATGGATAGAAAACGTGAGTTTATGCGTTTGCATGTGTCCGTGTAACGGACTGGCTATAGTTCAGATTCATTAAACAGAAATAGTGTTACCTACACACATCTGATGTCATCTGGTCACACATTGCCACAAGCACCAATCTGAGGCTAGTTATGTTCGTGGTCAAGCAAACGAGTGCCCACTTCCAGACAAATGAGATATTATTTGGAGCGGCATCCAGGATGTCAGACGGTAGAGATACACTAGAGGAAGTGATGTATAATAGTTGTCCATCATTTACTCTGACACCACCGTCTGTAACAAAGGAAATCTGGTTCTGTTCACTGATAGGTCAAATTTGAACTCTCCGTTAACTCATACAGTGGTGACATTTGTGTTTGTGCACTCAGCTGGTAAAACAATATTCCAACAGCAGAACCCAGAAGAAGCTGATTATGTAAATAATGTAGTCCTGTGTCACTAAGCGACTAGCCATGTGAAAAAGGCAGTTTCTAGTGGCCTTAGAAAAAATACATAATAAACATCCAGATATTGTTAGTAGAGGGAGGTCACTGATTGTGACAAATGTTGTCATTTGAAGCCAAGGGCTTTCTCAACAAATGGCAACCAGAATGTACTTCAATCAACAAAACAGACATGCAAAGAAATCCCCTGACTTATAAAAAACAGCGTACGTCAATGACCAGCAGACCCAGATAACTATATAAAAGTCTTAAGTCACAAAACAGTAAGAAAACTGGGTGTGACTACAAACACCACCAGGGGTGGCGGAAACCCCATGAATCACCCCAAAAACCCATAAAGGGAGTCCCAATGACATCTGAGAAAACTGAAGCTGTGCCGTTCTGACAAGAACAGGCATGTGGTGTTTCAGTATGTGTTCAGAGTACAATGATGGATCTCAGCACAAAAACACATTTGTAAGACAGAAAGAGAGAAGCAGATTTAAATTGTGTCTGCACAGCCACGACAACGACATGCTTTAATCTCAGCAGTAGTACCGGACACGGTAGTCAGAATGTCATAGCATCATAAACATATTCGTGTTAGGGTCCATGACCACCAGGTTTGAGTTAGACCTCTGTGAAGTATTCTTTTTTCCCTACCACGCAATGTGGCAACTTTAATACAACCATTGATTTTCAAAAGTGTTTGCTCTCTGAGGCATACAGAATTTTTTTTTGCCCAAAAGCAAAGTACAGCGAACATGCTTCAGTTCTTGAAAAAATGAAAGGTGGGAGGAAATGTACCTTTCAGCAGGGCAATGATACAGACTACAATGACAATACTACATTGTAGTAGCACAAGAACTGTGATTGTTTCGTGTTTGAAGTACAAAGGCTATCTTGTTAAAAGTACGGTGCTATTAATTTGAACTTTTGTTATGTTCGTCATTCCAAGTGTTCCGTTCTAGTTCCTGTTTGCCAGACTTAGAATAAAGATTCTGCATATCGTGAAACTCTGCGCCTGTGTCCACTACCTACGTCTGAGCCAAACGTTACAAGAACAAAGAGGTGATTGTCCTACAGTGGACCAGATAAACTGCTGGAAATCACTCTAATATTATACAAACCTGGTAAATACTCACCAAAAAAACGGAAGTATCTCATCGCGACAAAACCCAGGAGTTTGACTTCATGCAGGTTAATAGGCTCATGCCGGTGATCCTTTCGTAAGATACCATGAATTTCAAAGGCCTTGAGCATTTCCCTGGAAGAGCTTTTGTCTCTTCAATAGACTCACTGACTGGGAAAATATGAACGTAGGTCAAGATCATCCATAACCATGTACCCACCATACTAGTTTCCATGGATAATGAGCAGCATGTAGGCCGTTAGGTAAAATCACGTCTGTTGTTGAGAATAAACTCTCGTATTCCCCACCAGGGGAATATGGGCTTTCACCTAGAAGCTCTCACAGTCTTTTTTAATCCATTCTCCCTTGAGATGCCCCCAAGCGCACCCACGCATCAAAGAATTGTCTGAAGCTTTCTTGTAAACAAGAGGCACGGCGATGGGAGCAACGTGGCTCCCAATTACGGCTGCCTTTTTGCTTGAATACGTAAGCGGAGTCGGGCGAAGGACAGTGAATGTCTCTGACTAAGTGATTGAGTGAGTGACTACACATTGTTAAATAGTGTGGTGGTTCGAGACACAGACAGCCACCCAGTAGAGCAGGTAATGAATATGAGAGATACGATTTGCTAAGGATAAGCTGGCTACAAGCTTCACTAGCTACATTCAGTTAACCAATCAAACATGCCAAAAGGAAAATTCAACCGCATAAGCTGAACGGACTGCGGAAGCAGGAACAGCACAAATGCAGTCCGGTTTCCAGGCCTTTAAATTGCAGAGCTAAAATCCACCATTATGGAACGCTGTTTGTGTTTGCCATTGTTTAAATGTTACATGTTAAAAAAACTACTAACAAAACATATCGAAACGACATTATCTGAACCATCTAGATAGCCAAGTAGCAAGGTCATTTCAATGCTCATATTAAAATAATGTACTGTGAAATGCAGCTTTGAGGCAACAGGGTTAGACTAACTTGTTTGTTATGCTATATAATTGTGGTGATCTTTTTAATATGCTATGCTGTTAAACTAATTAATTTGGTGTTGTAGAGTGAAGTGCATGACAATGTTGACTGCATGTTGTTCCCTGCTGACAGAAACTAGCTGAAAAGAAATAGCTTCTCCACCATTCTTCTTCTCCAGAACATTTTTCTATTTTCCTTGCTTGATGAGCAGGGCTCAAGGGAACTGCCTAGGACGAATTCTGCTTATGTCCAAGGCTCCAGCGAAAACGTGTGAGCCGCCATGTCCACCAGTTGCTCTCTAAAACCACCTTTAACAGTGAAAAAAGGCAGTACATACATGGCTTACTTTTTTGGGGGGGCAATTTCATTTTGCTTTTTACGCTATCTTACGATCTCCTAGTCATTCTAGATATGACATTGATTCATGTTTCAGTGTGCACAGAAGCAACTGCAGTATGTGTTAACAGAAAGGCATAGATTAAAGATTTAAGTTCCCAACAGTCAATGCCTGTCTGTACATCTCTGCCTGTCTGTACATCTCTGCCTGTCTGTACATCTCTGCCTGTCTGTCCATCTCTGCCTGTCTGTCCATCTCTGCCTGTCTGTCCATCTCTGCCTGTCTGTCCATCTCTGCCTGTCTGTCCATCTCTGGCTGTCTGTCCATCTCTGCCTGTCTGTCCATCTCTGCCTGTCTGGATCTGTACTTCAATCCGTAATACTGGATCCTCTTCTACGCGATACAAACTGATCTGCGTCTGCATTTTGTCTCTTTCTCACGTTGTCTGTGTGCAACTTCCGATGTTTGAACCTCTGGCTTGTAGTTGTTATGCAATTACCCTTTCACCTTTTTAATACACATCCAACCATTTATATCATTTTCCAATATCTCATTGTAGCTCTGAAATTAAATCACAATCCAGAAATGAACATAACGTTATGGTTTATTGGTTCCCGTAAGCTCCGGTGTAATGAAGTTAAATACAGAGCTGGAATCAACAAATGGGACCTTTGCATATGTTTGTGTATAATTACTGTGTTATACATGAATGGTAATTACCATAACATATGTCCACTGGGTATCTAGGCCTGGCCCATTAATAGCTGCTCTAGAAGCTGGCTCAATAGAGTCACTTTTACCCGTAGGTCAGCTAAACCAGTTGTAGTATTCTCTTTTTTGTTACACAAAACTAGGGACACTTTTAATTACAATAATATTGTTCAAAGATGACTAGTTATGGCTAGATGTGTCTTTTTTGTGAAGAACATTGACATCTTTGTATGTATGGCCTTTTGAATAGCTCAAACAAAATTGATTGACATAAAAATTATCTAAAACCTCCAAAATGTGCTTTTCCTAATCTGCCAATGCAGTTGAACACTGTAATGAAGATTGATGACCAGAGGATAAAAGATTCAAACAGAGAGGCTATGTTGCACATGGTGTAATTCTACCAATAACGATCCACACATTCAATCGTCCTCTGAAGTAGATTTAAACAAAATAATTACATTTACTTGATATGATTAGAACCTACAACACAAAGAGGGCATTCAACCTTTTGAAATGCTCTGTGTTGGAAAGAAGTGCTAGACGCTCGATTAGCACATATCTAAAATCGCTAGTTAGTTAGCAGTCGGTGTCTATAGCATTTCAATCGGATACGTCGCTGGCTTTGAGACCATGCAGTAGTGGTTTCCCTTGGCTTGCAAAAGCCACCGCTATAGTGTAACGATGATTGGTGGTTCACACTGTGTGCAAAACACTGCTAGTTTTGGGCCCACAGATAGTGGAGTAACCTAAACCATACAGGAAGTCAGAAAAAGCACCAGAAATCCAAGACTCCAGATATCCAGTAGGCCCTTCAACCCTACCAAACAGACACCAGCCTGTCCAATTGAGGTGGATACATTGCTGATTGATATTATTGGAACCACGTCTCCAAAATTAAAGTCATTATATGAATTCTAAGAAGTTAGTCACACCTACGCCTGGATCTGCGATCAATGCCAATCAAAAACGCTCCGCGAAGCTCTGAAGACCACCCTGGCATAAAGAGGGGCTTTCGGGGTAGCGCATCAGAAATGTTCATTTGGATGACTTCACTTAACAACTGACCTTTGAGAAGGACAGAGTGACGGCAATTAAATGTGTGAATCGACTTTCAGCCCGAAGCTTTCCAGTCCGACGTCCTTAGGGTCACTCCTATCCATGCAACAACAGCAGAGGATTGTGGAAGTGCCTCACAGAAACGTCGACGCGTCTGACCAACGGGTGGACTTAAGACTTAGACTTCAGGTTAGACTCATCAAGAAAATGTTTAAAGCAAAAGGTAAACCTCAAGTGGGCCAATTGCTTCGGTAGCAGAGATCATTGAAGCCTGAAGCTGAACCTTTCACTCGTCTTGGTCCCTTGGCTACCCCACTGCAAACTGCTGCAGCACACGTTTGTGTATATAATCTGCGTAAACGTGAACGCTTACAATATCTTCACGCTTCAACATAATCTAGCAGTCTTTATATATATATTGTATTGCCACCTCTATTTCATGTGGTACAATTTGCGATTATAGCCATGTCTTGTTGAAGCTACACTCCGTAGCGGTTTTACGAACATATGTCCCCTGATGAGTTACTAGATCTACAGTAACTCTCAACTCTCACCGGCCTGTGTATAGATAAGGACTGGATCTGACCAGATGACAAAGTTGTTGTTTACATATGATAGAATAATATGTCTAACGCTAAGGTTCCTAAAACAGGAGAACGTGGGAAAGCAACAACGAGACCTCGATAAGGATAAACAGTTAGACTGAGAGTGTACCGACAGCTTTAATAATCCCAAAGAAAAGTTTTCAGAAAATGTCTGTGGCGTTTTAATGCGTATTTTTATAGAGACAGCAGGAAAAGATTTTGCTGAAGGAGCACTAAACTGGATATAAACCCCAGGCGTTTGGAGCCCTTATTGACGTGTTTTAAAACCTCCTGGGAACCTGTGAAAGACTTCAACAACTTGAGCTGTGGTTTCAGTCTCATCGATGCTAATACCGGGACGTAAAATAACGAATAATATAATAACTCAACAATTCAATGTTGAGTGAAGATACATCTGTCCAACCTGCTGACCTACTTGAGGCCCCTGATATGACATGATCTGCTTTCACATGACATAAGGAGGCGATGGAAATAGAGACAGTCAGAGGGGACAGAGTGAGAAAAGGAGAAACGCAGTGGGAGAAGGGGATATTCAAGGGAGAGTGATGGAGAGAGTGGTTAGGGCAAGAGAAAAATAGTGTGATGAAATAATGATGAAAAAGACATATGCCGCAAAGAAGCAGGAAACGGAAAAGGAAAGGGGTTGAATGAAATGATACTTTGACGGAGTATCCGTTTGTGGTACAGCGGCGTTCATGTAAGTGTCTGACAGGTTCTATGGTGTCCTGTTCCATTAACACAGTTTCATAATGAAAAATGCATGCCATGGTCTTCACCTCCATCCATCCATCCCTCCAGCCAGCTGTGAAAAACTGGGTCAGTGTGCCTGAAAAGCTTTCCTGAGATGACACACACACACACACACACACACACACACTCTCTCACACACACACACGAACACACACACACACACACACTTCTGCTTGGCAGTCATACTTGAAAAAAACACTTGTTAATTAATGCTACCCAAAATGTGACTTAGCTACCATATAATGAGCCGACATAAACAGCAGTGGGGAGACAACAGGGTGTGGTCAGGGAGAGATTCAGATGTCATTTAGGATAGAAAGTAAGCTGTGGAGGGTGCCGTGGAAAGAGCAGTGAAGAGAGCTTTGGATAGAGCAGCGGGTAGAGCAGTGGATAGAGCAGTGGGTAGAGCAGTGGATAGAGCAGTGGGTAGAGCAGTGGGGAGAGCAGTGGATAGAGCAGTGGGGAGAGCAGTGGGTAGAGCAGTGTATAGAGCAATGGGGAGAGCAGTGGATAGAGCAGTGGGTAGAGCAGTGGGTAGAGCAGTGGGTAGAGCAGTGGGTAGAGCAGTGGGTAGAGCAATGGGGAGAGCAGTGGGTAGAGCAGTGGGTAGAGCAGTGGGTAGAGCAATGGGGAGAGCAGTGGGTAGAGCAATGGGGAGAGCAGTGGGTAGAGCAGTGTATAGAGCAGTGGGTAGAGCAGTGGGTAGAGCAGTGGGTAGAGCAGTGGGTAGAGCAGTGGGTAGAGCAGTGGGTAGAGCAGTGGGGAGAGCAGTGGGTAGAGCAGTGGGTAGAGCAGTGGGTAGAGCAGTGGGTAGAGCAGTGTATAGAGCAGTGGGTAGAGCAGTGGGTAGAGCAGGGGGTAGAGCAGTGGGTAGAGCAGTGGGTAGAGCAGTGGGTAGAGCAGTGGGTAGAGCAATGGGGAGAGCAGTGGGTAGAGCAGTGGGTAGAGCAGTGGGTAGAGCAGTGGGTAGAGCAGTGTATAGAGCAGTGGGTAGAGCAGTGGGTAGAGCAGGGGGTAGAGCAGTGGGTAGAGCAGTGGGTAGAGCAGTGGGTAGAGCAGTGGGTAGAGCAATGGGGAGAGCAGTGGGTAGAGCAGTGGGTAGAGCAGTGGGTAGAGCAGTGGGTAGAGCAATGGGGAGAGCAGTGGGTAGAGCAGTGGGTAGAGCAGTGGGTAGAGCAGTGGGTAGAGCAGTGGGTAGAGCAGTGTATAGAGCAGTGGGTAGAGCAGTGGGTAGAGCAGTGGGTAGAGCAGTGGGTAGAGCAGTGGGTAGAGCAGTGGGTAGAGCAGTGGGTAGAGCAGTGGAGAGAGCAGCGGAGAGAGCAGTGGGGAGACAGCAGGGTAGTGGTCAGGTAGAGGTGTAGATAAGGGAGAGGTGTAGATGTCAGTCAGCAAGATAGAGCAGCAGGCAAGATCTTAAAAGGAAGGTGTGGCTGTTGGAACCGAATGACTAACAGTCGCAAATTCCCTTTAAATCCAGTCTGCTGGAAGGCTGGTCCACGGAGAAAACGCTTCCTTCTTGCTTTCTCTTCTTTTGCTTGTCTCTCCAAACAAACACATTTGATTCTTTCTTCACCACTCGTCTCTCTCACACATCTTACATTTCACTCGTCCTCCCCCCCTCTCTCTCCTCTTTCTCTCTCCAGACTTACATTGACTATGGCCTCCTTCGTCTGAGCCATGTCTGATATGACTCCGTCGGTTATGATGAGGAGGACGAAGTACTGGGAGCCGTCTTGAACTGCTGCAGCATACCTGGTTAGATGCACACCCATGTGTACAAACAATACAGAAAAACAATCACACACACACACAGACACACAAACACACACAGACAGGTACCAATGAAATCACTCACATAAACAGGTACCAATCAAAAGCAATTAAGCGTCTATGTAATGTTAATTTAACATGTACCACCTTCATGTTCCCCTCTCCTCCTGACAGATCCCCTTTATGTTCCCCTCTCCTCCTGACGGGCCCACTTCATGTTCCCCTCTCATCCTGACGGGCCCCCTCCATGTTCCCCTCTACTCCTGACGGGCCCCCTCCATGTTCCCCTCTACTCCTGACGGACCCCCTCCATGTTCCCCTCTCCTCCTCTACATTTTATGCTCTTTGTATCATTGACAACATGCTTTTTCATTTAACACATTGAATTGAATCCCTTCAGGATATAAACCGAGTGCTGTGTGATTCACACATGAACTGTGTCTGTTCATATGGGCCCTCTGGCTTGTGTCCGTTCCTATCTATCAGCACTGCTACAGTCACAGGCTAATGACTATAGCAAACTGTGACTGAACACATGTGGATGTGAGTGGGAGGACAGTGGGAGGTTCAAACCTCACCTCCACAATCACACCCCCACCTTCACCTGTCCTCCAGACGCTTTTGGGAAGCCACATAAGTGCTTGAGTGCATCAAGTCAAATTTCAGTCTAATTCCAGTTTAATTAATGTCTAATGCAGGATGAAATTTCTAATGAGACAGGACTTACCATCACACGGAAATTATCTCCTAGCTCCATGGCCTAATATAATGACAAATGGTGTCTCTCTGTGTGTGTGTGTGTGACATTTAACTATCCTTTTCACACATCCATCTACTGCTGTAATGTGATCAGAGTGCTTGCCCTATCTCACTCTGTGTTATTTCTTACACTGAGTGGTCTGCCGCCAGCTTGGCGAGGCTGGTCTGTTTACTCTCTCACTGTGCCATGGCGCTAATGTGACTCGTCCTGTGTTTTTGGATTTCTCATCGGTTAAAGGGGCAAACGACAAGCTTGAGGGGTCAGGAGTGCTAATCAACCCAGGTATGGAAATATGCATTTATGGGATTCCTGCTATCAAACAAGAGGACTTATATCTGGAAATAGAAGATAGAGAATAGAATGTGAGCCCATGTCCAGAGAATATAGGTTATTTCTATAATAGAATGTGAGCCCATGTCCAGAGAATATAGGTTATTTCTATAATAGAATGTGAGCCCATGTCCAGAGAATATAGGTTATTTCTATAATAGAATGTGAGCCCATGTCCAGAGAATATAGGTTATTTCTATAATAGAATGTCAGCCCATGTCCAGAGAATATAGGTTATTTCTATAATAGAATGTGCACCCATGTCCAGAGCATATAGGCTATTTCTATAATAGACCAGAGCATGTCTTGTGTGTAATGGGATGCAGGTTTCCATTACCTGGCCACGTGGTTCACTATGGGGGCAAAGTTGGTTGGTCCGTACAGCTGAACGGTCTTCAGACTCTGGTGATAAGCCTCCAGGATACCCTCAATACCATTACAGTAAGGGTTCTCCATGTTACCGTTCTGGAAACAATCAAGAGTCAAGTGAATTAATGAGTGGAATTCTAGACATCGGGAGTTGGGGTACCCTAGCCGTGAAAGCATTGGAGTAGTACATTAAGGTTGTTTGGTCAAATTGCTGCCTGATTATTGAAGGAAAAGAGAATGGCTTCTCAGTCAATTGGGAAATGTCTGTATAAATAAATGTATGAAATAAGTAAATTAAATAATGTTCAGTAATAAAAATGTATTTGTCCCATTAAACACATTTAATCTTATATATATTTTTTAACATATCCATGGCTGTTTATGGGCACGGCCTTGGAATCAGGTACTATGGATGGAAACCTTGGGAGTATTCAGGGTTTAAGTTAACAGTAGTTCACTTTGTCAGATCAGTGTCTCCAACAGTTATGGGTCCGATGGTTTAAAGACTAGTTCTCCTGCTGCCTAAAGGTCAGTCCACTGTAAACCCAGTTAGAAATTAGTAGAAATGACAATACGTTTGACTCACCAGAGGGAATTCGTGAGAGACCCTTCCATCGGGGGGCAGCTTGGCTCCGAAGCCCAGTGCTGGGAACATCTTATCACTGTCATAGTCCTGGATGATCTCCCCCACAGCCTTCAGGGCCATGGCATAGGCATTCATCTGGTACGGGTTCATATAATGTAGAGAGGTGGACTGGGAGGGGTTACCTAGAGGAGTAAAGACCAGGTATACTGAGTCATCTGGTACTGGTTTATATAATGTAGAGAGGTGGACTTGGGGGGGGGTTGCCTAGAGGAGTAAAGACCAGGTATACTGAGTCATCTGGTACTGGTTTATATAATGTAGAGAGGTGGACAGGGAGGGGTTACCTAGAGGAGTAAAGACCAGGTATACTGAGTCATCTGGTACTGGTTTATATAATGTAGAGGTGGACAGGGAGGGGTTACCTAGAGGAGTAAGGACCAGGTATACTGATTCATCTGGTACTGGTTTATATAATGTAGATATGTGGACAGGGAGGGGTTACCTAGAGGAGTAAAGACCAGGTATACTGAGTCATCTGGTACTGGTTTATATAATGTAGATATGTGGACAGGGAGGGGTTACCTAGAGGAGTAAAGACCAGGTATACTGAGTCATCTGGTACTGGTTTATATAATGTAGAGAGGTGGACTGGGGGGTTACCTAGAGGAGTAAAGACCAGGTATACTGAGTCATCTGGTACTGGTTTATATAATGTAGAGAGGTGGACTGGGAGGGGTTAACTAGAGGAGTAAAGACCAGGTATACTGAGTCATCTGGTACTGGTTTATATAATGTAGAGAGGTGGACTAGAGGAGTAAAGGGAGGGGTTACCTAGAGGAGTAAAGACCAGGTATACTGAGTCATCTGGTACTGGTTTATATAATGTAGAGATCTGGTGGATAATGTAGAGAGGTGGACTGGGAGGGGTTACCTAGAGGAGTAAAGACCAGGTATACTGAGTATCTGGTACCAGGGTTCATATAATGTAGAGAGGTGGACTGGGAGGGGTTACCTAGAGGAGTAAAGACCAGGTATACTGAGTCATCTGGTACTGGTTTATATAATGTAGAGAGGTGGACTGGGGGGTTGCCTAGAGGAGTAAAGACCAGGTATACTGAGTCATCTGGTACTGGTTTATATAATGTAGAGAGGTGGACTAGAGGAGTAAAGACCAGGGGGGGGTTACCTAGAGGAGTAAAGACCAGGTATACTGAGTCATCTGGTACGGGTTCTGGTTTATATAATGTAGAGAGGTGGACTGGGAGGGGTTACCTAGAGGAGTAAAGACCAGGTATACTGAGTCATCTGGTACTGGTTTATATAATGTAGAGAGGTGGACTGGGAGGGGTTACCTAGAGGAGTAAAGACCAGGTATACTGAGTCATCTGGTACGGGTTCATATAATGTAGAGAGGTGGACTGGGAGGGGTTACCTAGAGGAGTAAAGACCAGGTATACTGAGTCATCTGGTGCGGGTTCATATAATGTAGAGAGGTGGACAGGGAGGGGTTACCTAGAGGAGTAAAGACCAGGTATACTGAGTCATCTGGTACTGGTTTATATAATGTAGAGAGGTGGACTGGGGGGTTGCCTAGAGGAGTAAAGACCAGGTATACTGAGTCATCTGTCATCTGGTACTGGTTTATATAATGTAGAGAGGTGGACTGGGAGGGGTTACCTAGAGTAGTAAATACCAGGTATACTGATTCATCTGGTACTGGTTTAAATAATGTAGAGAGGTGGACTGGGAGGGGTTACCTAGAGGAGTAAAGACCAGGTATACTGAGTCATCTGGTACTGGTTATAATATAATGTAAAGACCAGAGAGTCATCTGGACGGGTTCATATAACTGAGTCATCTGGTACTGGTTTATATAATGTAGAGAGGTGGACTGGGAGGGGTTACCTAGAGGAGTAAATACCAGGTATACTGATTCATCTGGTACGGGTTCATATAATGTAGAGAGGTGGACTGGGAGGGGTTACCTAGAGGAGTAAAGACCAGGTATACTGAGTCATCTGGTACTGGTTTATATAATGTAGAGAGGTGGACTGGGGGGTTGCCTAGAGGAGTAAAGACCAGGTATACTGAGTCATCTGGTACTGGTTTATATAATCTAGAGAGGTGGACTTGGGGGGTTGCCTAGAGGAGTAAAGACCAGGTATACTGAGTCATCTGGTACTGGTTTATATAATGTAGAGAGGTGGACTGGGAGGGGTTACCTAGAGTATTAAATACCAGGTATACTGATTCATCTGGTACTGGTTTAAATAATGTAGAGAGGTGGACTGGGAGGGGGACTGGATGTAAAGACCAGGTATACTGAGTCATCTGGTACGGGTTCATATAATGTAGAGAGGTGGACTGGGAGGGGTTACCTAGAGGAGTAAAGACCAGGTATACTGATTCATCTGGTACGGGTTCATATAATGTAGAGAGGTGGACTGGGAGGGGTTACCTAGAGGAGTAAAGACCAGGTATACTGAGTCATCTGGTACTGGTTTATATAATGTAGAGAGGTGGACTGGGGGGGGTTACCTAGAGGAGTAAAGACCAGGTATACTGAGTCATCTGGTACTGGTTTATATAATGTAGAGAGGTGGACTGGGGGGGGTTGACTAGAGGGTAAAGACCAGGTATACTGAGTCATCTTACTGGTTTATATAATGTAGAGGTGGACTGGGAGGGGTTACCTAGAGTATTAAAATACCAGGTATACTGATTCATCTGGTACTGGTTTAAATAATGTAGAGAGGTGGACTGGGAGGGGTTACCTAGAGGAGTAAATACCAGGTATACTGAGTCATCTGGTACTGGTTTATATAATGAGAGTACTGGTTTATATAATCTAGAGAGGTGGACTGGGAGGGGGGTTCATCCTAGAGGAGTAAAGACCAGGTATACTGAGTCATCTGGTACTGGTTTATATAATCTACTGGTTTAAATAATGAGAGGTGGACTTACGGGTTCATATAATGGGGGTTGGGAGGGGCCTAGAGGAGTAAAACCAGGTATACCAGGTATACTGAGTCATCTGGTACTGGTTTATATAATGTAGAGAGGTGGACTGGGAGGGGTTACCTAGAGTATTAAATACCAGGTATACTGATTCATCTGGTACTGGTTGAAAATGTAGAGAGGTGGACTGGGAGGGGTTACCTAGAGGAGTAAAGACCAGGTATACTGAGTCATCTGGTACTGGTTTATATAATCTAGAGAGGTGGACTTGGGGGGTTGCCTAGAGGAGTAAAGACCAGGTATACTGAGTCATCTGGTACTGGTTTATATAATGTAGAGAGGTGGACTGGGAGGGGTTACCTAGAGGAGTAAAGACCAGGTATACTGATTCATCTGGTACTGGTTTAAATAATGTAGAGAGGTGGACTGGGAGGGGTTACCTAGAGGAGTAAAGACCAGGTATACTGAGTCATCTGGTACGGGTTCATATAATGTAGAGAGGTGGACTGGGAGGGGTTACCTAGAGGAGTAAAGACCAGGTATACTGATTCATCTGGTGCGGGTTCATATAATGTAGAGAGGTGGACAGGGAGGGGTTACCTAGAGGAGTAAAGACCAGGTATACTGAGTCATCTGGTACTGGTTTATATAATGTAGAGAGGTGGACTGGGGGGGGTTGCCTAGAGGAGTAAAGACCAGGTATACTGAGTCATCTGGTACTGGTTTATATAATGTAGAGAGGTGGACTGGGAGAGGTTACCTAGAGTATTAAATACCAGGTATACTGATTCATCTGGTACTGGTTTAAATAATGTAGAGAGGTGGACTGGGAGGGGTTACCTAGAGGAGTAAATACCAGGTATACTGAGTCATCTGGTACTGGTTTATATAATGTAGAGAGGTGGACTGGGGGGTTGCCTAGAGGAGTAAAGACCAGGTATACTGAGTCATCTGGTACTGGTTTATATAATCTAGAGAGGTGGACTGGGGGGGGTTGCCTAGAGGAGTAAAGACCAGGTATACTGAGTCATCTGGTACTGGTTTATATAATGTAGAGAGGTGGACTGGGAGGGGTTACCTAGAGTATTAAATACCAGGTATACTGATTCATCTGGTACTGGTTTAAATAATGTAGAGAGGTGGACTGGGAGGGGTTACCTAGAGGAGTAAAGACCAGGTATACTGAGTCATCTGGTACGGGTTCATATAATGTAGAGAGGTGGACTGGGAGGGGTTACCTAGAGGAGTAAAGACCAGGTATACTGATTCATCTGGTGCGGGTTCATATAATGTAGAGAGGTGGACAGGGAGGGGTTACCTAGAGGAGTAAAGACCAGGTATACTGAGTCATCTGGTACTGGTTTATATAATGTAGAGAGGTGGACTGGGGGGGGTTGCCTAGAGGAGTAAAGACCAGGTATACTGAGTCATCTGGTACTGGTTTATATAATGTAGAGAGGTGGACTGGGAGGGGTTACCTAGAGTATTAAATACCAGGTATACTGATTCATCTGGTACTGGTTTAAATAATGTAGAGAGGTGGACTGGGAGGGGTTACCTAGAGGAGTAAATACCAGGTATACTGAGTCATCTGGTACTGGTTTATATAATGTAGAGAGGTGGACTGGGGGGGGTTGCCTAGAGGAGTAAAGACCAGGTATACTGAGTCATCTGGTACTGGTTTATATAATGTAGAGAGGTGGACTGGGAGGGGTTACCTAGAGTATTAAATACCAGGTATACTGATTCATCTGGTACTGGTTTAAATAATGTAGAGAGGTGGACTGGGAGGGGTTACCTAGAGGAGTAAATACCAGGTATACTGAGTCATCTGGTACTGGTTTATATAATGTAGAGAGGTGGACTGGGGGGGGTTGCCTAGAGGAGTAAAGACCAGGTATACTGAGTCATCTGGTACTGGTTTATATAATCTAGAGAGGTGGACTTGGGGGGGGGGTTGCCTAGAGGAGTAAAGACCAGGTATACTGAGTCATCTGGTACTGGTTTATATAATGTAGAGAGGTGGACTGGGAGGGGTTACCTAGAGTATTAAATACCAGGTATACTGATTCATCTGGTACTGGTTTAAATAATGTAGAGAGGTGGACTGGGAGGGGTTACCTAGAGGAGTAAATACCAGGTATACTGATTCATCTGGTACGGGTTCATATAATGTAGAGAGGTGGACTGGGAGGGGTTACCTAGAGGAGTAAAGACCAGGTATACTGAGTCATCTGGTACTGGTTTATATAATCTAGAGAGGTGGACTTGGGGGGTTGCCTAGAGGAGTAAAGACCAGGTATACTGAGTCATCTGGTACTGGTTTATATAATGTAGAGAGGTGGACTGGGAGGGGTTACCTAGAGTATTAAATACCAGGTATACTGATTCATCTGGTACTGGTTGAAAATGTAGAGAGGTGGACTGGGAGGGGTTACCTAGAGGAGTAAATACCAGGTATACTGAGTCATCTGGTACTGGTTTATATAATGTAGATATGTGGACTGGGGGGGTTACCTAGAGGAGTAAATACCAGGTATACTGGGTCTTCTGGTACTGGTTTATATAATGTAGATATGTGGACTGGGGGGGTTACCTAGAGGAGTAAATACCAGGTATACTGAGTCATCTGGTACTGGTTTATATAATGTAGAGAGGTGGACTGGGAGGGGTTACCTAGAGGAGTAAAGACCAGGTATACTGATTCATCTGGTACTGGTTTATATAACGTTGTTTTAAGTCATTGGTTGATTAAGGCTGCGGTTTGGTCCAAAATACTAATGTGTCATTTTACCTAGTAAGCATTTCAAGAACTTCAAGAGGTTTCAAAAAGTTTCTTCAAGTGCAGCTGCAAAAAACGTCAAGTGCTTGAATGAAACTGACTGTCTCTCTCATGAGGACCTCCACAGGAAATAAGGAAGACACAGAGATACCTGCCGAGATCATTAGGGTTGCCAGACTCAGAAATGGCCAATTAATTGCACTTTTGACCAAGTGACAGACTCTCATCTCATCACCAACTGTTGGTGAGAGTCTGTGCGAATCAATGCGTTATGGTTGAATTTATTCACAGACGCTGCTACAGAAGAACATCAATAATAATACGAGATTTGCTTGGGCCGAGACAAACAAGGAATAGACATTAGACTGGTGGAAATGTCCCTTTATCTGAGTTTTGTCTGATTAATCAAAAATAAGACTTTGGGTTTCATGCTGTGTCTTTGTGCCTACTGCATCACTTACATGTATGTTCATCTAACGTATGTTTTAGTTATTCACCCCAGTTTCACTGGACCCCCCTGTTTCAGTCACAAGCTTTTACACAACTTTTTTAATGTGCCGGGGAACTAGGATGCCTTAACCTTTTCTTGAGTCTTGTCGCGTTCACACTTAGGAGGACATAAGACCATTGACCACATCGTAAAACTACCAGGCCCTAAGGACGTGTTGTTGACCGTTCCTAAGGACCTTGTGGTTGTGTTGTAGGTCAAGTAGCTGAAGATACCTGATGGTTCCGGCTGCCACTCCATTAAGCCCTCACCCTCCCAATTGTCCCGGTCTGACTGTTTCCGCATCTGACTTGTATTATGTATTAAAGACTCTGGAAAGAACACACATGCATTTGATATTGTATCCTTTCTCACCTATACAACCCGAATGTGAGTTGCAGCTCGCCAGTTGAGAACCACTGCACCAAGGCATTTGTGACTAAAGTAAGTTAGGAACTAGACGGGTTTCTGACTTTCCAGACAGGGAATATGAGTTTGTAGTTCTCCATCTTGGCACGGTCCAGTATCTGCTGAGCAATTGGTCACACGTTCCATTCACAGCAGGATGTCAAGTCTCTGATGTTATTTGGGCCAAGACGAGGCATTCTGAGTAATGGAGGCACCAGATATTCTGGTGACAGTGTGCTTGTATTGGTCAAATGCAGGCGAGAGGAAAGACAGGAAGCAATCCTGACCAAGAGAGACAAGAAGAGCGCGGAGGACCTCTGAGCGTTTGACTGAGTGTATGTGATTATATGTGTCTCACTCGTGATTTATCCTCCGGTTACAGAAGCGAGACAGTGAAAGAGCACCACCATTTGTTTTAGCCCTCTCACCCGGAGCGTTTAGAATCACTTACCGTTAGATGCAGTGAAATCGATGGCCACAGTGAAATTGATCTGGGTCCTGGAATGGGTATAGAGAAGTTAGAGTGACACATCAGCGAGTACAGTTAGCACTCAACGAGTCAAACTGAAATACCTACACAAACACGTCCTCAAACTGAAACCCACCATTTCTTTGAACACAACGCGCGTGCGCTCAAAGCTTTTTTCGCGGTCCGTTGAGGCCAATTATTTGCGTACAAACATTTGATTGTGTCTGTTTAACTCACAGCATTTAGTTCTAATGACACAGTGACCCCAATCAGATTGATGTGACCCTGTTAATGATTAATCAACCTTGTGTTTGTGTGTGTATTTGTGTGCGTGTGTGTGTTTGTGTGTGTATGCGTCAGGATTGAAGATCTTAAGCTCTCTGCCTAGAAAGAGGAGTAGAAGAGAGCGAGGCAAAACACCCTCATGTTGCAACAAGATAAAATGGAATTACTGGAGCACTTAGGAGAAAACCAAACCATTTGAATTGTCCTTCATGCCGAGCAGCTAAATGATTACAGAACGCTTTTATTAGAGGCTCAATAAAAATGCATCCAGAAAGAGAGAGTGAAACTCTACAGGAAGCAGGTATCATTAACCTTTCGGGACAGAGGAAGGAAAAGAACGAGTGATGAAGCGGTGAAGAGAAAACAGAGTTGACTGTCAGACCTCCAAGATATTCGATAATAGAAAATGATAGATAATAGATAGATAATATTGCTGTGTAACTTGCGGACATCTAGATTATATTGCTGTGTAAACTTGCAGATATCTAGATAATTTTGCTGTGTGAACTTGCGGACATCTAGATAATATTGCTTTGTAAACTTGCGGACATCTAGATAATATTGCTTTGTAAACTTGCGGACATCTAGATAATATTGCTGTGTAAACTTGCGGACATCTAGATTATATTGCTGTGTAAACTTGCGGACATCTAGATAATATTGCTTTGTAAACTTGCGAACATCTAGATAATATTACTGTGTAAACCTGCGGACATCTAGATAATATCGCTGTGTAAACTTGCAGACATCCAGATAATATTGCTGTGTAAACTTGCGGCCATCTAGATAATATTGCTGTGTAAACTTGCGGACATCTAGATAATATTGCTGTGTAAACTTGCGGACATCCAGATAATATTGCTGTGTAAACTTGCGGCCATCTAGATAATATTGCTGTGTAAACTTGCGGACATCTAGATAATATTGCTGTGTAAACTTGCGGACATCCAGATAATATTGCTGTGTAAACTTGTGGACATCTAGATAATATTGCTGTGTAAACTTGCGGACATCCAGATAATATTGCTGTGTAAACTTGCGGCCATCTAGATAATATTGCTGTGTAAACTTGCGGCCATCTAGATAATATTGCTGTGTAAACTTGCGGACATCTAGATAATATTGCTGTGAACTTGTCGCTGCTCGCATCTGAGGCTTGAGCCATTAATGATGTATTATGGAATAAGGTTACATTTTTGTTGAGAAAGCAGATTTGGCTCCCAAATCTAAAATATAAAGCCCCAATACCAGGATGTCAGGCTGTTTCCTTCAAATGTATTTGAAGGAAAAATAGCAATTATCTCGTGTTATTTTTCTGCATTTAGGAGCCAAATACATGTTATTTTCGTCTGCTTAACATAGCTCATTAAAATACCTATCTGAACCATGGAAAAATTATAAGAGACCGACAAGCCCCTTAAGTCTGGCTCTCAACTCTCAATTAGGGTCGCTAGCTGTATACGCCTGTACCGGCTTGTAATGCTATTGAAATGACTATGCAAAATAAGACACAAATTGTCTGCTATTTAACGCTTACCGTTTCCACTCACTTCAATTCCACTTTGCAAATGTGTTTTTGTCTACATGCACCTATAACTATACACTGTATTTGCACTGTACTCAGGCTTGAGTGGCCCTTTCTTAATTTGACGTGAGGTGGCACCTAATCAATATCGCTAGCTAACACCTCAACACCCACTGCAGCTAACCAGAATAGCTTCTATGAACACTAACAGACACGCACAGAGCCAGAAGCTTACACGCACGCACACACACACACACATAAGGGTTACGTTTTCACTAGTGAGATTGAAAATTCACAAATTAAAGGGCAGAGGGTGGGAAATTATTGCAGGGTTTCTCCCAATTCCTCAGCGGACAATGTGTCATTCTGAAGCGGCGGCACAAATGCTCGGCCAGGCTCCGGCTGTATATTTCTAAACTAATTATAAAACCCATTTTCTGCACAATGTCAAGTCAATACGATCCAAGCCAATATTCTACGCTTTTTTATTCTAGCTATAGTCCCTTTTACACAGTCATCCCTGAATGTATCTCGGCTTATTTTCCTCTGGCCCATTCCTTCCCAGTCATCACATTTGAAAATAATTTGATCATCGGTCCAGGGAATGCAATATTAACCAGTGCCCAGCTAAGCAGGGATTTAAATCTTAACCAAAAATAAGAGATAAGAGTCATTTATCGCAGGTTATCTCATTACCCCGCAGTCATTTATACCTAAATGGAATGGGCCATTAGGTTGAATGGCACAGAGAGAGAAATACATTTGGAGCCTTTTCTGGACCTGAGGGCTTTTAATTCAGTGTTTAATTCAGTGGGCTAATGTTGTTAAAGGATCATTTTAATGATCTGAGTGGTTTTTAAAAGGAGTTCCGAACCCCCGTAGGAACATTCTTCCTTTAGATTGTAGAGGATTATAGGGGACTGTTCATTAGATATTGGTTTTCAATAACCCTCAGTTTCCAACGGACAAATATCTTTTATTGATAGGCGTTTAGACCAAACTGTTTCTCGTGCTTTGTCTCACCTTTCACTGTCCAGGGAGCTGACGTTAGCTACGGTTTAATCTCGTTCAGCGGAGGTGTCATTACTCCGGTTAAAGTCCTCGTGTGGAGGGTGCTGGTGTCTGCCGGCCCACAGAGACTGAAGGGTGTCAATGAGATCTGTCACCCCTGTCAAATGTTCCCCTTTGGAACATCCCTGAATCCTCTGAAATATAATCAATCCCTTTTCTGATTGATGTTATTATCAAGCCATTGTTGTCAATCGCTTAAAGGGATGCTTTGTCACTGCGCCAAGTCTGTCAGTTTCGATGCCTCACAAGTAGAGTAATGTTAAGCCGAATGTTTGGTCGTCTCTTTCGTATTAAAAATACTTTTCAGATTCAGGATGTGTACTTTATGATATATACGTTGTTCTAGGATGCTTTTGATGTGGGGCTGTGTAACAGACATGCACCAAATCTTTATAAAAACTGAAAATATTTTCACGCTAGCTGAAAAATGGGCCTTAAAATGGAACTAACAGAATTTTAAGTACTTTACAGATCTAAAGCAAACAGGTAATCACAATTTATTTAAAAACCAGAATTTTGTGAGGTTTTAAAATAAAAATTGTTATCTTATCACTGAATGAGGTAGAGCAAGGCAATTTTTCCCTGAATGATATGAATGAGTCGAATAAGAAATTAATTTAATGCAGTAAGACAGTGCTGCTTTAAAGTATGAGAAGACCATGTGCAATTATAGATTTTTTTGTATTCACCATCAATTCTAAATTTAATCAAAATCAATATTTTAGAACTGACATAATAGATTTATAGTTACGAATAGCATGGGACGGTTTAGAGGGTATCACCTGAATAGAAAAACATAAAAATTAAAAAGCTGGGTACCAAAATATCCAATCAATAGAGAAATCTTTAGGACAGAGTTTGGGGACAATGGGGAGGACTCGAAAACAAGAAACCTGGTACCAATTCTGATAACAAAGCAGACCATGCCAAGAGGACATGAGGTTTGAGACATCAGAAGGAAGTAGGTAGTGCATATCAGTCTGGGAAAGGCTATACAAACATCTAAAAAAGATTTGAGCACCATCAGTCCACTGTGAGGAAAAACAATAAAAATGGAGAGCATTTGAAAAGACAGCAACATTTCACAAGAGCCACAAAAAATATAATATGTATAATATAAAGATAAATGCCAACCCAAACATAACATCTGGGGATTTGCAGACCTTTGCAGACCTCCCTTGCCACATCTAAGGTCCATGTGAATTTTTAACAATTGGAAGAGCACTGAATCAAAATGGCATTCATGCAAGGTTTATTAGGTAGAAGCCTCTACCATCAGAAAAGCACTAAACTGCCACCTGGAAAAACCTAAAGGTTTCTGGAAGTCAATTTCCTGGACAGAGCAACAACAGCTCAGCCACTAAGTGTTAGACGATGCAAACAGACAGAGCTGGCTGCCAAGTGCTGATGCACGTCAAAAACCGGCCTATCATCTGTTGGGTAACTCAAACAAAAGTTCAAAACTGCCTTTGAACGCAACGTCAGCACAAGAACTGTGCGTCGGGAGCTTCACAAAATGGGTGTCCATGGCGGAGCAGCCTCATGTCACCATGTGCAATGCTAAGCGTCGGCTGGGTAGAGTGAAGCATGTTGCAACTGGACACTGGAGCAGGGGAAACATTCTGCGCAGTAATGAACTGCACTTCTACATCTGGCAGTCAGATGGACAAATCCTGTTGTGGCGGATGCCAGGAGAACATTATCTACCGTGATGCCTAATGTAGAGGTTGGTGGAGGAGGGATGATGGTCTGGGGGTGTTTTAGTATTTGGGTTCGGCCCGCTCATCAACAGAATAACGATCCATGTCACAAAGCTCACATCATCTCAAACTGGTTTCACTGAACTCAAAATGGCCTCTACAGTCATCAGATCTCAATCCAACACAGCACCAATTGGGATGTGGTGGAACAGGAGATTCACATAATGGATGTTCAATCCACAAATCTGCTGCAACTGTGTGATGCTGTAATGTCAATATGGACCAAAATCTCTGAGGAATGTTTCAAGCACCTTGTTGAATCTGTGTCACAAAGAGTTAAGGCAGTTCTCAAGGCAAAAGGGGGTCCAACGCGATACTAACAAGGTGTACCTAATGAAGTGGGTCCAACCCGGTACTATCAGGGTGTACCTATGAAAGTGGGTCCAACCCGGTACTATCAGGGTGTACCTAATGAAGTGGGTCCAACCCGGTACTAGCTGGGTGTACCTAATGAAGTGGGTCCAACCCGGTACTAGCTGGGTGTACCTAATGAAGTGGGTCCAACCCGGTACTATCAGGGTGTACCTAATGAAGTGGGTCCAACCGGGTACTAGCTGGGTGTACCTATTGAAGTGGGTCCAACCCGGTACTAGCAGGGTGTACCTAATGAAGTGGGTCCAACCCGGTACTATCAGGGTGTATCTAATGAAGTGGGTCCAACCCGGTACTAGCAGGGTGTACCTAATGAAGTGGGTCCAACCTGGACATCTCACAAATACTTTAATCTGTCAATCTACAATATTCTATCTAGTATAAAAAGGAAAAACATGAACTCATCAATGCGAACTCTTGTCAAAAGGCAGAGGCAGGTTTTTACTTTGTGTGTATTGACTATTTTTAATTTAAATGAGATTTAAATGCTGTCAGTTCCACTTTTAAGGCGAACAATTATTATCATTTCAATTAAAGCATGGCTATATTCATGTCAGATGAACACTGTTAGGTGAACACTTTGAAATGTTGTAATAACTCCAATGATTTATGTGTATACAAGCAGATATACATCAACACATGTTTGTGTTCATGTGGTGACATGCTGTCTAAAGCAATGATAACGTGCCATTTACAAAACTTATCGCTCAATAAACATGGCAAATTCTTTAAAACACAGACTACATACATTTACAAAATGTATGCATAAATAACTCCCTATGATATTAAAACCCCTGTCTGACCTGTTCACCTCACCCTAACCCTGGTGTTCCCTCATCTTCACCTCACCCCAACCCTGGTCTTTCCACATCTTCACCTCACCCCAACCCCTGGTGTTCCCTCATCTTCACCTCACCCCAACCCCCTGGTGTTCTATCATCTTCACCTCACCCCAACCCCCTGGTGTTCCCTCATCTTCACCTCACCCCAACCCCCTGGGGTTCCCTCATCTTCACCTCACCCCAACCCCCTGGTGTTCCCTCATCTTCACCTCACCCCAACCCCTGGTGTTCCCTCATCTTCACCTCACCCCAACCCCTGGTGTTCCCTCATCTTCACCTCACCCCAACCCCCTGGGGTTCCCTCATCTTCACCTCACCCCAACCCTAACCCTGGTGTTCCCTCATCTTCACCTCACCCCAACTCCCTGGTGTTCCCTCATCTTCACCTCACCCCAACCCCCTGGTGTTCCCTCATCTTCACCTCACCCCAACCCCCTGGTGTTTCCTCATCTTCACCTCACCCCAACCCTAACCCTGGTGTGCCCCTGTCTTCAGCTCACCCTCCTTTAATGTAATCCAGGAAGGTGCACTCAGATTCCACAGAGAAGGAAAGAAGGGTCACCTGGGAGAGGAAGACACATACAATGGAAACGTTAGATCTCAGAATCTATACACAGTCAGTCCTCCCAGATGCCCCCCCCCCCACACACACACGCACACACACACACACACACACACACACATACACACAAACACACACACAAACACACTCACACACACGCACCATCGTATGTTCACTCAGACAACCATATGTAGCCATGGTAGCCAGCCCACTCACAATATCCTCCACCACAGTCGAACCAGGCTATGTGCTACTGTCATTACAGACAAACACATAGCTGAGTGATGAGCTCATTACAGCTATTTAAACAGGGGGACGACAGAGGGAGAGAGGGGCCGAAAGGGGAGAGAAAGAGAGAAGGGGGGGGGGGTTGAATGCATTTCTCTGAGAGCGAGAATGAGAGAGCGAGACAGAAAGAGTGAGACAGCAGATGGGTACATGGAGCTGGGCCCTGTAATCTGTCATCATATCTAGCTGAAATCACATTAGCCACCGCCGCGGCGCGCTTCCAGATGCTAACTACACTACACCCACTCTTTAATCTCTCCTGGGGTGTGAGATCTCGTTCATATCCTTTCTTTCATCCGTTCGTCTCCTTCCTTCCTTCGTTACTTACGTCTCCCCTACCTACTTCCAACTGTCACTGCTGCAAAAAGATGTAGACTAGAGTAGCTAGTTAGTTGTCTGTGTGAACATTCTTCTCTCGGACAGAGACAGAGACTATTGTCTAATGTCTTTGGACAGCTGCAGACACGCATGTCTCTCGTCTTTCACTTTCCCCGGTTTTAATTAACAGGAAAGTAAGATACCCAGCTAATGAGTGAAACCTGCGTTGACACCCACAGTCTGCGTTTGGTATCAGTACCCCCAGCAGCAGTCAGGGACGTGAGGAGAAAACAATCGTCGTAATTAAAAGAAGTAGAAACACGAAAGAGGAGAGTGAGGACATGTGGGATAGTGCATAAGATATGTGTGCGAGATGGAAGGACAGTTCTAATCAAGGCAAACTGCACAGGGCCTTTCTCACCGTTCCAGAATTCACATATTTCTTTTTCTTCATTTTCTTTTTGATATTCACTACCTAAAAAAGAAAAGAAACGACAGAATTAGGAAGAAAAAATCCCAGCGACAGTGTTTTAAGGAGACAGTTCGGAAGAGTCACACGTGTCTGCTGTCTCATGGAGGAACTCCTCATATCACAGAGATGTATTCATCGGAAGAAACCCCAATTAATTATGCATGTAAGGAAACAGCAGAGTTTTGTGGGACCATATATCTCCTATAGGGGAAGGGCTGTTACTGTTGAGAGAAAATGGGTGATGGAGAGATAGAGGGAGAGAGAGAAATCGAGAGAGAAAGGGAGAGAGAGAGAGAGAGTAGGTGAAGAGTGTGATACATGTGTTTATGTTCCATTAGTAGTGCATTGAACAATATGCACCAGATGACTGTGAAATGTAACAGTTCTATTACATGATTTTACTAGAAGCACATTCTCTCTCTATTTTCCTCTCTTAACCATTATTCCTGCACAGATTCTCAGTCTGTTTTCTCTCTTAACCATTATTCCTGCACACATTCCCTCTTTTTTCCTCTCTCCACCTCTTCTCCACTAATCCACAAACACTCTGGTTCCCATTTCATATGTTCTATTTTCTCTACCATCTTCCCTCCTCACACAACCCCTCCCCTCTCCTCTGGTCGCCTCTTCTCTGCCCCTCTCCTCTCTGCTCCCCCTCTCCCCCCTCTCCCCTGCCCCCCATCTGCCCTCCTCTCCTCTGCTCTCATCTCCTCTCCTTTGCTTTCCTCTCCCCTCCTCTCCTCTCCTCTCCCCTCCTCTCCCCTCCTCTCCCCTCCCCTCCTCCCCTCTGCTCTCCTCTCCTCTGCTCTCCTCTTTAACTCTGTTCATCCCTAATTATGGTCTGTAAACAACATAATGAGGTGGTGTGTACGACAGAGGGGAAGGCTGAGCTAAACGACACAGTAAAGACATACTATTGGGTAAAAACACCACCTGGGTCCAAATACTATTTGAAAAATGTTACACAGACACATTTGTTCTTGCTTTCCCAAATTCTCTGACAAGTGAAAACCTTCAGGGGAAGCGGGGACGTTCGTTGAAAAAGTTCCAAATGATTTCCAAAGCATTTAATCCCAGATCGGATTAATTGGGAGTCTCCTTCAGAAGTCGGGGCAGAGGGCTAAATGCGATCTGGGGTGACGGCCAAATCCATAGTATCGACAGGGCCGGAGGTTGAGGGAAGACTGAAGACTGGCCGGAGGTTGGTGGTCAGATGAAGAACGTTCAGCGCATGAACAAACAGAGGGCACACACATTTGGCATGTCTAATGGAGTTGTAATGGACAGACTGACTGCGTAGTCACCTTGACTGACAAGTGAAGAATCACATTAGCTCCCAACCGTATGTCACATGTTCGACCAGAAGTAGATTATAATCTGAGTCTGTGAAGCAAGACCCAAATCCCAGAGAACCAGTGATCCAACACAGCGTTAGTCCTCTTACGGATTAGTAGAAAAATCTTTTTTTGCAAAGATAAGAAAAGTCTGATGAAAATCCCCCTTCTTCTGCGGATACAATAACAAAGGCAGCCTCTACGTATTTGGGTCGCCTACAGACCTGCAGAATGTGGAAGTGACAGACAGTTACAGACCCTAATTTAACATGAAGCAAAGACAACCAGTTTGACCCACAGAGACCAGCTGATGTAGAAACAGAAGGGCCTTTCTGTCACTTGCGTAGGTAAGAACTAACAGTCAGCACCAGGAACGGAGGAAAGCTGACGTTTAAAAGATTTCTCACGGGGTGTGCCAAATGTGAGCCATCTGGCAGCTGTTTCTTTTTTTTTCTTTTCAATTTCTTTCGATATCTCTTTTACCGCTAACAGACGTTTGCAGGTTTTAAATCTTGAACACCATTTGAAAATCAATTCCAGTGCCTCTTCCTGTTCTGTGTGCAGTACGTACCGACAATCAAAATGTAATCTATGAATAAGTCCTACATTGTCGATTGCTGTCTGTAAACTCTCCCCCTACTCTATCTGACCAGATCAATAAGATTATCTAAAGTACAAGGGTTTTTTACAAGGTATATGTGTATAGCATAGAATGATAGAGAATGATACATAGACAGCGATGAAGACAGAGATGAGAAAGAATGTTATAAGAGGAGAGAGCCATGAGAAAGAACTAAAGAAATGCCCTCCGTGTGCCTTGCGGGAAATAACTGTAATTATTCTTAGCCTGTGGAACTCTTTCCCCCTTTAATCCTGTTTCACACTCACTAATGGATGCACACTTACACACTTGTCATAGTGTGTGTATGGTTGCCACGGTGTCCTGGATTTATTTACATCGGTTTAAAATGAGCAGATTGAATAGAAAAAGAATCCCCATTCAAGTCAGAGATATGTCGGTTCTATTCATTCAATGTCTCTGTATTTAATACTATCTGATATATGTCTGTTCTATTCATTCAATGTCTCTGTATTTAATACTATCTGATACATGTCTGTTCCATTCGTTCAATGTCTCTGTATTTAATCCTATCTGATGTATGTCTGTTCTGTTCATTCATGACAAAAGTTCAGACAGAAGTAGTTTGAAGGCAATGGGTGAGATAAGGGTTTCGAGTTTATTATTTTTTGTCATTCGTTCCAGTCATAGGCGGCTGAAAACGGGAAGGATTGGCGGATGTTGTGCAGGCTTTCGTGATGACTAAGGCAATATACCTGCTTGAGCGTAGACTGAGGGTGGGTAGAGCTGTGGTGACTAGAGAGCTTAGGTACAGCAGGACTTTGCCTAGCAGAGACTTGTAAATGAGCTGGTACCAATGAGTAAAATGCTGAGTGATTAACGACGAACAGCCGACTGGTGCGTAAGGTTGCAGTGGTGTGTGTTGTATGGGGCAGTGGTGGGGGTTGTATGGGGCAGTGGTGGGTGTTGTATGGGGCAGTGGTGTGTGTTGTATGGGGCAGTGGTGGGTGTTGTATGGGGCAGTGGTGTGTGTTGTATGGGGCAGTGGTGGGTGTTGTATGGGGCAGTGGTGGGGGTTGTATGGGGCAGTGGTGGGTGTTGTATGGGGCAGTGGTGTGTGTTGTATGGGGCAGTGGTGGGTGTTGTATGGGGCAGTGGTGGGTGTTGTATGGGGCAGTGGTGGGTGTCGTATGGGGCAGTGGTGGGTGTTGTATGGGGCAGTGGTGTGTGTCGTATGGGGCAGTGGTGGGTGTTGTATGGGGCATTGGTGGGTGTTGTATGGGGCAGTGGTGGGTGTTGTATGGGGCAGTGGTTCGTGTCGTATGGGGCAGTGGTGGGTGTTGTATGGGGCATTGGTGTGTGTTGTATGGGGCCGTGGTGGGTGTTGTATGGGGCAGTGGTGTGTGTTGTATGGGGCAGTGGTGGGTGTTGTATGGGGCAGTGGTGGGTGTCGTATGGGGCAGTGGTGGGTGTCGTATGGGGCAGTGGTGGGTGTTGTATGGGGCAGTGGTGTGTGTTGTATGGGGCCGTGGTGGGTGTTGTATGGGGCAGTGGTGGGTGTCGTATGGGGCAGTGGTGGGTGTTGTATGGGGCAGTGGTGTGTGTCGTATGGGGCAGTGGTGGGTGTTGTATGGGGCAGTGGTGGGTGTTGTATGAGGCAGTGGTGGGTGTTGTATGGGGCAGTGGTGACAAAACGTATAAAACTGTGGTAAACAACATCCAATTTTCTCAGGAGAGAGTTTGAGGCAGTTCTATAAATGACATCGCCCAAATCAAACATAAAAGTCATCTTCACCAAGGCAAGCTTGGCAGCATGAGCGAAGGAGGTTGTGGAATAGGAAACCGATTCTCAACTTAATTTTAATTTTAGTTGAGCTGTCTAACAACACACAGGTATTTGAATGTATCCACCTAATCCAATTCAGACCCATCTAGCGTGACGATTCAAGTTAGACCGGCAGGTCTGGATCGGTTGAAAAGCATGCGCTTAGTTTTACCAGAGTTATATATAAATATGAGATATATGTCTGTTCTATTCATTCAATGTCTCTGCATTTAATCCTTTTTACGATAACCTAACCCTAACCCGTCGGAAAAAAAACTGCCTCAGTTAAAACCCATTGCAGAGCAAATCATGAAAGGAAAGCTGGAGAACATTAATGGAAAACTATTCCTCTGGATATTTACACTTGGCCAAAGGGAAAACACACACCCCCACACACACATACACATTTGAAAAAATGTAATTATAAATGCATGGAATAAATATCTGGCTCATGGAATGCATTTGGTGTAAATCTATTTGAAAATGCCTTTATAATTCTTACAGAACACCTTATGTCTCTGTGTGTGCAGAGGGATCTGAGACAGTATACAGCAGAGAAACAGAGAAATAGTTAGGATCGTTTTTTCTACATAAAAAATGTATAACAATTAAACAAAGTACAGGAGACGAAGACCGAGAACGAGAAGGGGCGGAGTAAGGTGAGGTGTATGAAATATTAGCCAACCTGTCAACGTATGGGTGAGCTGTGTTGTCACAGGGTGTTTAGGGGAGAGCACTGCCGTGCATTATGTTGATTAGGAGCACAGCTGTTTTGGGTTTATCTAAGCACCGGGCCTAGGTTAGTTAAAGTGGGCTGTTTAAGTTCCCTGTTTAGGTTCAGGTGAGTGTTTTGTATGTAGTCATTCACTGTTTAAGGTCGTGCACTGTTTTATGGAATAATTAAGTCGCTTTGTGTAAGCGCGTTTTCTGTTCAGTGTATGTTGCCGTTTGTGTTCGACGTTCGTTTTTTTGGATTTAAACCACCTCCAACGTTTACTCTCCGCTCTGCATCTCGCTCCCTTTACACTTCACCTTAAGGATCCGTGCACATTCTGGCAGATCTATCACATCTTTACAGAAGACACATCTCTACAGTCATAGATTCAGTAGGTCCTCCATACGAGAGGAGTCTGGCCCCGGGGTGTGAAGGTGAAAAGCAAACACACTTGACTGACAAATCGCCCATGCTGTCTCTCTTCAATGTAATGCCCCGTCTCTAAAGCTTTTACACGGACTGAGTCACTGGCTTACTGGGCAGCCCCTGGAGTCCGGCTCCTTATTCATGCAACCCTGCGTTTGTAAGGGGGGTTTGACACATTGCTGTACTGGGCATATACACTTGCTGGGGATACCAAGAATGTTCAGAGTCAATTTTTACACTCACAGTATACAATAATAGTATTGTACGTTAATTCATAATACCTCTAAGGCAATAGTGACATTGGTTTCTCTGTGATTGATTAAGATCCCCAATAGTAAAGAAAAGGCAGTGCATGTTTGAAGAAGATGCTGAAGGAACCACATTTAGGATACATCCTATACAGCACTGTCCCCATCTCTCTAGTGCACTTCCAGTACCAATAGACCTGTGGTTACATTTAGGGGACTACATAGAGATATCTAGTACACTACCAGTCCCTATAGACCTGTGGTTACGTGTAGGGGACTACATAGAGATATCTAGTGCACCACCAGTCCCTATAGACCTGTGGTTATATTTAGGGGACTACATAGAGATATCTAGTGTACTACCAGTCCCTATAGACCTGTGGTTATATGTAGGGGACTGCATAGAGATATATAGTGCACTACCAGTCCCTATAGACCTGTGGTTACATGTAGGGGACTACATAGAGATATCTAGTGCACTACAAGTCCCTATAGAACTGTGGTTATATGTAGGGGACTGCATAGAGATATCTAGTGCACTACAAGTCCCTATAGAACTGTGGTTATATGTAGGGGACTGCATAGAGATATCTAGTGCACTACAAGTCCCTATAGAACTGTGGTTATATGTAGGGGACTGCATAGAGATATCTAGTGCACTACAAGTCCCTATAAACCTGTGGTTACATGTAGGGGACTACATAGAGATATCTAGTGCACTACCAGTCCTTATAGACATGTGGTTATGTAGGGGACTGCATAGAGATATCTAGTGCACTACCAGTCCCTATAGAGCTGTGGTTATATGTCAGCAACATACTCATGACACCACCTGTAATAGCATCTATCAGATTGAGGAGTGTTAATAAAGACAGAAAGTATCACCTCATAGACGTTGAACTGGCTCTGGCCTCGAGCCAACTCCCGGTAACTAGTGGTGAACTCGCCTATGAAGTCATGGCTGAGAGGAGAAAAATAGGACAGAGGAAAGGGAGTGAGGAGAACAGAGAGAGGAAAGGAGAGAAGAGAGAGAGGGAGGGAGTGAATAGAGAAAGTATAGGGGAGAGAGATTAGTCAGCAGATATTTATTATTATCATTAGAGTCAGCAGATATTTATTATTATCATTAGAGTCAGCAGATATTTATTATTATTATTAGAGTCAGCAGATATTTATTATTATTATTAGAGTCAGCAGATATTTATTATTATTATTAGAGTCAGCAGATATTTATTATTATTATTAGAGTCAGCAGATATTTATTATTATTATTAGAGTCAGCAGATATTTATTATTATTATTAGAGTCAGCAGATATTTATTATTATTATTAGAGTCGGCAGATATTTATTATTATTATTGAAATCCTTAATTGACACCATGTTTTTAACTGTTGAACACTCTCACCTGCCGTCTCGGTCCCAGTCATACACCTCCACCTTGATTGTTCTGGAATAAAAGACACATGTCATGGAAGCATCCCCTTCTGTTCAAGTGTGCGATTGATAAAATCATAAAGCTTTAGTTTACAGACAGATTAATTACCAATCTCTATTAAGAAAGTAAGCACACAGTGTTCAAACATATTAGTATAGAACCCGAGGGCCGACCCATGGTTGAGATCCACAAGTGACACAGTTAGACTATATCTATTTATTGCCATCTACCCGGAGTCATAACAGATACAGATATTACAGAGAATATTACTGGTTTGCTTTATATTATTCTTTGGGGGGCAATTAGTGTACGGGAATTTCTTGCTTGAGTGGTTAGATGCGCTCTAGCCGATAAAGGTGAATGGTTCAAGATGTCTATGAGTTTAATCATTAGGCAGAGCAGGAAAGAGAAGCATGACTACGGGCAGGATTCACACATGCAGCTGAGTCTGTTGTTATCATGGCTCCTAATCAAAGAAATTCAAGTTACAGTTGAAAGATTAATATGTGCTCAAAGTGCAGTCTCTTAGCTCTCATTTCAGGGAATTCCATCCAAGTTAGAGCATGGGTTTAGGAATTACAGCTCTTTAATATGTAGCCCCATCTGTTTCAAGGCACCAATGGTAATTGGACATTGACTCAAATTCTGCTCCATGGACACGTATGGACTATTCCTTCATTATTTTATCATCAATTAAGCAGGTTAAAGGTCTGTAGTTGATTCTAGGTGTGGCATTCACATTTAGAAGCTGTTGCTGTGAACACACAACATGTGGTCAAAGGAGCTCTAAATGCAGGTAAAACAGGCCATCGGTTGGCAGCAAAACTGAAATCCATCAGAGATAGCAGGAACATTAGGAATGGCAAAATGAACAGTTTAATATATTCTGAGAAGAACGCACAGGTGAGTTCTGCCAAATGAAAAACACTCTCCAGGGGGTCGGCATATCTATGTGTTTCACAGGGTATTAAACGGGACTGTGTATGAAAATGGTTGCAATTCCTAAACGTTTCATAATATTTGTGCGCGACCCCTGGAATTAAAGCCGGAATTCTGCACTTCAATTGCATCTGGGTTGTTTCATTTCAAATCCATTGTTGCGTACAGAGACAAAACTATGACAAATGTGTCAGTGTCCAGTGTGTTTGTTCTGCACTGCTCAATACGAGGACCACGGATGCAGGGATGAATGATTGTTACAACTTACTGTTAATGAGGAGTAATGAGGAACAAAATACACACCCCCACACACACAGAAATACACCTCTCCTCAGCAACAAGCTCATTAGGTGTAGCTGAACAAGCCTCCCTGCCACTTAATCTGAGGATGTCCCTGGTTTGCAGCGTGTTTTATCTTTGTGCTATCACCATTTAACACCCAGGAATACAGTTGCACCATTCATTGGAGTGCCTAATACTACCGAATCTACGGTACATTCAGATTGGATCAAGAGATTAAATGTTTTTAAGATAACACACTGTCACACTGGCACATTGTCTAAAATAAATTAATATAAATTATTAATTTCTGGATTTTCCAGGTATAAAACACCTAAATAAGCTGTTTTTTGAAATGATAAATACAGTGTGTTATTAAAGTATGTCACGGTGATTCACAAAAAATCTGCTTCAGTTAAGCCAGTTCAGGTTGTTATGGCGGACTGGTCCGCTTGTGTGCTTCAGAACATTATGCCTTTGATGAATCTGATCGTTTAAGCTCCCATATTTCCAGCCATTTGAGGCTTGGGAGTCCTGCCTTCAGGTTTATTTGTTGATTAAACTGTTCATCAATTTGTGCTGGAATGGGAAATCACAAGCACACAGACTGCAAAGCAATAAGAAGTAGTCACGTCACATTGATTTATGTCAAATATATTTACAGAAACAGCTGTTAAGATGTGAAAGAAAAGCATTTTCTGCAATCACGGAGTGACAGTATAATATAAATTAAAACATGATGTGTCTGTGAAGACAACAGCCAGACTTGGGTCAACAGAGACATCAGAGACATATTTGTTACAGTAGAAAACAGTTGTGACATGCACACACACGCGATACTCTTAGGACAAGACATGCAACTATGATCTACACACATGGGGAGTCAAACACATACACACGTAATTAGTACTGATTGGGACCTGGCGTCAATAACAACGAACAAACAAGACAAGTATGAGTCCGGGGATGTGTTCATGACTGAAAGGAAAACCCGGAAGACGTAGTCTTCACCTTACCGTTACATATCTGAAATGTATTATATGAATCCTTTAAGGTTATTACTTAATTAACTCATCACAATCAGATTATTAGGAAGTCATAAAAAAGGGGATAATTCAGAACTACTGGATGCAATTATACAAACATTCATGCAATGCATGTGGGTGATTCAAACCAGCATCTGTCTCTTTAATTAATACTAGACGCACATTAGTGATCACGAATGAGTAAATAAGCTATTAAGCTCGTGAAAAACAATGACACCACTTCAGTCCTAATTTCATGGCTGTATTTGTGATCTCCAATCTGGGACAAAAATAGCAACAGTGACTCACTCCCATGCTATTGAGGAAGACAGGCCTGTGGTTGAATTACCTCTGAAGTGAAGACATGGTGTAGACACTCCCTCACCCTCACCCTGTCCCCTCACCCTGTCCCCCCTGTTTCTTCTCCTCTCTCTCTCATCCTGTCCCCTCATCTTCCACTTCTCTCTCTCAACCTGTCTCCTCATCCTTCACTTCTTTCCTCTCCTCTCTCTCTCTCACCCCGTCTCCTCATCCTTCACTTCTTTCCTCTCCTCTCTCTCATCCTGTCTCCTCATCCTTCACTTCTTTCCTCTCCTCCTCTCTCTCTCATCCTTTCTCCTCATCCTTCACTTCTTTCCCCTCCTCTCTCTCTCATCCTTCACTTCTTTCCCCTCCTCTCTCTCTCATCCTTCACTTCTTTCCTCTCCTCTCTCTCTCTCATCCTTCACTTCTTTCCTTTCCTCTCTCTCTCATCCTGTCCCCTCATCTTCCACTTCTCTCTCTCATCCTGTCCCCTCATCTTCCACTTCTCTCTCTCATCCTGTCTCCTCATCCTTCACTTTTTTCCCCTCCTCTCTCTCTCATCCTGTCTCCTCATCCTCCACTTCTTTCCTCTCTCTCTTTCTCTCTCTCATCGTGTCCTCTCATCCTTCTCTTATAACAGTCATTCAGACAGAGTGTCTGGCATGCCGTGGTTAATCACAGTGTGATCATGTAGTATGTCCCTAATAAAGCTCAGAGTATTAAGTGGCAGGGCGTTGGTCTAAACACACACCTACACTGACAGACTGGCTGTCTGAACAACAGACAGACTGATTGGCTGTGTTACTGACCGGCTGACTGATGAGATCATCTACAAGCTACGTGATTAAATGAATCCGTTGATTGTAGTGTGTCCAATTCTCTGTCTGCAAACCATTGCCTGTGAACTGTCACTCTTGGTTTTAGTCATTCGTGAGGATGTGGCTTGACGCTAAACAAGGCGGACACAGAAACGGACGAGCGGCTAGCAGTGAGACAGAAACCACACAACGTACATTCTACTTACCACCTACACATGCATATGGACACACGCACAGTGTGTAAAAGTCTCCACAGCTCAAGTCTCTGTGATATCTCGTTACACACAAAGTGTTTTCGGGCTGTATTTCAGTCTGCCCTGTCAGATACCATTACTCTCTACACCGAGGTAATGTGTGTGTGTCTGTGTGTGTCCCAGGTCTGTATATTTGTTTGTGTTTTTGAAAGAGGCAGCGAGGAAAGGCTCTCATGAAACACATCTCAATCCCCAGAGTCTGATTGGTTTGGACAGGGTGATCACCTCACTGTGGCCGATGTGTGATTGGCTAGCTTACACTCACTGACCTCGACCAGTTAACCTAGGCTTCTGTGGGTAACCCCAATGAATACATCTCTACCGAGACCCAGAGATCCAGTCAGGGTTGGCATTTGGGTTAATTTCAGCAGAATATTCCGTTGATGGCATTTGTCAAGCTAAGACAGAGTAACTCATCCTTGGTTGAAAAGAGAGAGGGGTGTGAAAGTGAGCGGATGGGGAAGAGAGAGAGAGAGAGAGAGAGAGAGAGAGAGAGACAGAGAGAGAGAGAGACAGAGAGAGGCTGAGAAAGAAGAGAAATAGAGAAAGAGATGTTTGGGCGGAGTTGTAAGGTAGAGAGCCAAAACGCATCCATCATCGTCCATCATGTCATTTTGCTCTTTGCCTTAAGTATTTTTCTCTATTTTTCCTGAACACTGATGTTAAGCTTCCTACCAGCTGACGTTTACATTTTCTTCTGAGGAGTAAGATTTTGAATACCCTTGTCAGCTGATGGTTTGAATTCCTTCATGAGAAATGCGAGGCTTATTATTTTCATCTGGCGCAGCCAGGGGAGAACTGGCTGCTGGGATATGTGAATACATTTCTCCTTTCTACTGAAACATCATTTGCTATTGTCTCATCGGGAATTCAACCTCTTTTGGTGGTCAAGGGTCTAAGGTCCTATGTTCTCCAGCTTATAAGGGTTTAAAGTGTATTGAAAGAATGACTTGTGGAGATTACTTTGGGATGGTGTTGACTGTTGTTAACACAATGAATAGAGGTTAATCACTGTGACCAGGCCACTCTAAGCTTAAACCAACAACACAACTTCAGCTCAAAGGCCTGCTGATGGAAATTCAAATCTCTACATCTACTTCATTCGGTTTTAAAGAGTTAACCGACATTCTGCTTCTTTAATAACTTATTTTGACATCGCCGTTAAAATAGACTAAGCACAATCCACCGTGGACATACAAGTAAATTTTGGATGGAGATATAGACGATGGAGGTGCCGATAGAGGTGACGATAGAGGTGCCGATAGAGGTGATGATAGAGGTGCCGATAGAGGGGACAATAGAGGTGCCGATAGAGGTGCCGATAGAGGTGCCGATAGAGGGGACAATACAGGTGACGATAGAGGTGCCGATAGAGGGGACGATCGAGGTGACAATAGAGATGCCGATAGAGGTGATGATAGAGGTGCCGATAGAGGTGATGATAGAGGTGCCGATAGAGGGGACAATAGAGGTGACGAAAGAGGGGATGATAGAGGTGCCGATAGAGGGGCCGATAGAGGTGATGATAGAGGTGCTGATAGAGGGGACGATAGAGGTGACGATAGAGGTGCTGATAGAGGGGACGATAGAGGTGACGATAGAGGTGCCAATAGAGGTGACGATAGAGGCGCCGAAAGAGGGGACAATAGACATGATGATAGAGGTGCCGATAGAGGGGACAAAAGAGGTGCCGATAGAGGGGACAATAGAGGTGACGAAAGAGGTGCCTATAGAGGGGACAATAGAGGTGCCGATAGAGGGGACAATCGAGGTGACGATAGAGGTGCCGATAGAGGGGACAAAAGAGGGGACGATAGAGGGGACGATAGAGGGGACGATAGAGGGGACGATAGAGGGGACGATAGAGGGGATGATAGAGGTGCTGATAGAGGGGACGATAGAGGGGATGATAGAGGTGCTGATAGAGGGGACGATAGAGGTGTCGATAAAGGTGCCAATAGAGGTGACGATAGAGGCGCCGAAAGAGGGGACAATAGACGTGATGATAGAGGTGTTGATTAAGGTGATTATAGAGGTGTGGATAGAGTTGTGAATATAGGTCTGGATAGAGAAGACGATAGAGGTGCAGGTAGAGGTTAGGATAGATGTGCTGATAGAGGTGACGATAAAGGTGCCGATAGAGGGGACAATTTGAGGTGACGATAGAGGTGTCGATAGAGGTGCCGTTAGAGGGGACAATAGAGGTGACGATAGAGGTGTCGATAGAGGGGACAATAGAGGTGACGATAGAGGTGCCGATAGAGGGGACAATAGAGGTGACGATAGAGGTGTCGATAGAGGGGACAATAGAGGTGACGATAGAGGTGTCGATAGAGGGGACAGTAAAGGTGCCAATAAAGGTGCCGATAGAGGGGATTATAGAGGTGTGGATAGAGTTGTGAATAGAGGTCCGGATAGAGGGGACGATAGAGGTGCAGGTAGAGGTTAGGATAGAGGTGCTGATAGAGGTGACGATAGAGGTGACGATAGAGATGACTTCAGTACCTGTCAAAGTCCCCGTTACAGAGGGCCCTGACTGGAATGGTGAAGGACTGCCAGACTGGATTCAACGTGTTCTTCACCACTTCTGTCTTATGGCAGATAGTGAACCTGATAAAGTAGAAAAGAGAAGTGTTAGATGATGAAAGAGAAGTGAGGTGTTAGATGATAAAATAGAAGTGAGGTGTTTGATGAGAAAAGAGAAGTGAGATGTTAGATGATGAAAGAGAAGTGAGGTGTTTGATGAGAAAAGAGAAGTGAGATGTTAGATGATGAAAGTGAAGTGAGGTGTTAGATGAGAAAAGAGAAGTGAGATGTTAGATGAGAAAAGAGAAGTGAGATGTTAGATGAGAAAAGAGAAGTGAGATGTTAGATGATGATAGAGAAGTGAGATGTTAGATGATGATAGAGAAGTGAGATGTTAGATGATGAAAGTGAAGTGAGGTGTTAGATGAGAAAAGAGAAGTGAGATGTTAGATGAGAAAAGAGAAAAATGGAGAAATCGAAAACAGACAATTAATTCTGATTGAAAACAACGACAGCTTGATAATAGCGACAGTGAATCATTGTTTTTTTGTTTACTGACACGGCTGTCCAAACAAAGCTGGGATTTTGGCCTAAATCCTCCTCTCTTTTATAATAGTGTCCCCCTCTCCCCTCACAGCGGTGCTACTGCTATTAGCATGTTGTTTTGATAGCGGGGGGCTTTTCCTGTCGGCCGTCTCAGTGCGTCCACGCTCCCCTGTTAGGCTTCAGCAGATTGGATGCGTGTTGTATGTTTACGTGTGTCCTTTTATCCTGAGCCCTGGGATTTATTTACTGTCATCTTGTTGCCATTAAAACAGCATGGTCCCTTTAGGTTCAACTGTCGAATACTTAGTTGTGTGTGTGTGTGTGTGTCCATCTCTCTTGCACACACACTTTATCAGATGTGGCCACTTTCCATCTTGTCACTTTAAGACAATTCCCAAAACAAAGCTGAAAGGGAAAACAAAGTGCCACCTATCAAACGATCGGTTCTATAATAGGCTGACACCCGTCACTCAAATCTGGAACAACAGAGTGCTCTCTGAGAGCCTGTTAGGAGGAGGTGTTGTGCAGTGCAGCACTTCTGTTTACGGCTCACGCACGCACGCACGCACGCACACACACACACACGCGTGCACGCACACACACACACGCACGCACGCACGCGTGCACGCACACACACAGACAGACAGACAGACACACACACACACACACGCACGCACGCACGCACACACACACACACGCACAGACAGACACACACACACACACACAGACACGCATAAGCACACGCACGCACGCACTTCTGTTTACGGCTCACACACACAAACACACACACAGACAGACAGACACACACACACAGACACACAGACACACACACACACAAAGACTCTTAGCTAGCATCCAGGTCAAGTCTCTCTTGGTAATAATGAGTGTTGCATCGCCTGTTGCCTTCCATCCAGGCTGCTTAGAACAGTAAATATACCGAACACTGCAGTATTAAAAAATATCATAATGACAGAACTTGCCTCCTATTGTGCAGGCTCAGCGGACAAATACAAAAAAAACGTTTTACTTCAAGAGTGTCATAATTAACACCCTCCCAATTAGTCCAAACTGCGAAACAACACATTGTAGTTAAATTCTACAATGTTAACACACTACAGTTCACTATCTTATGATTGACAATCATCAATTATTTGTTATTTACTTAGTGGCTTGATAGCACAGCCATGTAATTTGCACTGTGTCTACAACTAATAACAGCTAATAATCTGCAATAGGTCAACTTATACCCCGTACTCTCATGTAACGTTAACTAAATAACATGGTAACGTAGCAAACAAACGTATTCATCTTTTCATAATATCCAGCAAACGACCGTCAAAGTTAATCTCCAGATCGTTGTAGCTAAAGCAACGTTAGATGAATGCTGAGCTGAACATGTTTGCTAACCTATCAGGGTGCGTCTTCAGATGCCTGATAAATTTACATGTGGTTAAATCGTTTATCTTGATAGCACACAATTCGCATTCAGCGCTCCTTTTGTTTGGGCCTTGTTGTATGACGTTCTTAAAGCCAAATCTTTTGACGAATGTCACCGGCAGCAGCCACTGTAGTTAACATGTTTGTTGTCCTCCCTCACGTGTGTCTGTGCGCAGCAGATACGTTATGTATTACGTAGAAGGTTCTAGATTACGGAGGGAGGGAAATAACGAGCAAATTCCAGCGCATCCAATGTCACACTGGAGTACAGCCTGCTGGGTAATGGGTGTGGTTTAAAGCCTGATGGGTAATGGGTGGGGTTAATAGCCTGATGGGCAATGGGTGGTGCTTATTTGTCACATAGGAATACAGCCTGATAGGTAATGTGTGGTGCTTATTTGTCACACTGTGGAGTACAGTTACGCAGCCAGATGTGTATTGGGTGGGCTTATTTGTCACACTGTGGAGTACAGTTACGCAGCCAGATGTGTATTGGGTGGGCTTATTTGTCACACTGTGGAGTACAGTTACGCAGCCAGATGTGTATTGGGTGGGGCTTATTTGTCACACTGTGGAGTACAGTTACGCAGCCAGATGTGTATTGGGTGGGGCTTATTTGTCACACTGTGGAGTACAGTTACGCAGCCAGATGTGTAATGGGTGGGGCTTATTTTGCCATACTTTTTATTGCTGGACTTCCAGTATGTAAGCACTGCGCTTTTCAGTATCAACTACTGCAAGTCCTATATTGGCTCAAACAAGCTCCATCTCTCTCTCTTGAGGGCTGCGTGGCTTTCTCCATCTTCTGTTTGCCACACGCTGCGTTGCATCGGCGCAAAGTGTTTCAGTTTGGAACGAGTGTCTGAGGCTGAAAAAGGCTCCTGATCCCGGAGTGCCACGTCCCTGGCGTTTCTCCGGCTGTCTCTCAGGCCAACCAACCCCCTGCTGAGCCCCTCCATCTGATTCGCCTTTTCACTCTCTGCACAACCCCTACTCATTTCCTTGTTCCTGGACTCGCCCACACTGTCTCTCTATGCCCTCGTCTGTTCTGATGTGTACTCTTATAAAGGGCTCTCTTTTTCAAGGGCTCTACTTTTAAAGGGCTCTACTTTTAAAGGGCTCTACTAAATCTGAAGGCTACCCAAGGCTCGCATGCCATTTTGTGGTGACATCTCGCACGCCCAGGGGTTTGGCTTTATGACCGTTTCTAGTTCTGGCACAGGCACATCCTGTCTGAGGCTTCATGTGTCATTCTCTGTCAGGTAGAGGTAGAGAACCATGATAACGCAGAATCAGAACGCAGGAACACAGACGGACAATGATACATCAGAAGGCTTACGTTCCGTCTTCATTGCTCCTGTAGAACACCATGAAAGGGTCTGACTTGCCAAAGAAGTCCTTCTTGTCCAGTTTGTTGGCACAGAACTGCATCGTCGCACTGTCCTTTTGAGTTACAAATAGAGAGATAAGAAGAGCGGAAGACATAGATATAAAGAAAAGACAATGAAGAAAATGTGTTAAACTTCAGAAGTTTACATATTAAATATAAAAAAGGTCTCATGCTGTGTTGACTTTAGTGACAGGAGTCCGTGTGGGAAATCAAACATTCCCGCAGTTCCATTCTGCTGTTTTGTTTAATATTGTTTTGCTGATACTTTCACAGGTATGTGGTACGTTTAAGGGAGTACAAAACAGATTATTAAAAAAGATGCTGTTTGACAAATACAATCTACAAAATCCTATTGTCACTTAGTGGCTAGAAATACACTGCAGGTTGCAATAGATAATAAAAATGTTTACAATAACGTAATCCTCAAAATATTTGTTGTCTTCGATGTGCTGTAGCAACGCGTCACGAGTGTGACACACAAGTGCCTTCCAGATTATTATCACTCTTGGCAAAGACAAGCAAATCAGACAATGAGGTCATTGCTGGTTATTAGTCATATGTATGTAGCTATGAAAGTAGCTACATGTCACAAAAACTTTGCAATTTACTGGAACAATACTTGAGAATTTATATCCAAATGAAACTGTAATAGACCTTCCTAGAAGGAGAAGTGAGGGTAGTTTGCCGAAACGCACAGCGACAAGGATGTTTTCAGGGGTATGACATTCTCTAAGGACCTCAGTTGAAAAAGTGCAATTAGTTCACTCCCTGAGTCACCAAGTCTCCAACACTACAATTTCAAGAAGGAACCATCAATTGTTATCAAGACAAATGTCAGCGCTTGTTAGCAAAACAACATTAATTTGTGTTGCATATTCTCTGTCGGAATACAGCCGTTTCGTATAGTGGATAATTAGGTAGGAAACCCGTGTTTAATCCAGGGAGAAGGATCCACAGAATTGATTTCAGAAACACAATCAGAAACACATTTCGTGACAGTCAAGTCTTTCAGTCAGATGACGAAGAATTATATAGCAGTCGGAAACAGGATGTAGACAGCAGGATGTAAGCGTGTCTACCGAGAACAAGACCATGGTGGCCTAGACATTCCTGAGACTGAATAAACACTCTATTTCCCCAGACTTGTGAAAACATAATTTATATAATTTACACCATGTGAATGGTTAGTAATTAATGCTCACATTCAACATTTGGAACAGAGTTCTTTGGTCAGATGAGACACAAAAACAGCAGAGGTTGGGTTTGGAGAAAAACAAGAGATGTTCATGCAGAAAAGCGTACTCCCCAATAGACATGAAGTATGTTGCCAATATGTTTTGTTCAGGGTCTGGCTTTTTAAGGTCCTGAGTGTTAGCGTCTTCCTTGTTATAGAAAATTGAGACAGGGTCCTGTGGAGCTGTAAAAGCTTACAGCAATCACAACAACAGGGTCGTGGGTTTGATTCCCGTGGGGGACCAGTAAGTCTCTCTGGATGAGAGTTTGTGTTAACTACCAGAACTGAAGGACAGGCAACATTACATGTGTGATGATGTTTTTTTGTTTTACAATTAACCACATGCAATTATGACCAAGTTACTGTAACTCCTACCTAATGTTTGTGTGTGTGTGCGTCAGTCTGCATGTATATGTGTTCGTGTATATGTGTTCGTCATAACCAGGGGCCCTCTCTATTGCCACAGAGGCACCCAAAGGCCATTAAATCCAGTGGTTGGTGTCAGCTTGTTTAATAAGGGACAAGCATACGTGAGTGTGTGTGTGTGTGTGTGTGTGTGTGTCTCTGTGTGTGTGTGTATGTGTGTGTGTGTCTGTGTGTGTGTGTGTCTGTGTGTCTGTGTGTCTGTGTCTGTGTGTGTGTGTGTGTGTGTGTGTGTGTGTGTGTGTCCATGTGTGTGTGTGTGTGTGTGTGTGTTTGTCTCTGTGTGTCTGTGTGTGTTTGTGTGTGTTTCATATTTTGCACTAGGGGTGAGTATAAGAGCTCATTATGGATAAACCAGAAGCTCCTGGGAGAAATGTAGCCACAGAGGTGATGCCACAGTAATGATGCGTACAAATGAACCAAGCCCAATTGATCATGCATATCAGAATAGGGCACTATACAGAGAATTAGGGTGTAGTTTAGGGTGGAGGGTATAGTGTTGTGTTCAAGACCACCAAGACCAAGACCAAGGTAGGGCGAGACCAGATCAACACTTGAAAAGTGCAGGGGATGAGAAAGATCACTAAAGACCAGACCAGTGCAGGAGGGAAAAAAATGTATACAGCGGCAGATGGCAAACGTTAGTTAGCTAGAGCTAGCTTTAATAGAGAAAGTCCCATTTTTAAATGCTTCCCTAAAAATGGGCAGAGCTTAACTAGGAAACCAAAAGCTGTGCAAAGTGAGACCCTTCCCTCTGAAAATTATAACAGTGGTTAGCAAAATCTATAAGTGGGTATCTCAGTGGTAGAGTACATGCTTTGTATGTATGGTGTCCTGGGTTTCTATTGGAGGAGCTGGTAGCTCAGTGGTAGAGGGCATGTTCTGTATGTATGGTGTCCTGGGTTCCTATTGGAGGAGTGGGTAGTTCAGTGGTAGAGTACATGCTTTGTATGTACAATGTCCTGGGTTCAATCCCCAGCTTCTCCCCGGGTTGACGTACAAAGTGTTTTGTCTCATTCTTTCCTCTCTCTTGTCTCTCTGTATCTTTCTTACTCTCTCTCTCTCCAATGCTTCCAAATCACAGCACTATATTTGGTAACTGTGTTGGCTTCATGCTAGTTGATCAAACTGGGAGGTGGAGTTAGAGCACATATTGATCTATAGGAATCATAGCAAAAACTCATTAAACACTTTTCTGTCCAATAAAGCAAATTATCCCTGATGATTTATCCTTTAAAAAGTTAGTGGTTATGTCTAAGAAAATAAATTTCTGCAAAAGTTAAGATTGTCCTGTTATTCGAGAATCTCTGAAATAACGTATTCCAAGACAATTAAGGGGCATTATGAATTCAAAAGAGCAGTATGACTTATGAATAATTCATATGAGGTTGTCCGTCTCTCTCTCCAGGGACCAATATGTTTCTTGTCTTCCAGCAGTCTTAAGAATATTTAGTCCTTATTGGGACTCTTTTCCCTACATAGAGCACTTTGGCCTTATGGGAATTGGTGGGAAAGTAGCGCTTAGTAAACAGAGTTCCATTTGGGCCACCGGCGCAATAAACAAACCGCCGTTAATTTGAAGCAGTTGCACATAAATCTGAGGAACGCATCAACAACGATGCAACAGTAACACAAAGCCAGAAGATATAGGAGACTCAGGCCCAAACAGCAACACAACGCCAGAAGATATAGGAGACTCAGGCCCAAACAGCAACACAACGCCAGAAGATATAGGAGACTCAGGACCAAACAGCAACACAATGCCAGAAGATATAGGAGACTCAGGCCCAAACAGCAACACAATGCCAGAAGATATAGGAGACTCAGGACCAAACAACAACACAATACCAGAAGATATAGGAGACTCAGGACCAAAAGCAACACAATGCCAGAAGATATAGGAGACTCAGGGCCAAACAGCAACACAACGCCAGAAGATATAGGAGACTCAGGCCCAAACAGCATCACAATACCAGAAGATATAGGAGACTCAGGCCCAAACAGCAACACAATGCCAGAAGATATAGGAGACTCAGGACCAAAAGCAACACAATGCCAGAAGATATAGGAGACTCAGGCCCAAACACCAACACAATACCAGAAGATATAGGAGACTCAGGACCAAACAGCAACACAACGCCAGAAGATATAGGAGACTCAGGACCAAAAGCAACACAATGCCAGAAGATATAGGAGACTCAGGCCCAAACACCAACACAATACCAGAAGATATAGGAGACTCAGGCCCAAACAGCAACACAATGCCAGAAGATATAGGAGACTCAGGCCCAAACAGCAACACAATGCCAGAAGATATAGGAGACTCAGGCCCAAACAACTACACAATGCCAGAAGATATAGGAGACTCAGGGCCAAACAACAACACAATACCAGAAGATATAGGAGACTCAGGGCCAAACAACAACACAATACCAGAAGATATAGGAGACTCAGGCCCAAACAGCAACACAATGCCAGAAGATATAGGAGACTCAGGCCCAAACACCAACACAATGCCAGAAGATATAGGAGACTCAGGCCCAAACAGCAACACAATGCCAGAAGATATAGGAGACTCAGGACCAAAAGCAACACAATGCCAGAAGATATAGGAGACTCAGGCCCAAACACCAACACAATGCCAGAAGATATAGGAGACCCAGGCCCAAACAGCAACATAATGCCAGAAGATATAGGAGACTCAGGGCCAAACACCAACACAATGCCAAGGAGACTCAGGACCAAAAGCAACACAATTCCAGAAGATATAGGAGACCCAGGCCCAAACAGCATCACAATACCAGAAGATATAGGAGACTCAGGCCCAAACAGCTCTCCAGGGCGTTTTAAAGCTCAGGCCTGACGTGGCACTTTGGCCTTCTCTCCTATTTATTATCCAACAGTGTGTTGTAAGCAGATAGATAGAACACCAATTATAAATCACATCTGGCCTGGGAGCCTGACACTCATCTGCTATCCTTCCTCCTCGTCCTGTTCCTCGATTATCTTCCCGCTGCTAAGAGAGTCGCACATGAATACACACACGCGTGAACACACACACACGCGCGTGTGAACACACACACACGCGCGCGTGAACACAGCTTGGAGCAGGCTAATCTTACTTGAGGAAAAGAGACACTGGTGCTTCATTTTCCAAAGAGCTGAAGTGCCAGCTGATGAACAGGAGCAGTTGGCATGATAAACACATTTTCCTGTTGTTGTTGGGTCAGGATTTTTCATGCAGCCGGGCCTCCAGGCTCCACACTGGACCCAACCCGCGCTAGCAGAACCTCATAATGATATTACTAATGGCTTTTTAATGTGGAAGCAGATTTGTTCTGTGGCGAGTGAGTGAGAGAGTTTGTTGGCTTGTGTTTGGCTGTGTGTGTGTGTATGTGTGTGTGTAGATGTGTGTGTTTATGTGTTTCTTTATTTGTATGTGTTTGTTTATGTGTATGTGTATGTGTATGTGTGTGTGTGTGTGTGTGACCTGTGTCTCGTTATCGCTCTCAGTCAGACTCAGACTGTTGGCTGTGTTCACTCTCATACAAACACACTTCTCTGGATGGTGGCCTTAAGCACTGTCTCATCACTTCAGGAATACAAAGAAGAGCAGAACTTATCCAACACTGTACGACACGCCAAACACATACTCATATGAAGACATAGGACAGAGATCTTCTCACTGTACGACACGCCACACACATACTCATATGAAGACATAGGACAGAGATCTTCTCACTGTACGACACGCCACACACATACTCATATGAAGACATAGGACAGAGATCTTCTCACTGTACGACACGCCACACACATACTCATATGAAGACATAGGACAGAGATCTTCTCACTGTACGACACGCCACACACATACTCATATGAAGACATAGGACAGAGATCTTCTCACTGTACGACACGCCACACACACACTCATATGAAGACATAGGACAGAGAGCTTCATCGTTAAAATTGATCTGAAATCTATCTGGAATCTATCTATTATCTATCTGGAATATATCTGGAATATATCTGGAATATATCTGGAATATATCTGAAATAGGACGTCTTTTGTAATGCCGACATATGGAGTTCCTGCTTTAACAAGGTGATAGTCAGCCACAGTTACCAAAAGACCAGTAACCTCAAGGTTATTTAATCGAATCCCTGAGTTGGGAATGGAAAAAATATAATGGGTGGCTGAAATGTAAATCCATGTGAAGACAAATATCACACAGATGATCTCACAATGTCTTGAAAGTCTACCTCTACGGATTAAAGGGATGTCGGAGTCATGGTCGGGGTATGGCATGACACGAGGTGCAAAGTAGGAGTGTGTCATTTCTTTAATATATTTAGTAAAAACAACAAACAATACAGAGGAATAAGAGAAGAGGGAGGCTCCTCCCCCGAAGCAGAACAAGGATGTGGTGTTAGCCGGGACTTGTTGTTGGATCACCCCTCTGGGGGTAAGGAGGGCAGCTGGAGGTACTGGGGTAAGGTCTGGCAGGCAGGAGCATTATGGTCATTTGCCAGTGACAATGATGACTAACACCTACACATCCATCAATGAGTCCATCCTGACCTCCTCCATCACCGTCTGATACGCTGCAGCCACTCTCAAGGACAAGGGCAGACTTCAGGGCATCATCCGCTCTGCAGAGCGGACAATTGGATGTGATCTTCCATCTCTCAAAGAGTTGTATACCACCAGGTCACTGAGGAGGGCAGCAAAGATTGAGGCAGACTCCTTCCATCTGAGAAATGGACTACTCTGGCCTCTGGTAGAAGGCTGAGGTCTATCAAGACCAGAACCTCTCACAACAAAAACAGTTTCTCTCCCGCAGCAATAAGCCCAAGGAATATGCCTCAGCTCCCATTTGTCCCTAGCCTGCCCCAAAATTCTCATTGGTTTATACACTCTGTACACTATTGGGACAGTTACATTCTCTAAAGGACATCTGCAGTATAAATAGTCTTTGCACATTTGCACAATTTGCATATTCATGCAATACATATTGTATTGAAATATTGCATTCTAGCTATGTATTGCACATTTAAAATGATATTCTGCATATTCTAGCTACGCATGGTCTCTCTTGTTCATCTTATTCGTATCATTCAATCTCGAAAGACATCTGAACTCTACGCAGACATCGCAGATTTGCACAATTGCATTATCAATTACATATTAAAATCGCAGCATTTACATATTATATTTTAACACTGCATATTCTATCTAGACTTTTGTTGTTCGTGTTGTTACTATTTGTCCTTCAATGTGTGAATTAATGTTGCAGAAATGTGTCAAAACAAAACAAAAACTTCCTGATTCTTCGGCTTCTGAACACGGCCTCCTCCACCGTACCCTGGTCCCAATGCAGGCGGGGGTTTGTCACAGAACCCTCAGGAGCGGGGTGACGGGGCACAACCTCACCCCATCCCCGTTTTGTCACACACAAAAGAATCAATTAAGTGTTTTTGTATTAATAATACACACTTATCAAGACTGACACACGGAGCTATTGCTGCGCTGTCACCATTGGTGGTTAACAAAGGCCTCGTTTAGAATCAATGCTGCTGTGTGTCGTAGGGCACATGTGTCCTGTCTTGTGAATGAGAAACGAGAAACACACAGATGATGATTGATTGGAGCCGGGATGGGGGTCAATTCGATTGCGATTCCAGTCAATTCCGGAAGCTCACATGAATAAATGCTCTGCACAATGGGAACCTGAAGTTCTGTCCACCTTTCCACCTAACTGGATTAGATCAATGGTAGCACATTTGAATTCCCCGTAGGGAATTATGACATTCACTGCTTGGAAAGGCTTTCCTGGATTCCTCTAGCCTGCTAACAGGACAGGACATAAACCGTTTATGGTGGTGGAATGTGTATTAAATATGCAGCAGTTCCAGGCTAATATAATCGGAGACACGTGCAGGCTTTCCTCAGTGACACCACCTCATCCCTCCTTCCAGCCCCCCTTCCAGCCCCCCTGCCTCGTAAAGCCTGTGATCAACATGGGATGGGTAATGTGGGCAGAATTACTGCATCAATATTTAAACAGGGTGTTGAAAGCGATGCTGGGCTGATGGCACAGGAACACGCAGAAGGTAGAGGAAAAAGAGGCGAGCGTGACAGTGAGATCGCGAAAGGTGTCGGAAAGGTGTCACCTCAGTCCTCACGGACATTGGAGATGGGAGGGAAAGGATGATGGAACTGAGATCTACAAAGACACGTAGAGACAACAGAGGAACGAGGTATGGCTCAGTGGAGAATCGGGACTGTAGGACTGGATGCTGTAAGGAAGGAGATGTCACGAATGGGGAGACAGACACAAAGACCAACAACAGACACTGGGGAAAGAGGAACTTAAATCGAATGGTGATTAGGGAAACAGGTGAGGGCAATAAAACATTGAAACAAGTGACCGTGCGCCAAAGGAGGGAGAGAGGGCGTTGGATTTTACGAGCACGGCCATCCTGCAATGCCAAAACGTGACAAGAGAAATGCTAGGAACCAGTGAGGAAAGAAGTGAAGAGAGTCAGGTTGTCTATACCTGATGCATTAATGGAGGAAGGCATGAAAAAAAAAAACTGCGAAAAGAGAAAAGGGAGTGTTTTAGAGAACCAGAGAGAATAAAACAGACACAGGCACATTCCTTCACACATGACAGTCAGTCGGTCACTATGAATACTGTGCCCTACTAACAGGATTGGCTGCTGCCCCAACTGTTAAAATAGATCGATAAATGGAAGAAAATAACGTCATCACAGCGCACACTCTATATACCGTATGTATGGATATACTGTAGGAGGCCAGTTGCATTTTTCCTGACATCAATATATGTTTGGTCACATTGCTCCTAGCCGTAGGACATGCGTATCATTGGTCAGTGAAATCCTCTTCAACTAGTAAAAGTAGAACAGAGGGCATCTGGTCCTCAGGGGCTTGACCTCTGTCATGACTTTCTGACCCCTGGTTCCTGTTTACAACCTCTTATTAAAAAAACGACACTCAACAGTGAATTGTTGAAGGAGAGGATGCCCAATGTCAGAGTGATGTACGCTCTGCTCTCAATGTGATGAATAAAAACAGGCGCTGGTCAGAGCGGACAGTAGCCGTCCTCGGTGAATCTCAGCTGATATTCTGTTTGCATCGCCATAGATATGAAAAATATATCACGTATAGTATATCACGTGTGTGTGTGTGTGGTTTACCAAGCTGGCCTTATTCTTGCACTTGTTGGCCAGTCCACCCGTCTTTTGACAAAGCTGTTGTGGAACATTCCCTGTCCCAGAGGCATTCCCATACAGGGTCAGTCAGAGGCCCAGCTCTTAATTAAAGGCAATTCAGTCAGCCATTATGATCAGCTGTAGTGGCCCTCACTAGACACAGAAGGCTGCACTGACAAATTATATAATTAACTATTGATTTGTCCTGTTCCTGTAACTCTTTCTCTCTGGTCTCTCTCTCTCTCTCTCTCTCTGAGCATTCCCTTCTCTGACTTTCCATACATGTATTCTCTATTTGTCTCTTTAATTACCTTCATGTCTGTCTGTCTGCCTCTGTTAATGTTGTGTAATGGTAATATGTTGGTCATGATGATGAAAAGTTGACGGTAATGTGGGTAGATTGATTTACGGCTGGTTGAGCCCTGTCTGGGTTTACCCTGTTCAGGGCCAAAGATTCACTGGACCCCCCTGTCTCAATATTCGGATTTACGCTGTTATACCATTGTTCTGTGGATGCAGGGAACTAGGCTGTCTAACTTTTCCCTGTGTCTTGTTTGCGTTTCCACTAAGGAGGACCTGTGCCTATTGACTACACTGTGGGACCGATCGGCCCTAAGGACATGTAGCCGACCCCTTGTAAAGCCCCCCGGTTGTGTTGCGGGCTGAGCAGCTGATGCTACCTGACAGTTCGGCTACCGATCTGCCTAACCCTCAACCCCCCCGGTTGACCCTTTGAAACTGGTAATTTAAAAAATGCATATACAAATTATGAAATTATCATAGTTTTAATAATTATAATAGTTTAATATACTAGTTCACCCAGCACAGCATAAATATACCCTAGTTCACCCTTCAGAGCCTAGTTCCTCTCTAGGTATCTTCCTCTAGTTGACCCACCCAGGTAATTTTTGCTATCCACTGTGTATGAACATGTTGATGCGTGCTCTGTCGGGTTTCGGGCTGGGTGTTTGTAAAAGCACTTTGTGACAACTTTGTTGTAAAAAGGGCTTTACAAAATGCATTTGATTGCTTGATAATGTAATGATAATAGTAATAAAATGGTGATGTGTTGGAAATGTTCAGTTAACCGAATTGGTTATGTAATGATACATTGTGGTAATTATCACAAGCTTTTACGTACCCTGCAGTTACCCAGCTCCTCTGCAGATAGGATGATTGTCCCACATTTCTTGCCAGCTATCCCTCTGTAGAAAACAGGGCGAGACAGAGGTGACATGGTTAAGGTCTGCCAGGTGTCGTATCTGTGCCATGGACGTGCCAAGGCCCCGTCCTCTGGTGACAGCCTGTCCGGTGTTGTTGGCATGCATTGATCATGAACCGTCGCCGGTTGGCGGGAGGGGGCTCACACCTGGTTGGCCCGGTCAGAATGACACACATTGCACTTATTGGGAGCAACCGGAATACAATGCATCTAAAGGTCTCTGTCAACTGCGGTGGATCCAAGAAGAGAACAGGATGGAGTGGCAGTCCGTGGGCCCGGATATAGTCTCACACCCATTCTCCTATTAGACTCCATCTGGCAACTCCACGGGTGGCTGCCTCTGGTCCGGCTTCTGGTCCGGCCCGGGTTTCAGCGACAGATTCATGTTGTGCGCTGTGATCCCGTCAACTCGGTTTATTGTAATGCCCTCAAACCGCAATGTTATAACTGTCATCATGTGGGAGTTTACTGTTTTACAGCTCAGTAAACATAACAGCTGCCAGACTAATATCGTAATATATAATGAAAGGCAGGGCAATTTGGAGAGAGAAAGAGGCAGGGGGAGGAAAAGGCAAGAAAGACTGATAGAAGGTGATACAGACAGATAGAAGGTGATACAGACAGATAGAAGGCGAGAAAGACAGATAGAAGGCGAGAAAGACTGAGAAAAAGTGAGAAAGACTGAGAGAAGGTGAGAAAGACAAATAGAAGGTGAGAAAGACAGATAGAAGGTGAGAAAGATAGATAGAAGGTGAGAAAGACAGATAGAAGGCAAGAAAGACAGATAGAAGGTGAGAACGACTGATAGAAAGTTAGAAAGACTGATAGAAGGTTAGAAAGACTGATAAAAGGTTAGAAAGACTGATAAAAGGTTAGAAAGACTGATAGAAGGTGAGAAAGACAGATAGAAGGCGAGAAAGACTGATAGAAGGTTAGAAAGGCTGATAGAAGGTTAGAAAGACTGATAGAAGGTTAGAAAGACTGATAGAAGGTGAGAAAGACAGATAGAAAGTGAGAAGACAGACAGAAGGTGAGAAAGACTGATAGAAGGTGAGAAAAAGAAAAAGATATATGAGGAAGGAGAAAAATACAGAAGAAATTGATAATAATAAAATTATAATCATAACAGAGAGCAAGCGAGACAGGGAAACTAGACAATGCGCTCTCTCTCTCTCTCTCTCTCTCTCTCTCAAACACCCACAGACTGGAGCAATCTTCTTCAGGGGTTTTTTCCTACGACAGTTGGAATTTAAAAGTATAATGGTTGGGAAATGGCATTTCGATGTCACAGGGGAACGTGTCTGTGCAAGGACAGATTGGCCATAAATATAAAAAAATGCTTCAGCATTTTAGATAATTTCATATCTCCTCTGTCTTATATTTCAGGGAATATTTTTTTTAGCCGGCTATGGGGCTACTTTATAAGACAATGGCACTTCAATGTAAAAGGCTGGTGTGAGAAGCTATATTGGACTAGATGGTAATCCTCCACACTCCCAGGATCCCCTCAGACTTGATTCCCCTGACTCTGGTATTAATCCAGCCTAAAGTTAAAGCAACCATTACACTGGATGGGTACTGGGTACTATTTATTATGTTATATAGTTTGTGTGTGTGATATCTGTGTCAGCTAATTGACTCATTCATCAACAGACCTCTCACGCTGTTTAATACTAGAAGGGGTTTGACTCATGTGGACTCAGTAGGGGGTGAGTCTGATATGAGTGTCCGTCATCTCCCCAACACTGTTTGGTAAATAGCAGAAGGTCGGACAGGTCAGACAGGTCATCAATCAATGTATTTCATAAAGTCCTTGTAACATCAACATTCATCACAAAGTGTTCATACAGATACACAGACAAAAACCCCAAAGACCAAGAAACAACAAAAACAATGTGCAGTGGTTAGGAAAAAAATTGTTTAATAAGTAGCTCCTACCATCTCATGAGTTAGCTTCTATCTCGTGCGTTAGCGCCAATTGCATGAGTTAGCTCTCCTCTCATGAGTTAGCTCCCATCGGGACAGTTGCAATAGAATACCATTAAAAACACTTTAAAAGACAACTCACAGAATTCTGTCTATTTACAAAAAAATCATACACATTGGAACCGGTGTGGGATTCAAACCTTTCTCCTTAGCTGTCAGGCTACCTACTAACCTTTGTGCCAAATCCATCAGCACCTAAGGCTGAGCGTGTCTTTATGCCCACTGAGCTGCAACAAAACGTGGACAATTGTGTCCCAAGGGTCTGAAATAGTGGCTAGCTTGGCTGACAGGGTTGAGTTGTGTGGTCTTTGGTCACTCTAGGGAAAATATAATCTGAAAAATGTAATGCTTCAGAGCAGAAAAAACAAACACTGAGTTGACATGTCATTTCTTTGTGTGTGTGTTGTTGTGTGTTTGCCCACCTGCCTGTGTTATCGCTCACTCCCCGATGAGTGAACAGCTGTATTTTATGAATATCTGATCTACTGTGCCACCACGTTCTCACCACGTTCACAAATCTTTCCAGCCGATGATGAAGTGCAATCTGTTTTCTGCACAATCTGTATCTCTATTCTCTATCAATCTTAATTCAGTTCAAATGGCTTCACTGCCAATGCAAAATGATGCTTACATTGCCAAAACAAGAGGAATGGACAATAACGTGCCCGTTACACTTTACAAAGATATAATAGCTAAATGTAAGTTGTCTTTCATTTATCATGCTTCTATGATGTCAGTAGGGTATATATAAATACCGCATGGGAGTAGATATCATAAGTAGATACAATTATTTGTGTGTCTGCGTGGTCCAGGGGTACGTATCTCTAATATTGTCATACATCTGTCAGGAAGAGGTGCAGCTCGGTATCCACCTCCTTTTGCAGACAGATGGCCCAATCCCTGGGGTGGCCAGTGCTACAGGGGGTGGAACGGTGGGTACTTCTCCGTAGAGCCAGGTCTGCCAACAGTGGCCTACTTTCAATAACACATTTATGTTCGCTACGTTTATACGCAGTCACGTTTCAGTCAATCCCAGGGATCTGGTAAACTGTTACTCGTTAATCTCGGTTTAGGGTGAGATGGAATTAGGGATCTCTATGTGTTTTAATAAGTACGTGTTGGTATTCTCACGGGTTGGTTGGTTCTCTTTGCCTCGTTATCCTAAGACTGTGGGGTGATTTTGTGTTTGTGAACAGCACCGTAACAGAGCAGCGTAACAGAGCAGCGTAACAGAGCAGCGTAACAGAGCAGCGTAACAGAGCAGCGTAACAGAGCAGCGTAACAGAGCAGCGTAACAGAGCAGCGTAACAGAGCAGCGTAACAGAGCTGCGTAACAGAGCTGCGTAACAGAGCAGCGTCACAGAGCAGCGTCACAGAGCAGCGTCACAGAGCAGCGTAACAGAGCAGCGTAACAGAGCAGCGTAACAGAGCAGCGTAACCGAGCAGCGTCACAGAGCAGCGTCACAGAGCAGCGTAACAGAGCAGCGTCACAGAGCAGCGTCACAGAGCAGCGTAACAGAGCAGCGTAACAGAGCAGCGTCACAGAGCAGCGTCACAGAGCAGCGTAACAGAGCAGCGTAACAGAGCAGCGTAACAGAGCAGCGTAACAGAGCAGCGTAACAGAGCAGCGTAACAGAGCAGCGTAACAGTGCAGCGTCACAGAGCAGCTAACAGTGCAGCGTCACAGAGCAGCGTAACAGAGCAGCGTAACAGAGCAGCGTAACAGAGCAGCGTCACAGAGCAGCGTCACAGAGCAGCGTCACAGAGCAGCGTCACAGAGCAGCGTAACAGAGCAGCGTAACAGAGCAGCGTAACAGAGCAGCGTAACAGAGCAGCGTAACAGTGCAGCGTCACAGAGCAGCGTAACAGTGCAGCGTCACAGAGCAGCGTAACAGAGCAGCGTAACAGAGCACCGTGGTTGCATGCTCGCGTTAATTGGAGACAGCAGTTGGCCTGTAGTGGAAAGCAGGGAAACGGAGAACAGTAGTTGATTGAATCAGATTTCATCTACGCCTCACTACAAACACACAAGCCCCATTTACAACTGCTTTTAACATGCTGCTTTTAAACTTTAGAGGCTCTGAAAAATCCCTTATAGGCAGCAAGATTGAATTCCTGAAGTAGTTACCACTAAAATCTGTTATTCTGTCCCTGACCAAAGCACTAAACCGTAACTGTTCCCCATGTGCTCGTAACGGCAGCTGCACCTCTCCAATTCAGAGAGGAGTTGGGTTAAATGCCCACGCTACAACTCTGCTGGATCTGGTGTGCAAATAATGTCTTCTCGTCCCTGTTAAGACAAGTGTAGACAATTCAGCGGTCACTGTGATCTGTGATCAGACAAAAACAGGGAAAGATCTTGAAAGTGTAAACTGGGACGAAATTGTGCCCCACCGCCGAGGGAGATTTGCCGTGCACTGTTTTGAGTCGATCTACGTAATGAACACCAACACTCCTGTAACAAAGAGGAAGTTAAAAGCAAACAAGACAGCCGGACAAACTCCAGATCACATTAAAGATCGCGTCGGCGCAATGCATTTCAAAGGGAATCGTGCGCTTGTCTATGCCTCAGTGTGGATCTATGTGGGTTTGTGTTTGTTTTGCTCAAGCGTCTCATGCGTTTGCAAATTTGTATGTGACTCTCCAGGATGTGTCGGGCAGAAGGCTTTTTGTTCCATTATGTTATTAATGAGAACCCACGGCGGCGTTAGACCCGACCCGGCTGACTACCCAGAGTAAAAAGCAGGACTCATCAAACCCTGCAAATGTAGGGGGAGCCACTCCCCCACTCTGATTGATGCAAAGCGAATACCTCAGAAGAGGTGCACGGTGTACCCACACGGACGCATTAAAACCAAACTAATAACACAGAGGGCCGCTGCAGTGTTTCCTCCAGTTTCTCTGCATGTTTAATGCAGTCATTAACGCACAACTTCAAAGTCCGGGAAATGAAATCAGGCCAGGGGTTTATGAACTGATATTAAAGAGGAGTTTTGCAAGCGAATGGGCCACAATGTTCGGATGTGATCAGGAAATGAATGGAGGGCAAAACGGGTCTCGGGTTATACGGTGTGTGTTCCTTTGTGTGTGTGCAAATGTGCGGGTGAGAGACAAATGACATGAACACAGTGATGTAGCTGTACTCCCAGCTGTGAGAGGTTGAGAGGGACAATGACAACTAGCAGAAAAAGCCAGTCGCGCTGTCCTTCACAAAGTTGCCCGTGCATAAATAAGTTGCTGAGTTATTGTCCTGTTGTGTTGTCATGCTGTGTTGTCCTGTCTTGTTGTGTTGTCCTGTTGTGTTGTCCTGTTGTGTTGTCCTGTTGTGTTGTCATCCTTCTGGGCCATCGTCCTGTTGTGTTGTCTTGTTGAGTTGTCTTGTTGTCATCCTTCTGGGCTATCGTCCTGTTGTGTTGTCTTGTTGAGTTGTCTTGTTGTGTTGTTGTGTTGTCATCCTTTTGGGCTATCGTCCTGTTGTGTTGTCTTGTTGAGTTGTCTTGTTGTGTTGTATTCCTTCTGGGCTATCGTCCTGTTGTGTTGTCTAGTTGTGTTGTTCTGTTGTGTTGTATTCCTTCTGGGTTATTGTCCTGTTCTGTTGTTTTGTTGTGTTGTTGTCATCGTTCTGGGTTATTGTCCTGTTGCGTTGTCAACAGCAACCCTCTTCTCCTCTTGCAGCCCACTTTTGAAAATGTAGTGGTTTTCAAAGGACCAACTCCGGTAAATAAACACCAAGCCAATTCTGTTTATGTTTTGGTAATTCTAGTGCCTTACTGAAGACAGAGATAAGAACGATTGAGGAGAGAGCTGAAAATCATTTAGCAGGATTAAAAACCATGCTACAGCAGTACATGTGCACCCTAGAGCGCTGGTACATTCGTCTAAGTTGCTGCCTTGCAGGGAAACTGTGTCATTGTGGCCCTGGGAACAAATCCTAATTCAAAATGAGTTGGCGAGATGGGCATCAAGGAAACTATGCTTATTTTTTTGCCATCCTGCATCTGCTGTGGAGTTTTGTGGAGTCAAGGCAATAATTGCGACTTTGACATCACAACATTTGGAAAGAAGATTGCAAAAAAACGGAGGTAAATCAACTGCTTTTGGATTGATTTTAGAATGTAGCATGAAAGTGTTTTGATTTCCTCTGCCCTCAAAGCCCGTAGGTGCATTTTAAGCGGCATGTCAGAAGCTTTCTTAATCACAGAGAACAAGAGGGCGTCAGACGTCTCTGACAGCCTTTATAGATGTGCTGGGAAAGTCTTTGTGCCGAAAATCAAAGCAGAACATATTCCTCTATAGCGTCCGCAACACAAGTTACAGGGAGGCAGATTAACAGAGTCGGATGGATTAGGATCGATTTCATGTTCCGCGCTTTGTGGAACTGAAAGAAGAAACAAGAAAGCGGGCTTAAATGAGTGAAGATTAAACCAGCCAGTGTTATGTGCCACACCATTACTCATCCTTACATGGTCACATGAATTCCAGCAGGTCTCCGGCTACAAACCCGCACTCACACACGTACCTCGGGCACATCCAGCCTTCATAGCGCCAATCGCTGCGTCGTTCGTGTCTAGGCTCACATTCTTCGGCTAGCCGTACGAACGTTCTCGTCAATAAAAACGGTCGTGTGGAGAAAGCTCGCCGCTGTACGTCTGGCCTAGACCTTTAGAGTAAGGGGACGTGAGACACTGTACATCCAGTTCATTCTGAGGCGATCAGGTGAATATCGAACGCTCCGTTGAGCTGGGCCGGGAGGGATAATGGGTCCTGTAGAGACGGAGGTACCATAGAACAGGATGCCACAGCTAGGAGGAGGTTCCCAGAAGCATTATGGTAAGACCAGAGGAGACTGGATACCCAAAGCCATCATTAACACACAGGAGAGGTCCAGACAGACATGTACAAAGACACAGCGGAGATCTAAAGGAGCCAAGCAATTGACTTCCATTAAAACGCCAGGGAAGAAGACCTGAATACTGCCCTAACGATCGACCGGGAGAGAGTTGAAGAAAGCGGAGAGGAGGGGAGCAATTTATCAATATTCAAACAAAACTATAGAAAGGGGAAAGAGTGGAATGAAAGCAGGAGGGAGGTGTATTTAAATCCAGATTCAATTCTTAAGCATGGGAGGCTATTGACTATCAGAGTCTTGTTGAGTTCAGAAAGAAAAGAGAGGGTGAGAAAAACGAGAGAAAAATCTATCCTTTCTTTAGGTGAGGTCCGACATAAAGTCCGTAGTCACTTGTCGAGCTGTATCAAGACTTGTACATGGTGTGGGTGACATTTAGACGGGCAGTATCATTCTGATGGATTCACTCACATTTTTAACAGAACTTTGTTACGCTTAGAATAAATTGGACTGCCTGTTTAAACTCAGGTCAGTAGAATACAATGTAGGAATTAGAGTTCCATTTGTCACAGTTGAACAGCACGTTATTTAGATAGCTACCAGTCTGAGGGCAGATATGCAAATGTGAGGGACATATTGGAATGAATCAGTGTGACTTGGCTTTTGGTTCTCAGACAGACGTTTCTCCTCCCTCTGTTGGTAAATGCAGTCTGCCCAGACAGCTGTGCCTCATCATCAGGAAGGCAAGATGCACATGGAGCTCTGCCCATCGCCTGCCTCTGTATCAATATTAATGTCATCCTCTGTATCAATATTAATGTCATCCGCTGCACCAATCTTAACTTCATCCTCTGCACCAATCTTAACTTTGTCCTCTGCACTAATTTTAACTTCATCCTCTGCACCAATCTTAACTTCATCCTCTGCACCAATCTTAACTTCATCCTCTGCACTAATTTTAACTTCATCCTCTGCACCAATCTTAACTTCATCCTCTGCACCAATCTTAACTTCATCCTCTGCACCAATCTTAACTTCATCCTCTGCACCAATCTTAACTTCATCCTCTGCACCAATCATAACTTCATCCTCTGCACCAATCTTAACTTTGTCCTCTGCACTAATTTTAACTTCATCCTCTGCACCAATCTTAACTTCATCCTCTGCACCAATCTTAACTTCATCCTATGCACCAATCTTAACTTTGTCCTCTGCACTAATTCTAACTTCATCCTCTGCACCAATCTTAACTTCATCCTCTGCACCAATCTTCACTTCATCCTCTGCACCAATCTTAACTTCATCCTCTGCACCAATCTTAACTTTATCCTCTGCACCAATCTTAACTTTATCCTCTGCACCAATCTTAACTTCATCCTCTGCACCAATCTTAACTTCATCCTCTGCACCAATCTTAACTTCATCCTCTGCACCAATCTTAACTTCATCCTCTGCACTAATCTTAACTTCGTCCTCTGCACTAATTTTGTACTCATTGTCAGTCTCAACCTCATTGTGGCTGGACATGGCCAGACAGGAGCAGATGGAAGAGTGAGGATGTGACCCCCAGTACCCATCAGCCCCAGTAAAGCCTCAGTCACCAAATTCTGATGTTTTCCCGCACAACCTATGTCACCATTAACAGCAAATATTTTTCAGAGCTGGAATGTGATTGGTACAAAGACCCATTTGTAAAAAAAGTTTAAAAAAAACACAAAAGTGGATACAGGCCATGTATTCAATATTGCGCTCCAGAACCATCTTGAACCTAGGTTGTCTAGAGATGATAGCTAAAATCCATAAATATGGACCAGGGCGGTTATTGACAGTTTACGCCAAAGATGGTGTTCAGCAGAAACTTGTACAGGTGGTCCAATTCCAGAGTACACATCTCCTGGTCACAGAATTGGCAAATGGGAGGGTGTCAGATGGGAGACCGTCACATGGGAGATTAGGCTTCATGGAGAGTAGATGTATTCATACAAGGTGGTTGTCGGTATTGGCAAGCAGACGACGACGTCAGTCGTCGTGTCAGAGACGAGAAAGCCACGGGGAATATGGTTTCGTTCAGATACAATGATTACCGGCGATATCCTGGGCAACCGGCACCCCACTGTTCAGGCGCCCAACTGTTCGCTTCTTTGTGATCACCTGTCACAGGTTTTTTTCACAGGTCCTCCCGTGGTTATTTCTCACAGCAAATCACCCATTGATGTGGAATTAGATGTTCTAATACCGTATAATTGGTGAGGCTATATTGGGTTGATGACATTTACAGTTACATTTTGTTCTCTCGTCGGAACGTGAAACACGTCCATTCACTCTATCGCCCTGGCAATCTATACGAACGCCGGGCCAATCACGAGCGGGTTACAGGGTATTAGCTACGGTGTTTATGAAATGATCACAATATGGCCTGGGATGTCATTGTGTTTCCATGGCAATTACTGTCCACATCTGGGACAACACCACCTTTCAAGCCAGCGATAATGTATTTTCTTAGATTTCTATAGATTTCTGTTTTAACAGTGTCACGTAACGCAGTTACGTTTTTGCTAATGTACGACCAAATATTTTTTTTGCAAATTTATTTTGCTAATGTTTTTTGCTAATGTTTTTGCTAATGTACGACCAAATATGCCGTCATAGAAATGCATTTTATATTAACAGCCATATGCTAATGCGGAGGGGATCCACAGCTGACTTTTTTCAGGAATACCCAGTCTGTTATCTGCACCAGCAAAAAGATTCTGACCATGTACAGATCACAATAAACAGCACGTGGTGCTATGGGGAATGCACAGGTAAGCATATGTCAGAGTATAATGTTACTGCCCTATACTAACAGTATACAGTGATGCGTAGAAGATCCAACTAGCATCTTTTGCGACAGACGGCCAGCAGCAAGGTGATGCACCCCGTTACATATATTCCATGTGTAGGAAGACAGCCGTTTCTCCATTCCATGATAGATACCACAGAGTTAATATACAGAGTAGATGTAAACAGGATGTATACGTGTCGACCTGGAAACATGACACATAACTGAGATTGAACACAAATGCTTTCTTTACCCAACTAATCCCATGAAACTAATCGTGAGAAAAATCATTGTTCGTATATTTAACACCCTGTGAATATGTAGTAGTTAATGTTCCTATTCTACAACTATTAACACTTCTAGGTATGTGAGGATGTTTTCATAGATGTAAAATAAATCAATAAGTACAATGACAGTAATCCAATTTGGAATGTGCATGACACTATTCCAAATTAATAAAATGTAGAACAATTACTTGACTAGGTAATTCAGAAATATATTGGCAAGCTCAGATAAGGTATATCGACAACTAACATTGAAAAAATATATAAATGTTCTTGGCCACAGTTTGCCGACCCACAGTGACCCTGTTCCAGGATCAGAAGCCAAACATCAATAAGCTGGTTATTATTCCCTTTGGAGGACAGACTGCAATTCCAACTCCTCTGACTTGTCCCCAGTGGAACAGCATGGAACCAATTAGTCCAGCATGAGGAGAGAGTCGACACTTGGCTGCAGACTCCTTCACCGTACCTCCTTTAAACCACTCCGCGGCTTCACGTGCACGCCCCTGAGCCTGTGTGCGCACGAGCACAGCGACACACACACACACACACACACACACACACACACACACACACACACACACAAAACACACTGACAGATGTGGACTATGTGAGCGGAGTATTCACTGGAGGAACGCCATTTAAATTCACTTCCGTTTTAATTAAACGCATCCCCATTCTGTCTTGGTCTTTGCTAATGTGCTGATATCCTCAAACCGTCTCATCTACCCGCGTCTCCTTTCCGTGCCACCAGACACAGAGAAGAGAGAAAAAGTCAGACAAAAGTTCGGTGCCAACCCAGAACACAAATTGACTATTAACACTCAGACCTCGACTGATTGCTTTGCATTTTGCTTTTTTTGCAAAACACCTGATGTTTCTGGGCATGATGACCTATGTTGGTTGGCGGGAGGCGAACCCTGGGGTTTCCCAGAGGTCAGAAAGGGTACACAGACACGAGTGATCTTTGAACCAGACGTTCTTTAAGAGCACCATGCCACACAGAAGTGATACAGACGCAGAAACATTACACCGGTCATTCTTGGACTTGGGAAATATTTCTTTTTAAATGATATTTCAGGTATCGTGTCAAAAAATGCAATGTTAAAAGCTTTTTTACATATATTGAAATGTCCAGAAAAATGCATTGATGTCAATGTAGTTGTTACAACTCCCTGCGAAGCTCCATCCTCTTCTTCATTGGGCAGCGTTTAGTGTTCCTTGTCACTGGTATTCAAGCTGCCCCGCTCCATAATTCTACATTACATCTGTTTTGCGTTGTCCTGTCTTGTCAACCTCCACACCTGGTTCTCATCCCATCATCATTACTGTCTATATTAACCCACTGGTTTCCCCTCATCATTACTGTCTATATAAACCCATCGGTTTCCCCTCATTATTACTGTCTATATAAACCCATCGGTTTCCCTGTGTCTTTGTACATTATTGATCCATGTTACGTGTGCTTTGTGTGACAATGAGATCTGAGCTGAGTTGATTTATTCGATCTAAGGATATTTCTATACGCTAGAGTTTCACACAGGGAATTGCATCCTGCTCCTGGCTCCTTCTCTCTATATTAACGTAACAATAGGATTATTTTAATCTATATCTATATTCTATAATCAATGATTAGTGTCATGTCCCCCAGGTGTTTAACAGAATTCACATGTTTTCCAATAATGCAAACATATTTGCAGGAAGTGACATCATTCAATATTTTCAAAAGCATGGGACAGTAACAAGCAAGTAATCACATTCTTTTTTTCGCAAAAAGTAGTCAAGTAACCCTGCTCTTATCTACTGCATTCTGACACCACAAACGTAAACAACAGTCAAGTCTGGTTTTATTGTTCATTTGTCACCACGAAAAAATAAGGGAAAATTATGGTTTAGTCTCTTGAGCAGCAGAAGTGTACGCAGCAGATTTATCTGGGGTTACACTATGTCTGACTATCCACAGTGGTCTAGTTTTTGGTTCCAGTGCAACAACTAATTTCTGCTTCACCTTTCCCACATTTGAGAGAGACAGAGCTACACTGCGAAACCTGGCAACTGTCTATCTCTGGAGCAATTACTAAGAAACCGCATCAATTTCAGCAAAGTATTTCAAAGCAAAATATTCCCAGCATGCACCACACGTACGAATAACTAGTAGAGAAAAAAACTGAGTTAGAAAGAGAGCAAGATAGATAGCGACAGACGCTGGAATCCCACCAGGGAGATACCCCTCCTCATTTATCCACTGCACATCCCACAAAGCCTCAGTCAGCCGAAACTTCCTCTGACTTTATTAGTGGGACGGGAGAGACTGTGCCGTCAATCAAATAATAAAGGAGAATTCAGAAATCGAGACAGACATCAGCTACCACAAAGGGAAACTGAGAGGAACCAAAATGACTGCTGCTGTGTCACTTTGGCCACGTTCTTTCGTTCTTTATCTCCTTCTCAATTACATTTAAAGCAGCTAAGGAAAGTGAAAGAAACAGTAGGTCAACTCGACTTACAACAACGTGCGTCATAAGGTTAAAGACATGTCAAATACAGAAGCTATGAACAGATTGGTAATGTGCAATTATTACAAGTAGAAATGGCAAGAGAAAATTAATATTTGTAATGTTTGAAATGTTCTTCGGGCTTCACTGGGTTGCCCTTTTCCAATGGCAATTTATAAAAGGCCACCTGAGTCAAGCATATGTTCTATAATTTCTATCAAATGAAAATATAAGCTTACATTATCTATGTACATATTGCCAAACTTTTTTTGATTACAATAAAATAATAATCAGGATTATCGTCAGCAGTACATAGAGAAGTGATCATCAACGAAAACAAACGTATAACGAAAAGTGACAATGGCATGTGACATAGACTTCTGTTAGTATGTCAAGCACCCTCCATTATGGAGTTCAGCAATACAATACTATTCCCACACGATATCACAGGTTGTACCCAAAATTTGTGACATGCACACGTAAGAGTTAGTTTTTTCGTGTCCAGGACACAATTTTTTTTGTGTACAGGACACGTAATATTTAGGACAAAGGAAATCGTCACACACACACACAAAAAAAAGCACAACAAACGTTTTTTGTCAAGAACACGTTATACAAATAAGTTATTAGAAATGTTAGGTATGGGTTAAGGTTAGGGCAAAAGTAAGAGTAAGGATTTCGTTTAATATTTAGAGTAATAAAAAGAGTTATATTCCAGAAATTTAATTCTGTCGCATTTACAATTCAAGCTACGCCCACTTCCTGGTCGAAATGCAAGTTGAGTCTCTATCCGATGCTCTTATGTTACCTAACAAAGACAACTTGTAGGCTAAATGGCTGTTCCCTTCAAGGCTGTTCCCAAACTTGTAAATGGCTGTTCCCTTCAAGGCTGTTCCCAAACTTGTAAATGGCTGTTCCCTTCAAGGCCTGTTAACTAGAGAACTGGCCACTCAGGCAAGAGATGATTTGTCTGCCTTGCACCAGAAATGTTTTTGAAAAAAAATGATACACACGACAATTGTGGCAATTGTGTATTTAAGAGAACAGCTATAATTAAAGTCACACATGTTAAGCTTCACATTTAACACATTGCAGAAGCCAGAAAGGCTGGGAAACAATACTCATGCCATTGTGTGCCATTGGATTTGCTGAAAACAAACCAAAACCTGGTTTTGATATTGGTGTGAAGTGATTGATTTAGAGAAGAATAAAACAATTATGTTTTTGACAATCCCAACAGAGATGTCTCCGCCCATATCCCTGTCTCTCTCACCCTCTCTATTCATTAAAGGGTTTTTATTCGTTATTGTTTATTATTCTCAACGTTGTATAATATATAAACACACTAAAGTTGCGGTTTCTTTGCATCAATTTGAACGTGAATACCTGATACACGCAGTCTCCTCTGAACGGTTGGTGTTGGGATGTGTCTTTGCTCTGTGGAGTAATTATTTGGGCTGCAATCTGAGACTGGTAATTCAAATGAGTAATTTCCTAGTTTTGATGTCTTCAGAATTATTCTGTCATACTCATTCTGCCATAATTAGTGTTATAGTGTTATAGTGGCATACAGTCTATAAATATATATATATGGAGAGATTTTCCTCTGTGACGTAGCTTTCTTTTCTCTCTCAGTCACTTACTCTTTGACTCAATAATGTTAAGTGAGAGTCAATAGGACTCAGAATACAGAGAATATTGAATAGGTTCAAAAGGGCCAAATGTCAATATGAGACAATGAAACATTAAACACTGTTTTTCTTCCACAATCCTTTCATTCATTCGTCCTTAAATCTGTTTAGTTCCAAAAAGCAGCCATTGTGCCCCTGTCACCCCACTGTCATAAAGCGTGATTCATTGCCACACACACACACACGCACACGCGCACACGCGCACACACGCACACACGCACACACGCACACACGCACACACGCACACGCACACACACGCACACACACGCACACCCAAACCAGACTAATAGATAACATTGGTGTGAGACACATGATGAATTCTGCCTTCTGAGAGATACATTGTTTTAAAGGACTTTTGGTGCGAGGAGACAAAGACATGTGGTTTGGATATTGGCCAATGGAAGACAAATAAACTGTCTGAACAGATACTCTTCCTATGGGGAGCAAATACACACACACATACCTTATGACAAATGAACTGTGTCCAGTGAACAATCGCACAATGCAGAGACAGACAAGACAAGACAGATGGTTGTCAGATCTAGAGTGTGCTGCGACATGACATCACAACACACACACACACACACCAACAAACGCATCGATTCACATGTACAAATGTTCAAGTAAATTATATATAATATGTACACAAACAAATGTATTCTACAATTATTCTTACAGCCACAGAGTGAGCAGGCAAGCCTGAGCAGCTGAGACAGCAAGACGCCAATTCTTTCATGTTTCCTTCTTTCATCGTCCTTCCGTTTCTCCATCCATTAAATCTACCAATTTACCAAAAAAGGGAACCAAATGAATTTTCTCCAACCTGCCTTTGCTGTATGATAACTAAATTAAATCCTCAATACAGTATTTCTACTCGCAATTAGAGTCAAGCGCTCATAAATCCTCTGCACGGTTTAATTTGAACAGCCTCGTTTTACTTTAACACAAAAGGTTATCTTTTACATAATACTCTGTCATTAACCAGAGTAGCTGCTCAGGTTAGGTGCCATTGTATGGTTGCTGTTAAGTTGCATTTTCCAGTGAATCTACCAGAGTACCTAGCGCTTGGATTGGTTCAGACTTCTCTGTTGCTTAGTATTGTATTAGTCCATTGGTCTGCAGGGTTTGAATCTTGTGGGAAATATCAACCAGCCATCTGTCTGTCTAATCAGGCCCCACTCGTAACACAAAAACATTATGTTGTTGGAATCGGTGCTGTCTCTAGAGTGGGTTGGACCTCTGGAAGGTTGTTATGAACAGTGAGACAAAAGCAAAACCACAGCAGAACAAGAGCAGAACAAGAGCAAAACGACAGCAAAACCACAGCCAAACAAAAGCAAAACAATAGCTGTAGATTAAAAGGGCTATAAGCTATTAGCTCATCACAAATAACATGCTACTGTTCGTTCCAAAAGTTCTAGAATTTTGAAAAATATTCTTACAAATATTCTTTTAACTTGATAGAAGGAACTTTAGAAGCGTTACATTATTTTGTACGTGACACGGTCAGAAATTAGAAGCCAGGCCTAATATGTTCAATGTTCTTAAGCCTACCAGGAACATTAATAGTGCTGAGATCTGGTCGGTATTTAGAACCAAGTAAACTGAATAAAATACACTGAATTCTTTCGGCACAGACATTAAATTTGAACAAACCTCTTACAGGATATGTTTTATTCAAGGTTTGATAAGAATCCAAGCCAATTACGCTTTCAATGTGTGTTGATCAATATCACCCAAACAGTTCTTAATTGTGTGTATATTCAGAAAGATTATTTTACAGCTATTGCCAATTAACGCTCAAACTAAGATACATCATATCTGGTGTACCAGCTTCCAAGTTACTTTTTGGTCACCACTTGCCTGTAGCAATATATCTCATCTCGCCATCAAAGTCTTTTCATCCATGCCGAGAGCTTGGAACAGGGATAAGGAGCTGTCTTTTTTCATTTATTTGATTATGTATGTTTCTTATCATGGATTCTCTCTGAGAAGGCAGCTATCAAGCAGATTCTACGGATGATCGATCAATACATCATGAGTCAATGCACTTAACGGTCACACACACACACACACACACACACACACACACACACACACACACACACACACACACACACACACACACACACACACACACACACACACACACACACACACACACACACACACACACACACACACACACACACACACACACACACACTTTATTTGGAGGCCCTGTCCTGAGTGCTTTAGTAAAAAACACTGGAGAAAACCAGGAAGTGCTGTAGTAAATCACACTGGAGAAAACCAGGATGAACAGTAGTAAAAAAGACTGAAGAAAACCAGGAAGTGCTGTAGTAAAACACACTGGAGAAAACCAGGAATACCCCACTCCACAGATACTCAGGCCATGACCAGATGGTACCCGGTACCCTTCTTCACACATACTCAGTCCATGACAAAGGAGACCCAGCAGGGCAGGGAGCAGGGCAGGGAGCAGGGCAGGGAGCAGGGAGCAGGGCAGGGAGCAGGGCAAGGAGCAGGGAGCAGGGCAGGGAGCAGGGAGCAGGGCAGGGAGCAGGGCAGGGAGCAGGGAGCAGGAAGCAGGGCAGGGAGCAGGCTTGGTTGCTGTCCGCCCTCATTCACCTCCTAGCAGGAAAACATGTTAGCGACTCTGCTTCAGAAAGAAGTAAATTTCCTGCAATTTAACACATTTTGCTACGGGGTAAGATACAGCAATTTTAAAATATATTTCATACAATTCATTCATTTCGCCCACTCGGTAGAGTAAGCAAATTTTCTGTAGCTTTAAAGATTGTGCCATGGGGCAGGGAGGAAATCTGGTAATTAAAAAAAAAATATTCATGCATTTCTTCCGTTTCTGCAATCTGCAAACCCTTTTCTGGAAATCAATTCATTATTCTAAATACATAATACCTAAAATGTCCATGCCCATGAAATCCAACGCCCACTCACACTCGTTTGGATCACTGACACTTGTTTCATTGATTATTGCCCTTTTCTGTTTACCCAATCGCTATCCGTATTTAAGTTCCTCATGTCCCAGTATGTGTATTGTTGATCATTGTTGAGACTTGATAGTACTGCCTATGTAGTGTTTGCGTATAACTTTTCTTTGTTCAGTATTTTTTCGTTATCTTTGAAATTTTCTTTAATAAATGTCCTTTGTTTGCTCTGCATTGTGTCCTGCCTCCCATTCGTTACAATACACCTGATATACTGAAGATACCCTCAAATTGAAGCTGACAGCCTGCACCTTATGGCAGTCTGCGCCTTATGGCAGTCTGCACCTTATGGCAGTCTGCGCCTTATGGCAGTCTGCGCCTTATGGCAGTCTGCGCCTTATGGCAGTCTGCACCTTATGGCAGTCTGCACCTTATGGCAGTCTGCACCTTATGGCAGTATGCACCTTCAGGAAGTATGCACCTTCAGGAAGTATGCACCTTCAGGAAGTCTGCGCCTTATGGCAGTCTGCGCCTTATGGCAGTCTGCACTTTATTGGAGTATGCACCTTCAGGAAGTCTGCACCTTAAGACAGTCTGCACCTTAAGACAGTCTGCACCTTAAGACAGTCTGCACCTTAAGGCAGTCTGCACCTTATTGCAGTCTGCACCTTATTGCAGTATGCACCTTCAGGAAGTATGCACCTTCAGGAAGTCTGCACCTTAAGACAGTCTGCACCTTAAGACAGTCTGCACCTTAAGACAGTCTGCACCTTATTGCAGTCTGCACCTTATTGCAGTATGCACCTTCAGGAAGTATGCACCTTAAGACAGTCTGCACCTTAAGACAGTCTGCACCTTAAGACAGTCTGCACCTTAAGACAGTCTGCACCTTAAGACAGTCTGCACCTTATTGCAGTCTGCACCTTATTGCAGGATGCACCTTCAGGCAGTCTGCACCTTCAGGCAGTCTGCACCTTCAGGCAGTCTGCACCTTAAGACAGTCTGCACCTTATTGCAGTATGCATGGACTTAAAGCAGGCATATGAACACTCTAACTGAAGACCTAGGGTTCATAGCATAGACCTCATAGAGAACAGAGGCCAACATGTTTGTCCAGTAGTCATAAATCAACTTGTATTGCCTGGACCGGGGTCTGTGTTAAACAGCCCAAGAGTTTAGGGTCGGGATTGAGAGGAGTGGGAGGACAATTAGTGAGGAAAGAGGAGGGGATTGGAATGTTAGGAGGGATGTAGGAATAGCCAATCAGATGGCTTTATCAAGCCCCTTGCTCACTCCAGATTCCAGTTTTCCACAAGGGGCTCTGCCTGCCGTTCTATAATCGCCCGAAGAAGACAGAAACAGGCTCACCACAGAAGAGGTGTGTAGGGAGTGAAGTGAATTCCCCTTTTGCCTAGGGTGTGGTGCGTGATCTTGTCAGTGGGCAAATGGGGGGCCCCAACTCTCACCTCCCTCTTCTTAGAAGTTGTCTTGGACAATGGCGGGTAAAAAGAGTCTGTAGCCTAAGGCATTGTGCTAGGATAATCCCAGAAAGGCTTAATGATCAACAGAGAAAAACAGAAGAGGACTGGTCACCCCTCAGAGCCTGGTTCCTCTCTAGGTTTCTTCCAAAATTTGAACCATCAGGGAGTTTTTCCTAGACGCTGTGTATCAACTTGTTGATGTGGGCTCTGTCGGTTTTCAGGCTGGGTGTTTGTAAAAGCACTTTGTGCCAACTTTGTTGTAAAAGGGGCTTTATAGATACAATTGAGTAATCGAATGAAACCAAAGGAGCCACCAGACCTAGATTCCAACAGCATGGAGCGCCAGCATCTGCTGTCTCCTGGCATCATCTCAATCCCGATCAGTCCCCAAACTCACTCCTTCTAACATAAGCTAAATATTAAGTTATTTGAGAAAAAGTCATCTAAATTATAATGTTTAAAACGTCTCCAGACGTGTGGTCTGCTGTCGTTCAAGAGTTCTGAAGCGAAATACCTGCCATCTTAAGACATAACTATCCTTCCACTCGTAGCCTCACAGTGCCAAATGGAACCCTAACCCCTTTATTGTGTGCCACTACAAAAAAAATAACCGAGCGACGAGACGGACGTACCCACGCTCCTGAACTGCCGAGCCGACAAGCCTCCTCCTCTGTGAAGAAACAAAATGTCACTCTGTTCCACTCCTTCACAAGAGCTAAAAATATGACCCTTATCGCAGAAGAATGTCAGCCAGCACACAGGCTTATTATACACGCGCGTTGGGGTTCGTGTGCGTCTGAATACTCCAGATAGGTAATGACAAGACGTACGGGCAAAATAGCTGGTAGCCACGCAACAGAGAGGGACATGCTGCGTTTGGACAGGCTAAGGGACCGGGGGGAACGCCGCAGACTGGGGATGGAATACGGGGGACCATGGAGGGAGAGAGGAAGGGAATGACGGAGAGAATGAGTGGAGGAGGAGAGAGAGAGAGAGGAGGAGGGGAAAAGAGAGGGAGAAAGAGAGACAGAGAGATGGGGCGGGTTAGGAGAGCAAAAGAGGAGAGTATAAAAGAGAGGCAGGGGGAGAGAGAGAGAGCAGTAGAAGTCGTTAGATAAAGCAAGATGATCCCCACTAAATAGAGGGAATGGGAGAAATAAGTATGAGGGAGAGCTTTATAAACGGATAAAGACAGAGAGCCAGAGAAGAATGATCACTGAGGAGATTGAAAGAGAGGTGGAGCGAGGGAGAAATGAAAATGTGAACCGCTCTGTTGTTTATTTCAGCTTGAGGGCTTGTCATAGTGATGCCCACGCAGTCTGTCTCCCAAATGGCAGTTATCTAAGGTCACCAGTGGTCCTTATTCACCAAGTAGCATCTCATTCGACGTATGTACATCTTGAACATTTTATTTTAGGTGCTATAGACTGATTTCATCTTTCATATAAGAAAATGCATTGTCGTAAAATGTGGCATAAATACTGCCTACTAACTCGCATAATAATTTGCTTGCTACAGGACTCTTTTCCTCATGTGGTAAACTAGCTCAAACTAAGATATGGCATATTTACAGCTCTAATGTATTTCTGAAGGACCACATATTGTCTCAGAATGAGAAGTAATAGCCTTTAGTCCAAACCCTCTGCTCGTTGCCTTATTACAGGAGTAAACATAAGTTACGGTTGAGCTCACCACCTGCTCCTGTGTCCCTCGAGAAAGAATGGAGCAATCGAGAAGGCCAGGAGGAATCTATGAATATATACACAGTAAGAAAAGATTGAACCACCCCCTACGGCAGGTTAAAATGTGCTGGGTGTATGGGATTAAACCAGCCCCCTACGGCAGGTTAAAATGTGCTGGGTGTATGGGATTAAACCAGCCATCTACGGCAGGCTAAAGTGGGCTGGGTGTTTGGGATTAAACCAGCCCCCAACACCAGGTTAAAGTGGGCTGGGTGTATGGGATTAAACCAGCCCCTTACGGCAGGTTAAAGTGGGCTGGGTGTATGGGATTAAACCAGCCCCCTACGGCAGGTTAAAGTGGGCTGGGTGTTTGGGATTAAACCAGCCCGCTACGGCAGGTTAAAGTGGGCTGGGTGTTTGGGATTAAACCAGCCCCCTACGGCAGGTTAAAGTGGGCTGGGTGTTTGGGATTAAACCAGCCCCCTACGGCAGGTTAAAGTGGGCTGGGTATTTGGGATTAAGGGGACCAAAGATCGATCGCCTGCAGGCAATAAGAGTCTAGCAACAGGAAAGTGATCTTTACGATAGGAGAAAGGTCAGCGTACGACAAACTGAGATTGGAATCAAAGGTTAGGCAATGTTCCAATATGTGTGTGTGTGTGTGTGTGTGTGTGTGTAGGGTGGGGCTGAACATTCAAATGTTTAATATGTTTCCCTCGCTGGCTCTGGATTGGTCCATTTTTATATCTCATCTTCCCTGTTGCCCCCCACTCTCATGGTATTTCCCTCAGACCTAAACCCAACACTGGTATCCCTCACATTACACAGTTAAAGTGTCCGTACCAGAAAGAGAAGTCATGCCACCATGTAAACCTGTGCAGATCAGGAACTCCATGTAAACCTGTGCAGATCAGGAACTCCATGTAAATCTGTGCAGATCAGGAACTCCATGTTAACCTGTGCAGATCAGGAACACCATGTAAACCTGTGCAGATCAGGTCTCTAGCATTACATCAATCTCATTCAGACCACTCTCTCTCTAGATTCCTCACCATCTCAACTTCTTTGGGTTTTGCTATTGTTCTGTCTGTCCCTCTCTCTCACAAATTCAAATGATATATCGCACTCCATCTCTCTCTATTCCTTCTCTTTCCTCAAAAGCATTGTAAATGGCTAATACCAGATACAAGTTTTCGTTTTACAATTGCCACGGGCATTTTTTCAATTGCTGCTGTTCAGTCCATACATTGGTGAACATTGAAATGCAGCAGGCAATGGATAAACTCTGCTCAGAATCACCCAACGCACCTGTGCATGTACGAACACACGCACATAGACACACACATAGACACACACGCACATAGATACACACACACAGACACACACGAACATGGACACACGGGCGTAGATCCTGAGGTCCTAACCGGGCATTGTAGATTTTCACAGTCATCCCTTTTCTCTTTAGCTACAAACAGCTGGCGTCATCCCCGGCTCAGAGGAACCACCAATTGTACTCTTCAAGAGCATCAATTTCTGTAAACACGGACATCTGCTCTCTTTGAAACATAACAATAATAGAAGTGTCTTAAATAGAGGTAGCTTGACTCCACATAGTTATACACACACCATTCTCTAAGCTGCCAATGTGTTTAACTAATAGTGTTATAAAGTCTATACCTAATCTAGGGTGTTAACATGGTGTAATGTTTAGAGTATATACATACTTAACATGGTGTAATAATTAGGGCATATAGATACCTGATATGGTGTAATGTTTAGGGTATATACATACCTGATATGGTGTAATGTTTAGGGTATATACATACCTGATATGGTGTAATGTTTAGGGTATATACATACCTGATATGGTGTAATGTTTAGGGTATATACATACCTGATATGGTGTAATGTTTAGGGTATATACATACCTGATATGGTGTAATGTTTAGGGTATATACATACCTGATATGGTGTAATGTTTAGGGTATATACATACCTGATATGGTGTAATGTTTAGGGTATATACATACTTAACATGGTGTAATGTTTAGAGTATATACATACCTAATATGGTGTAATGTTTAGGGTATATACATACCTGATATGGTGTAATGTTTAGGGTATATACATACCTGATATGGTGTAATGTTTAGGGTATATACATACCTGATATGGTGTAATGTTTAGGGTATATACATACCTGATATTGTGTAATGTTTAGGGTATATACATACTTAACATGGTGTAATGTTTAGAGTATATACATACCTAATATGGTGTAATGTTTAGGGTATATACATACCTGATATGGTGTAATGTTTAGGGTATATACATACCTGATATGGTGTAATGTTTAGGGTATATACATACCTGATATGGTGTAATGTTTAGGGTATATACATACTTAACATGGTGTAATGTTTAGAGTATATACATACCTAATATGGTGTAATGTTTAGGGTATATACATACCCGATATGGTGTAATGTTTAGGGTATATACATACCTGATATGGTGTAATGTTTAGGGTATATACATACCTGATATGGTGTAATGTTTAGGGTATATATATACCTGATATGGTGTAATGTTTAGGGTATATACATACCTGATATGGTGTAATGTTTAGGGTATATACATACCTGATATGGTGTAATGTTTAGGGTATATACATACCTGATATGGTGTAATGTTTAGGGTATATACATACTTAACATGGTGTAATGTTTCAGGTATACAGTGCATCTGGAATGTATACACAGCACTTCACTTTTTCTACATTTTGTTATGTTACAGCCTTTTTTCTTCCAAATTTTACACACAATACCTTTAACTTCGTTGAACCATCTTTCCCTGCAATTACAGCCTCAACAGTCTACAGTCTTTGACCTCTCAACAGCATCGGTGCACAGCCATTTTCAAATGTCTCCAGTGGTGTGCAATCGGGTTCAAGTCTGGGCTCTGGCTGGACCACTCAAGAACACATTCACATAGTTGTCCTGAAGCCACTCTTTTGTTATCTTCGCTTTTCGGTATTGGCTAGGCAATGAGCGGTGCCTGGTTTTTAGGGATGGGAATCGAGAACCGGTTCTTCTTTAGAACCGGTTCCCAGTGAATCGATTCATTGGAACCGTTAGTGTACCTGCTTAACGATTCCGCTTAACGGTTCGGCTCGTTGCAAATGTGTCATCATGACCGTCACACACGCGCTGCGCATTTTGGTTACGCAGAAGCGATCTAAAGTGTGGTTATATTTCACTCGAAAAGACGCCAATGCAGTAATTTGCAACAGTTGTAAAAGTTTAATTTCGGCAATGGGGGGAACTACCTCCAATATGCAGAAGCATTTGGCCACACAGCACGCAATCCGTTTGCAGGACTGTCGCGTGTTTGATTCTCTACTACTCAGCGACACAACAACAAGTGAGTCAAGCAGCAGCGGAACTAATGAGACGGCATCTGCTATTAATGCCAAAGGTAACTTGTCTATTTAGTTAATGTGAGCACCATTTCATTGTGTAAACTTTTACTATACGGATAATCATCTCTATTGTCAATCATTTGCCCAAGTTGATAGTTGTGGTCTTTACAGAAGACTTCTTTCTATTTTGTATGTCAGTTGAGTTGAATTTTGTTTCAGGTTGAATATTCCCAAAGGAACAAGCTCTTCCTTGACTGTTTACCGTCTGTGTTTTTTGTTTTTATGGCACTTAAATGGCAGTTTTATTTATTTTTTTGGCTGGACCAATGAATGTGAAAAAATCTATAGGTCCCTGGACTTTACTTTGTAGCTCACCTACTTTTAGGTTTGTTCTGAGGTTGCTACACATCATTTGTGTATACTCTGAGTATGTGCGGTGTTCTTATCAGATATTAAATCAAGTTCATACAAACAAACAAATTTGTAATTATTTCCTCACCCAATGAGAATCGATAAGAGAATCGATAAGGAATCGGATCGATAAGCAATATCGATAATGGAATCGGAATCGTTAAATTCTTATCAATTCCCATCCCTACTGGTTTTCCTCCAGACATGATGCTTGGCATTCAGGCCAAAGAGTTCAATCTTTGTTTCATCAGATTAGAGGATCTTGTTTCTTATGGTTTGAGACACCTTCAGGTGCATTTTGGCAAACTCCAGGTTGGCTGTAATGTCCATTTTACAGAGAAATGGATCCGACTGGCCACGCTACCATACAGGCCTGATTGGTGCAGTACTGGAGAGATGGTTGTCCCTTCCGGGAGGTTCTCCTCTCATCACCGCTGGAGCTCTGTCAGAGTGACCATCGGGTTCTCGGACACCTCCCTGACTAAGGCGATCCCCGATCGCTCAGTTTTTAGTGGGCCAGCCAACTTTAGGAAAAGCCTTGGTGGTTCCTGGCGGCACTTACCTCTGTAAAAATGTTCTGAGAGACCGGTTCTGGCTGACCACACGTCTGCTTACCACACACATTGGATCCCCACCATTTTGTTTAACGTTAAAACACGTCAACTACAGATCTTCAGAACACTTCACTATGCCCTGAGACACCATGAAAACAAATACACCGACGTGAGGTTGATGGCAACATCACACCTTCAGCATCAGCGCCTCGAAATGGACTACAGACTTTCTGACCAACAGATCCCGGTCAGTCAGGCTGTTTCACCTCATCCATGCTGACTGCCTTAATAGACCTCAAACTTCTGCCAGAGAGGAGAGTTCTGAAAAGTCAATTTCCAGGGTGAGAGGGATCAGCCTCAATCTTTACTGCTTGCCTCAGAGTCCTGTAGGTGTGTAGGATGCATAGAGATGGCAGATTGCAGCCAATGACCAGCTCTGCAGAATGGATGATGCAGCCTGCCCTTGTCCATAACATTGGCTGCAGTGTATCAGACAGTGATGGGTGAGGTCAGGATGGACTCAATGATGGCAGTCTTCATTTTAGTCTTTGGCCTCTTCCTGGTTCTGGAGAACAGCTATCTGTTCATTTTAGGCCATATCAAAAGGAGAACCTTTAGTTTTTTGCCACTTCAACAGGTCAAGTTTCCATTAGTGTTTGGAGCGACTTGTCTTGAAGGAGATGGTCTCTAACATTATTCTCCCATGTTACACCTGAAAGAAATGCTGTCCACAACGTACAAAGCTTTTAGCTACGCCCTGATGAAGGCTTAACACAATAGCACTTGTACACAACGTCAGGCTAAAGACGTTTGGTAGAATATAGGCCATGTTTCGCAGAAAATGTAGAGTAAGATTAGGGAAGAAAGAGAGAATGACAGAGAGCTAGAGGGTTGCAGAAAAAGAGAGCTATATGAAGCAGAAAAAGAGTGAGGAAGAAAGCTTGAGTAGGAGTTGTAAGAGTGAGAGAAAGTGAAATAGACAGCCAGAAAAAAGAAAGATAAATGTCTTATGACAGTGGCAGAAAGATGAAGATGAAATGGAAGCGAGAGATTAAAAGAGGTAAAAACGTCTAGGACTGTTGATGAGCCAGGGGACAGAGGAAATTAAAGGTTGCAAAAACGAATTTAACAGGTTTTATTTTATTTTACTAATACTTCGTCTAAGTACCTCTTCTAATCAGTTGTCTAACCTGTTTCAAAACCTATTTAGTGAAACAAAGTAATGCATTATTAAATGCGTTTTCTGCATTGATCTCTTCTTAAAAAACACACATTTCTTACCTTCTGAGGATTTTTCACATTTTTCGTCTCTGTGGGAGTCTTAACTGACAGAAATGAATAAGGTGACCAATCACATTGAGCGGTCACAGTGTTCCATTCAATGACATTAGCATTTATATAATTGCATTCGATTGAAAAGATGGGCGCGGCTTTATCCTAAGTGCTTCTAGATTTAGTCCATTTAGCAATGAATCAATACGATGATAACCGGGGTTCATGTCAGATTCATTTATCATTTATTAATCAGCTTAGGTCTTCTATACAATAGAGCGGCGTGTCACTGTGAGTCACTGTAAAAATAAACCGTTACACATTGTGTAGGAAATTGACTTAATGATGGTTAGGAACCATTTTGAGATAAACGCCAAAGGCAAAACAGTCACATGTTTGTACACACAGAGCCAAACAAGTGATTGTGAGGTACACACACATATCATTAACAAGTGATTGTGAGGTACACACTCATATCATTAACAAGTGATTGTGAGGTACACACTCATATCATTAACAAGTGATTGTGTGGTACACACTCATATAATAAACAAGTGATTGTGAGGTACACACACATATAATTAACACGTGATTGTGTGGTACACACACATCATTAACACGTGATTGTGAGGTACACACACACACAATTAACAAGTGATTGTGAGGTACACACACATATCATTAACAAGTGATTGTGAGGTACACACACATATCATTAACAAGTGATTGTGAGGTACACACATATCATTAACAAGGGAATTTGAGTTACACACACATATCATTAACAAGGGAATTTGAGTTACACACACATATCATTAACAAGTGGTTTTGAGATATGCCAAACTACACAATTTGTTGTGTGTTTTAAAATTACAAAAACATGAACACATGTGTGTATGTGGGCTTAAGATAGCCAAAGAGCACTTGTTAATTAGATATATCTGTGTATGCCAGCTAAAGATAGCCAGAGAGCACTTGTTAATTAGATATATGTGTGTATGTGAGCTTTAGATATCCAGAAAGCAATAGATTGGCTCTTCGCCAGCACATCGCCTCTCCTGCATCTCTCCAAATTCAAAATACCTCACAACTAAACAAACAAATTACAGCCCCAACAACCAAACAACATAATCTAGCAACAGTCATCAGGCCTAAAGGTTAGAAAGGACAACAAAAACAATGTATAGGACCCCGATACACACACACACACATAACTTCTGTACACTCTCCTCTGCAGGTAACCCTGTAGGTAACCCTGTAGGTAACTCTGTAGGGGTGGATTCCAAAAACCCAGACTTCTCCAAACATGCAATACATGAACAGCAAACGACAATACTACCAAACTTAAAAATAATTGTACGACTCTAGTGCGTATCATTTTAAGGGATGAAAACGAAGAGCACATAACAAAAATGTTATCTGTCGCGCCCAAACACGCAAAGATGAATGGTTCAGGAGGAATCTTTAGGTGTTTTTCAAATTAAAACCGGTGGAATACGTCCAGCGTTTCAAAGAAAAGATTAAAAGGTATTTTAAAAACCAATTCAGTCGTTCCTCAAATAATAATTTGAAGAACCGACCCTCTCAAAAATCGACAGCACAAGCTTCTGTAAAAGATTCTAAATATCTTTTAAATAAGAGATTCCATTGAGCCTTTTTCGGCCGGTGTTGGGTGTGTACCCAAAGCTAAAAAAATAACTAGGGTAGAAGAAAGTGCAGGAATGACTCACTAGATGGAAATGAAACAAATGCATCAGTGAGATTTAAGTGTAAATTGGACTCCCACAGGAAAGTGATCCATGAAAATGAGACATCCTCAGATGCACAGGGCTTTATTCATTTATTCTCTGTCTCTTTTCACATCATTTTCTATCTTTACTTCTATCTCTCTTTACCGTCTGTATCTCTCACTTGTGGCAAGTGGCATCTGATCAGTCACCCAGTGGCCTACTGACTGGTACATCTAATCAGTCAGTTCTATTGCAGTTACACTACACACACTGGCAGTTGTTCTATTGCAGTTACACTACACATACAGGCAGTTGTTCTATTACAGTAACACTACACATACAGGCAGTTGTTCTATTGCAGTTACACTACACATACTGGCAGTTGTTCTATTGCAGTAACACTACACATACTGGCAGTTGTTCTATTGCAGTAACACTACACATACAGGCAGTTGTTCTATTGCAGTTACACTACACATACTGGCAGTTGTTCTATTGCAGTTACACTACACATACTGGCAGTTGTTCTATTGCAGTAACACTACACATACAGGCAGTTGTTCTATTGCAGTAACACTACACATACAGGCAATTGTTCTATTGCAGTTACACTACACATACAGGCAGTTGTTCTATTGCAGTTACACTACACATACTGGCAGTTGTTCTATTGCAGTTACACTACACACACTGGCAGTTGTTCTATTGCAGTAACACTACAAATACAGGCAGTTGTTCTATTGCAGTTACACTACACATACAGGCAGTTGTTCTATTGCAGTAACACTACAAATACAGGCAGTTGTTCTATTGCAGTTACACTACACATACAGGCAGTTGTTCTATTGCAGTAACACTACACATACAGGCAGTTGTTCTATTGCAGTAACACTACAAATACAGGCAGTTGTTCTATTGCAGTTACACTACACATACAGGCAGTTGTTCTATTGCAGTTACACTACACATACTGGCAGTTGTTCTATTGCAGTTACACTACACACACTGGCAGTTGTTCTATTGCAGTAACACTACAAATACAGGCAGTTGTTCTATTGCAGTTACACTACACATACAGGCAGTTGTTCTATTGCAGTAACACTACAAATACAGGCAGTTGTTCTATTGCAGTTACACTACACATACAGGCAGTTGTTCTATTGCAGTTACACTACACATACAGGCAGTTGTTCTATTGCAGTAACACTACAAATACAGGCAGTTGTTCTATTGCAGTTACACTACACATACAGGCAGCTGTTCTATTGCAGTTACACTACACATACTGGCACTGGTGCTAACGATGAATGCTGCTGCTGGATGCTGCTGTACATAATTCTCTACACTTGCCCTTTGAAATGCTACCAACTGATGTCACTGCTGTGAACGTTACTTACATTACATAGTTTTTTACTGTTGCTGGACCCTGTCATTTTGAAGTTTTGACGGCTGACCATTGCCATCCATCTCTTCCTACGCTCTTGGTCCTTAGGGAAGCCATACATTCTGTAGCCCTTATCTGACCTATTGTTTGCATCCAAATGCTGCCCAGCCAACCATGGTATATCTATAAAATGTTAGTTGTAACCAATGAACCATCACAGAACATCACAATATGCATCGCTGTTTCTTTACTTTGTTTTTCCAGGTAGATACACATACTCTCGTTGTCTCATTCATTGTTTAATAAAAATAATACTTAATTTCATTCATCCTAGCATAATGAGTTATTATTCTTTAATATGTTGGATACTTTGCATCTTAAATCGTATTTAATTTAAAAAAGGTAAGGTAAAATGTAAGGTTAAGCCACCATACGCTAGCAGCCTAGTGCTAATGCAATTCAAGCTAACATGAATGTGAAGTTTCTAACATAGCTTTTTGTTGTCACCTTAACGCCCCAAATGTAAAAATGACATTAACAAATATGCAATAATGCAATAACAGTCCATCAAGTACTTGGGTATGTGTTTTCATTTATTTTTACCACTAAATAGCGCAATCGATGCTAACAGTTCCGTTGAAATAAATGGGAGCTCACGGTTTGTTTGGAACTATTGAAGCTTACATGAACCACGTGACCACCCCGCTAGAGACATCAAAGAGTGTCGCAACTCTTTCTCTCTATGGCTCTGGTCCTGTGTAACTGTTTACACCTGTTGGTATTTGTGCTCGTTATGTCTGTATATAGTCTCCCTGGTTTCTCCTCTGTTGGTCGGGCATTGTTAATCTTAAATTAATACATAAGAAATCAAAACATGTTAGATTTACAGAAAAAATAAGCTAAACCTTTTTACAGGAGTTAACACAGATTCATTTGTAACTTGTTCACATACTCTTCCCGAACAAATCAGCCACATTGTTCCCAGATGAATATTAACACTATACAATGTACTAAATATATTTAAAGTTACAATGTTAAATATAATCGAAAACATTTTAACTTTGTACTGTAGTGACTGAAAACACCTTTTCTCAGCCAGGCTTAATGTAACTGAGAAGAGCGCGATTCCCCTACTGTTCACGAGACAACATTAACATTGCCTGTGGATCAAACCATTGTGGGACCAAGGGCAGGGTTCGCAATCTTTTGAAACTAAAAAAGCACAATAGTGTCCATTATCAGCAAAGCGCTTTCGTTGCGTATTATTGATAATATTGAAATTACACATGTTGACATTGATTTATTGGAGGGGGGTCATATCATATTTCTCCTAGGATTGGGGGTCGTGTGTCCCCCGGGGTTTCCGCCCCTGGAACCGTCCTCCTCATCCTCTTTTCGTTGCTCTACAGCCAGCAACCTCTTCACGCCAGCATTTTGTCTCGAACGTCCAAGAAAAAAGCGGGGCTTGCTTTATAAAAACAATAGGCTACGTGATTGGTCAACAACACAACGCTTGCTCGATGTTGTGTTGTCTTATTGGCTACCCGCCAACGTGGCAGGTAGATTGACGGTTTCACCCGACAATCACAAAAGTTACCCGCATTGGCAAGTGCCAATTTCATGCCCTGTTCCACACACTGGCAGTTGTTCTATTGCAGTAACACTACACATACTGGCAGTTGTTCTATTGCAGTAACACTACACATACTGGCAGTTGTTCTATTGCAGTAACACTACACATACTGGCAGTTGTTCTATTGCAGTTACACTACACATACTGGCAGTTGTTCTATTGCAGTAACACTACACATACTGGCAGTTGTTCTATTGCAGTTACACTACACATACTGGCAGTTGTTCTATTGCAGTAACACTACACATACTGGCAGTTGTTCTATTGCAGTAACACTACACATACTGGCAGTTGTTCTATTGCAGTAACACTACACATACTGGCAGTTGTTCTATTGCAGTTACACTACACATACTGGCAGTTGTTCTATTGCAGTAACACTACACATACTGGCAGTTGTTCTATTGCAGTAACACTACACATACTGGCAGTTGTTCTATTGCAGTAACACTACACATACTGGCAGTTGTTCTATTGCAGTTACACTACACACACTGGCAGTTGTTCTATTGCAGTAACACTACACATACTGGCAGTTGTTCTATTGCAGTAACACTACACACACTGGCAGTTGTTCTATTGCAGTTACACTACACACACTGGCAGTTGTTCAAATGCAGTTACACTCCTCCACACACTGGCAGTGGAATTAAAAACAGGCCAATTAAGGAGGTTGCGGATATATTGGTACTGAGGTGTGCATCGTGATGTCACTAATAATTAAAGAACACAAATCATTAAAGTAATAAAGAATACCATTATGAGTCTCCTGAGTCTTTAAAGCATGCAAATCTCATGTATTCATTACTATTCCAAATGAATCAGCAGTGTGTCTCCCTCCTGTCTCCAGACATTGACACAAGTAAAGGCTCTTGACGATAGACTTTGATACGTGAGGCATAGAGTGTTTACTTTCCCAGTTGAGCTGGTCCTCTATCCCTGTTCCTTACATATCTCCCTGAACTGTTCCTCTATCCCTGTTCCTTACATATCTCCCTGAACTGTTCCTCTATCCCTGCTCCTTACAAATTGACCTGAACTGTTCCTCATTCCCTGCTCCTTACAAATTGACCTGACTGTTCCTCATTCCCTGTTCCTTACATATTTCCCTGAACTGTTCCTCTATCCCTGTTCCTTACATATTTCCCTGAACTGCTCCTCTATTCCTGTTCCTTATACATTTGCCTGAGCTGTTTGTCAAAAGTCCACCCTCATCACACTGCCTTCCACTCGTCGCTTACGCATCTCTGTCTCATAAAAGTGTGTGTGTGTGTGTGTCTATATGTGGCGTCCTCCCCCACAACAAACGCGCAGACAGAACCCAGCTGTTCTCGCCCCTTTGCATTTCTGTCCGGATGAATATGTATGAGGACCTTGCGCTGCAAATGTGCCTTTGAGCAATCCTCCTGACATGCCCTGTGGCCCAGTGGCTGGTAAACGCACCAACATCCCAGCTCATGAAATCTCATCTCATCTTCAACCGCTTATCCGGGGTCGGGTCGCGGGGGTAGCAGCTCTAGCAGGGGACCCCAAACTTCCCTTTCCCGGGCAACATTAGCCAGCTCTGACTGGGGAATCCCGAGGCGTTCCCAGGCCAGTGTGGAGATATAATCTCTCCACCTAGTCCTGGGTCTTCCCCGAGGTCTCCTCCCAGCTGGACGTGCCTGGAACACCTCTCTAGGGAGGCGCCCAGGTGGCATTCGTACAAGATGCCCGAACCACCTCAACTGGCCCCCTTCTACTCAAAGGAGCAGCGGCTCTACTCCGAGTTCCTCTCGGATGACTGAGCTTCTCACCCTATCTCTAAGGGAGAGGCCAGCCACCTTTCTGAGAAAACCCATTTCGGCCGCTTGTACCCGCGATCTCGTTCTTTCGGTCATGACCCAGCTTTCATGACCATAGGTGAGGGTAGGAACAAAGATTGACCGGTAGATCGAGAGCTTTGCCTTTCGGCTCAGCTCTCTTTTCGTCACAACGAATCTCATGAACTAAACTAGTTTCAGAGCTTCTTGCAGATGATCCATTCCCTCCAGGTGAAATGATAAGCCTTGTAATATCTGCTTTGATAAATTAGCCCAGTGACCTCCCCCAGGGGTTAACACAGAGAAGCACACTTTAATCACGAGGTAAATAAGCAAGGCACACTGATGGCCACTTCACCCCGCCACAGACTCCCAATATCCTCTCCCAAGACTCTCTTCCTCTTCTTCGTCATCACATTCCCGTGCCTGTCAGGTTCTTTTCTCCTCTTCCAGTTCTGTCACATAGGTGACGACCTCACCCACACACACACCCGTCAAACGCTCTCACACATCTTCTTCAACTCTTCAACCCCAATCTTGCGCTGTGTTCAGTCACCTGGATGATGTAACTGTGGTTTGTGGAGACCAGACTCACGGATCGTACATCTGGGATTAAACCTCCTCCCAGTGTCCTATAACGCCCTCCCCCCTACATCCTCATGGCCAAATGCCTGCCGTTTAGCAGCACAGTAATTGTAGTAATTCTGGTTTAGCACCTCGCCCCGTATTTTAATGACAATAATTATCCAGAGGAAACATCTGCTGTAACCAATGTAATGTGATAGATTTTCTCTCTCTTTCCCTCCTTCTGCTACACACTCTTACGTTTTACTTTTTCTCATTTCACGTGTGTCTGTCTTTCTTGTCCTCAGCCGTCACCACGGTCTCTTTACAATATGTTCCTAAGAGACCAGCATGTACATACGACAAACAACACAACGGCAAGAACAATAACACATAATGGAAGATTGGTTTCAGGAACCAGTCGTATATTTGTCATATGGGTTTTTGGAACAAGCAGAAGTTAATCCCATTGTCACCTCAGCTAATTCTTCAACATCTGCTAATCCAATAGAAATGCGTACTGTCACTCGTTAATTCCAGTTCAACGACTGGAACAAACTGCAAAAACACCTTTCCACTCAACTTGGTAAAAAATCATTAACAAATATGATACAGTAATATCTGATACAGAAAAAGCAACTACAACTACAGTATATCAATGTGTTTTTTTAAATAAATATTATATTTAGGCGATATCTTTATTGATTTGGGTTTATGTTTATTTGCTTACTGTTATTCAATTTTCTTTACATTCTGTATGTGGTTCTGTGTTGTTTTTCTGTCTTCTTTCATTTTATTTTCTTATTTTGTCTTGGCCATTATTTCAAATGTTTTTAACTGACTTACCTGACTACATAACATCAAAATAGGACAGTTACATCAGGTTATGATCTACAATATCCAGGATGTCTTCAAGCACCTACAACAACCATAACGTAATCGCCATTTAATCGTCGCCCAGACAAGGTCAGTCACTGGTTGTGGTGGGTTGTGAAGCAGGCGTGATTTATAGCAGCTATGTCATGATTTAGCTGTTTTTCTACCATGGCATGCTTGCTGTATATGAAAGCTGTTTTCACACAAGGTTTTCTGAAAATCAAGCCCAACAAACAGGTATACAAGAAGAGCAAAGGTCTGACTTTGTAACCAGCAAATGGCACAAAACACATATTTCAGCACTGAGGACAGCGGTGAAACCAGAGATGTGCTGTTCAGCACCGTAGATATGTGGAGAGCAGCCACATTTTCCACCAGAGTGGTCTGATGTAGACCAGCCATTTTGAAAATATAGCACCAGAAACTCACCCCAGTGGTTTCTCCAGGCGACTGGCAGGCGACCCCACGATCTCCCCCAGGGTACAAAACACTTGACCTAAAAAGTCCTGAGAGGGGGTGGGGGGGTCGGAGGGAGCAGGTATAGCGTTAGCAAGATGAAACAGCCAGGAGAGGGAGCATCAACATGCAAACAACAACAACTTGGGGTCAAAATCAGACATGGTTTTTGGGGTTAGCCATTGTCAGGAGAAAGGCACTCTACACACGTGATTAGTGTAGTGTCACATGCGTTACAGCTGTGTGTGTTTTGGCTACGCTATCTCGAGCTACAATGTTACTGTGGTCACAGAAGTTAAAGAGAGGATAGATGTGGAGACGTACGTTGAGATCAGGTGGCTTCCAGAGGGCAGGGGAGAGCAGGCAGCAAAACAACAACAACAACAACAGAGCACATCATGTACACACAAACACTACAATACCCAGAAAACCTTGCACCACCCAAAACAGGGAGTAGGGGAGGAGAGAATACAGATCAGGTGTAATACTGTGTGAGCTGTTAAATAATGAACGATAGGCAGTAATACAAACCGTAAAAAGAATCACAGGTCATTGGAGATATGCAAACCTTCTGTTTCTATCCAAATACATGAAATAACCCGTTAGTTGGATTATTTGTATGAATGCCTGTAAATGTGTTTTGTGCCAACGGTCTCCCAAAACAATGGAAGGTTTGTAACCTTTCTGTAAGAAGTCGAAATGTGACATGATAAATCATATCAACCTGTTCATTCCAATGTGGAGACCTGTGGAAAAAGCACTTACAGGCAAATGAAATATTGATATTTCTACTACCACTACTACAAAATGTTCTAAATCCAGACATGTTAACATAGTATAGCAGACAGATACTGTGCGAACAAACGAAATGTTAAATAACATTATTTTCATACTTCATATTTGGATATCACTAGCCGGTAGTTTAACGTTGGCTTGCATGAATCCATTGAATCAGATGGAGGAGCAACATGCAGCAGGCAAAATGATTCAATCTACATGAATCAATTCAATCAAATGGAGGAGCAACATGCAGCAAGCGAAATTAATCAAACTAAGCAATATCATGATCAGGCCAGATCATAGACAAGTAGAGGGAATTGGCCAATAGGAGTGGAGAGGTCCATGTTTCATTGTAAACAGGCCAGTCTTTTGCTTTTAGCACTGATTTTTACATTAAAGGGAAGTTTTAATATGTTGGCCTTAAAGCCATACGAGTCGGATTAGCCTGTGGATACCGTTGTTATCTCTTATTTGAAATCTTGTAGCCAACTAGCTTTAGCATAATGACTTGAATTTTATAACAGCTACCATTCAAGCTTTTTATGTCTGCATACACACATTGCACTAATATTAGTTAGAATTATATCACATTGGAGTCAAAATAAACAAAGATGATATCTACATCTGACTGGAGAAGTAGATAAAGGACTTTATTGCCAAAATCTCAAACTATCCCTTAAAGAAAAATCACGTAACTTCTATTGGTCAATAACACACAATGTGTCAACCAATGACCAACCAATTTTTTGTGGGGTCAAGCCCTCTTCATCATGTCTGTATGACCGATCAGGGCATGTCACTCACATGTTTGGAGAGGTCTGGGCTTTTGGAGTCCACATCATACCTGAGAAGGAGAGTTAACAAAAGTGATGTGTTAAAGTTATGTGTGAATGTATGGGTGGAGGGGTGGGTCCTTTACATTGGTAGAAACGAACTGCCTGTGCGATAGACTAGCTTGGAGAGCCTTCATCACACTGGCTGATACCAAAAGGCCTGGAGCTTTGCAGACTTCGACAAGCTTTGCACCGCTTAATAAAAAAAAATCATGGATGCATCTCTGTGTAAAAACTGTTCTTCGCCCTGGTTGTCCTGTGAGGAAAATTGCATCAGTCGTACATGTGAGGCAACATTTGTGGACTGAACAAGCAAGTTACATTAAGCAGTCAACGGAATTGAATAAAAACAACGTTTACGTTTCTCGGAACCGGATAGGGAAGGAGAGAGACAGGGGAGGGGAGGGCGGAGCTTTTAACAGGCCTCCTCTATCCACGATGTTTCTCCATCGCTCACTTCTGCCTTCCGGCTAAATCTCTCATATCTATCACTCCGTAAGTAAATGCTAATGGGGGGTGGGGTCGGATTTCATCGCGGTCGTCCATTTGATCTTCCCGGTCGTGGGATAGTAGGGGAAACCGTTGCTATGGGGCCAATCATCTGCATATGAATATAGAGACATCAAGGAAAATGAAATGCAATTGATGTGTCCAAGGAACGTGAAACGCAGCTCGCTACAATATATCTCTAGAGCCTAGTTAGATAACGGCCGTGGACACTTGATCGCGCCCGTCTCTTTCACTGTCACTATATAGTTAAGGATAATCTAGAGTTTAGGAAGTAGAATATAATAGTCATCTCCTTTAATGAGACTGTGTTTGACCTCTATTGAAGTGCCAACTCCTCTGTTCACTTCTGTTCTTCTCTTCGTTGGGCGAGAAATGAAACGGAAGCTAAGTGTTTTATCTCATCTCTCTATCTTATTACAGAGGTCGTAGGTCGCACTAAATACTGTTCACAGTTCAACTCCAGCAGAGAGCATTCCTAATGTTCTGTGAATATTATAATAGCCTGTCGTATTCCATCATTGCCCTGCTGTTTCCAACTACCACTTGAATTCTAAGTTGCTCCTGTTTCTTCTACTGAATCTAACCAGAACCCATAACCAGAGTCCATAACCAGAGTCTATAACCAGAACCCATAACCAGAGTCCATAACCAGAACCCATAACCAGAGTCTATAACCAGAACCCATAACCAGAACCCATAACCAGAGTCCATAACCAGAGTCTATAACCAGAACCCATAACCAGAGTCCATAACCAGAACCCATAACCAGAGTCCATAACCAGAACCCATAACCAGAGTCCATAACCAGAACCCATAACCAGAGTCTATAACCAGAACCCATAACCAGAACCCATAACCAGAGTCCATAACCAGAGTCTATAACCAGAGTCCATAACCAGAGTCCATAACCAGAACCCATAACCAGAGTCCATAACCAGAACCCATAACCAGATCCCATAACCAGAGTCCACAACCAGAACCCATAACCAGATCCCATAACCAGAACCCATAACCAGAGTCCATAACCAGAACCCATAACCAGAGTCCATAACCAGAACCCATAACCAGATCCCATAACCAGAACCCATAACCAGAGTCCATAACCAGAACCCATAACCAGAGTCTATAACCAGAACCCATAACCAGAGTCCATAACCAGAACCCATAACCAGAACCCATAACCAGATCCCATAACCAGAACCCATAACCAGAGTCCATAACCAGAGTCCATAACCAGAACCCATAACCAGAGTCCATAACCAGAACCCATAACCAGATCCCATAACCAGAACCCATAACCAGAGTCCATAACCAGAACCCATAACCAGAGTCTATAACCAGAACCCATAACCAGAGTCCATAACCAGAACCCATAACCAGAACCCATAACCAGATCCCATAACCAGAACCCATAACCAGAGTCCATAACCAGAACCCATAACCAGATCCCATAACCAGAACCCATAACCAGAGTCCATAACCAGAACCCATAACCAGAACCCATAACCCGAGTCCATAACCAGAACCCATAACCAGAGTCCATAACCAGAACCCATAACCAGAACCCATAACCAGAACCCATAACCAGAACCCATAACCAGAGTCCATAACCAGAGTCCATAACCAGAACCCATAACCAGAGTCTATAACCAGAACCCATAACCAGAACCCATAACCAGAACCCATAACCCGAGTCCATAACCAGAACCCATAACCAGAGTCCATAACCAGAACCCATAACCAGATCCCATAACCAGAACCCATAACCCGAGTCCATAACCAGAACCCATAACCCGAGTCCATAACCAGAACCCATAACCCGAGTCCATAACCAGAACCCATAACCCGAGTCCATAACCAGAACCCATAACCCGAGTCCATAACCAGAACCCATAACCCGAGTCCATAACCAGAACCCATAACCCGAGTCCATAACCAGAACCCATAACCCGAGTCCATAACCAGAACCCATAACCCGAGTCCATAACCAGAACCCATAACCCGAGTCCATAACCAGAACCCATAACCCGAGTCCATAACCAGAACCCATAACCAGAGTCCATAACCAGATCCCATAACCAGATCCCATAACCAGAGTCCATAACCAGAACCCATAACCAGAGTCCATAACCAGATCCCATAACCAGATCCCATAACCAGATCCCATAACCAGAACCCATAACCAGAGTCCATAACCAGATCCCATAACCAGATCCCATAACCAGAACCCATAGTATATAGAGAATTGGATGTTGTTAAATTCAGTGCTTACCACTAATTTTGGGCACCTTGGTAAACATGAGCAGAAAAATATATCGTAAAAACAATATAGACATACGACAAACTATTGGGTCATTTAATTGTTGTGTAGTGAGGTTATGTTGTCTAAGGTCTAAGCCACAGTCTCTGATGTATGTACTGTATATCATTGGGTCATTTAATTGTTGTGTAGTGAGGTTATGTTGTCTAAGGTCTAAGCCACAGTCTCTGATGTATGTACTGTATATCATTGGGTCATTTAATTGTTGTGTTGTGAGGTTAAGTTGTCTAAGGTCTAAGCCACAGTCTCTGATGTATGTACTGTATATCAGACAGCCCAGGTTTTAACCAACCCACAGCAATTTCAACACACTATCTTTCCCCTCTGTCTGAATCAATAAAGTGAGATTTAAAAATGGAGTAGCGTTAATTACCATTCAGGGAATATGATCCCTTTTGGGACACAATTCATTAAAATGGGAGATTGTGGGGAGGGTCAACTGGAGGATAGTTTTAAAGGTTTCATAGAAAATAAATGGATCCGCTGTGCCTGGCTTGAATGGTACAAAGCCTGCTGTATTTGCATGTGAAGGAAAATGAAAGAAGTAGATGAGGAGGCTATCAAAGAGCAGCAATTAACCCCGGAGCTAGTTCACCTTATCAGAGAGACGGAGAAAAATAAATGGATATGAAGGATATGAAATGAGACAGAGAGAGAGAGATACACAAAGAGAGAGAGAGAGAGAGAGAGAGACAGAGACACACAGAGAGAGAGAGAGACACAGAGAGAGACACAGAGAGAGACACAAAGAGAGACAGAGACAGAGACACAGAGAGAGACACAGAGATAGACACAAAGAGAGAGAGAGACAGAGACACACAGAGAGAGAGAGACAGAGACACACAGAGAGAGAGAGAGAGAGAGAGAGACACACAGAGAGAGACACAGAGAGAGACACAGAGAGAGACACAGAGAGAGACACAGAGAGAGACACAGAGAGAAACACAGAGAGAGACACAGAGAGAGACACAAAGAGAGAGAGACACAAAGAGAGAGAGACACAGAGAGAGAGAGACACAGAGAGAGACACAGAAAGAGACACAGAAAGAGACACAGAGACAGAGACAGAGAGAGGTATAAAGACAAAAAAGAAGTCAACAGACTGGCGGTTCCAAACTGATGAGGTGCAAGCAGCATTTGATTTATGAATGAGTAATACGCCGCTTTAATTTGTTCATCACAATAAATAGGAATAATTCCTATTATTAAGACGTACAGACTCACCTTGGAGACATTGTGTATTAAAGAGTCCTGTGTCACGCTTGCTTGGGCAATGCAACTAAATATCCCATTCTAACACAGCCCCTTAAATTCAATGTGAAATATGAAAGTAGAAGTGAAAGATGGAGTAAAAGATGGAGTGAAAGATATGGAGAAGAAAGGACACAGATGGTGGGCTGTTTCATCAAGACCAGTGTGTAATATACATCTTCACTCACAAGTCAAAGCGCAGATTCTGCTTCTCTTCAAAGAAATAGTCCAGGATGTACTTCCTGACGAAGTCAGGATTTAGAGTGTTGTCTATGACCTCTGTTCTCCCGAACTAGAAGAGAGGAATATAAATAAGGAAACACAGACATGAATCAAGAAAAAAAGTATTGATATTAACAAGAAAAGACCAGTTATTAGTTATTCTGTATAAATATTAAATATTCTGTAGAGTGGCTCTCAAAAGTATTCACTCATCTAAGACTTTCCCAGATTTTATTATATAACAACATAAAATCAACATTTATTTAATTAGGATCCGTTGAGATGATCAAGGCAAAAATACTATACATTCTTTGCAAAACACCTCACCTTCAAGTTGGTGGGTCAACTATTTCCACATGTTTTTATTTGGTTGAGGATCGGGACTTAACTGGGTCACCACAGGACTTTCCCCTTTTTTAAATGTAAGCCACTCACGGGTGACTTTGGCTTTCTTCTCCCAAGTCCCAGGTCTTGTACAAACTATTCAGCTGGTTTTATTCCAGAATACGGTATTCTTTGCTGCATTCATTTTCCCATGATTCCTTACAGGCTTTCCTAGCCCTGAACTGATGCAGAGAAACATCATGACATGATGCTGCTCCCACCATGCTTTACAGTAAGGATGGTGTTCTAAGGTGCATGTGCATTGTTAGAGCTTGCCCTGAACAAAGAGCTTATCGTTAGGAACGAAAATATTTATTTTTTTATTTATCAGACAAAAAAAAATCTTCACGATCTCAGAGACTACAACATGCCTTCTGGCAAACTCTAGCCAAGACTTTATGTCAGTTGTTTCAGTTTTTGCCACAACTGTAGATACCACTTTTTAAAACACCCACACTATTGTTGCAGTAAGTGCAGCGTCTCCAAGCTCAGTTGTGGATTACTTCATCTTCTTTAGAGTTGCCATACGCCTTTTGGTGGTCTCCTGACTAGTGCCCTACTCGCCTTATAGTACTTCTGATTGGATTCAAACTGCATTTCGTTGTACTGTACATGTACTGTTCACAGACAATACAGTTGAATCCAATCTAACTAATAATGTAACTTGTGAAGAGAAATGGTTGCACCACAGCTCATTCAGGATTAAATAAAATGTGTAAATGTCCAGGGAGGGAATAAGTTCAAGAGCCAGTGAACATCATTCAAAGACTCAGATATCCACCTGGAGATGCTTCACGGCCCATAGATGAATAGTAATAATACAACTATCCCCTACACACAATCCTAACACTAATTCTTCAAGTCACCCTAATTCTAGTTGCATGTCAACAGATCGTTTGTTGATGTTATGTTGATATCGCATGACAATGTGTAGCACAAGATAACCCCAAAAAGTGTCCTTCATAGTTTTGATATCTTTCTGACTTTCCTTCTCTCACTCTTTCACTCTCTCTAAATTTCTCTCCATCTCACTACATTTGATACATTTTTTGGGATACAGTCTCATTCTTGGCATGGGAGCATACTGTATGCTCACATGGCAAAAACTTGTGGACTAAACAAACAAAAATTAACTGTTAACATTAAGCACTGAAAATATTTAAAAAAGCAAAAGACTCTTAGGACACACAGACACCCACACAAAAACACACACGTCTCTCAGGACACGCAGACATACACACAAGTCTATCAGGACACACAAACACCCACACAAGTCTCTCAGGACACACAAACACCCACACAAAAACAACACACAAGTCTCCCAGGACACACAGACACCCACACAGCAACACACAAGTCTCCCAGGACACACAGACACCCACACAGCAACACACAAGTCTCTCAGGACACAGACACCCACACTAAAACACACATCAGTCAGACGGAGACAATACAGGGATGATTAAAAGACTATCGTGGCACCAATGAAACACTGCTGCCTAGAAGAAACCACAAAGGGGTTGGTGTGCTTCCTTCGTTCTGCTCGTCTCACATCAGGGGTGTGTGTGTGTGTGTGTGTGTGTGTGTCTGTGCAAGTGCCTCCTTGATCTTTCCTCGATTTTCCCTTTTCCCTTCCACTTTTCTGATTACGAAGGCAGAGAATGGCTGCTCATCAACTAACTATAACTCACCCCCAAGAGGGGGACAGAGGGGAAATGGGAGGAAGATGATGTGGAAAGGGAAGGGAGAAGACAGCGAGGAAGGAGAGAAGAAAAGAAGGAAGCAGAGACTGTAAATAGATTTAGGGCGAGGGAGGAGAGAAAGACGGTGAACGGCAGAGTTGGCAGAGCAAAAACGATAAGTAGGGGAGAGGGAGGAGAAAAAGGAAGAGGCAGAACTGGCACCCATAGATCTGGGAAATGTGAAAGAGGTGGTATATCTGATTAGTTATACGTTCAGAGAGACATTTAAAGAGACATAGCAAGAAAGAGAGATAATGAGAGAAAGGGAGAGAAAATGAGAGAACATAAGAGAAAAGGAGAGTGTGGTAGAAAGAGAGGGAGGGAGGGAGGGAGAGAAAGAGAGGAAATGAGAGAGGGACAGAAAATAAAGGAAAGAGAGAGGGAGAGAAAAGAAGAGTAAAGAATGAGAGAAATGGAGAGAGAGGGAGAGAAAAAGAGGACGAGTGAGAGAAAGAAAGAAAGGAAAGTAGAGCGAGAGAGAGAGAGAAGGGCAATGTGAGAGAGGGAAAGAAAGAAAGAGAGGGAGAGAGAGAGAGGGAGGGAGGAAGCGAAGGAATGAGAGTGAGAGAAGAGAGGGAGGGATAAAGAGAAATGGAGATAGAGAGAAAATGTGATGGTAGTGGTTAAACCAGTTAATTACAGGAATTCTCGGTTTTACGCAAATGATCCAGAAGAACACTGATGAGGTCAATAAGAGTGACGTAGAACAGTGGGTGTCACTGGGAGGACTCCTAAATGACTGGAGGTAGGTTACAACCCCGTCTCTAAATATAGATGCTGTAAAACTCTAAATCAGTCATGGAAACACAACAGACCATATAAGGTATCTAATTGTACAATAAACATATTCCCCAAGAAATTACAGAAACATTTTCAAGGGTTTTAGGTTTTGGTTAAACAGGAAAGAGATTAAATTAAACTAAAGATTAGTGAGTCGAGGTGGTACATGCAGTAAATGTACAGTGGGCAAGAATGCTGGACCACCATAGACATCAAATGAAAAGGTTTTAAAACAAAGCCTTGTATCAATCCACCAAAAGGTCCAGAAGGTTTCAACTCTTTCAACAATACATCGTTTTCACTTTTTGTAATTTCTTGTGTTTCTGAGTAAAACTAGGTGGACATCTGTCTGCAGGCTTTAACAGGTTTACTGCACAGGGAGGCCATGTCGTAGCGGTATATAAACAGGGGGAATAGCTGTACTGGAAGAGTTGTTGCACGGTACAGAAGACACAGCAGTTGTACTATGCTGAAACTACTGGATGGATCGAGGAAGTGAACACAGTTTGTTCACAGCTATTTGTGTTGAGACATGAATTATTCAGACATAGAAACAAGAGAGCATAAAAAGAAAGCAAAATGCAGGGAGAGAAAACAAAGAGCGTGGATAACGAGACAGAGAGTAAGAATAAAGGAGAGAGGAGGAATAAGGATGTCACGATTGGTGTGGTGGCGTTGCTACACTTCCATTTCGGTGATCCACTTCCGTGTTTTTGTTCTCACTAGCTGTGATTACTTCCTCTTTCACGTGGTCACAGCTGTTAGTAATCTGTCACTTTATGTCGGGATATAAAGGGGTCGCTAGCAAGTCACTCCTTGCTTAGCATTGTGTGTTACTACATGTCACTGTGTTTTAGAGGTGAGTGTGTGTATGTATATAGCTGTCGTTCTTAAACGTTTGTGTGCAAGTCGCTATGTGCGCATCTTTGATTTAAGTTCACAGTTTAGTGTGTTTTCGCCGTACTCGGTTTGTTTTGTGTTCTAACTTCGCAATAAACCTTATTTTGAACGGTGCCTACGACTCTGCAATGGCTTTCACCGCACTACGCCGGAGCATCCGTGACAGAATGCTAAGCCACCCAAGAAGCCCGCAGAGCCGGACGGTGAGTGGATTCCTCGGAGGGGCAAGCTATAGCGCTCCGAGGTATGAAGCTCACCGTCAACCCACGGAGCAGCAGGAGCGGCGCTACACCTGGCAGAGTGATTGGGGGTCCGACTCCCTCTCCTCGGATGATGAGGAGGCAGTCTACGAGCGAGTGGAGGAGGACTCCCTGGAAGACGCCCTGCTATGGGATCCCGTCCTCAGTCGACTAGTCCCCGCAACATCGGACGTCGGCTGGGGCGGGCAGAAGACACCGCCCACTGTTCCGGGGCTGCAGCCAGGGCCAGCAAGAGCCCTGGAGCTACAGCCACTACCCCGCCGTGGGAAGACCCTTTCCGACCACCTACCTCCGGGACAGAGAAATCCCCGGAGGGGTTACATAAGCAGCCCCCGGCTGTCATTAGGGCGTGGTGGAAGGCATGGCTGGACTTTCAAGATCTGACGCCAGAGATCGCCTCCGCCACGCCTGCGCCCGAGATGGCTTCAGCTACGCCAGCGCCCAAGATGGCTGCCGCCGTCACGCCAGCGTCCACGATGGCTCCTGCCGTCCCGCCAGCGCCCAAGATGGCTGCCGTCGTCCCGCCAGCGCCCAAGATGGCTGCCGTCGTCACGCCCACGTCCACGATGGCTCCCGCCGTCACGCCCGCGCCCAAGATGGCTGTTGCCGTCACGCCAGCGCTCAAGATGGCTGCCGTCGTCGTCACGCCAGCGCCCAAGATGGCTGCCGTCGTCACGCCAGCGCCCAAGATGGCTGCCGCCGTCACGCCAGCGTCCACGATGGCTCCTGCCGTCCCGCCAGCGCCCAAGATGGCTGCCGTCGTCCCGCCAGCGCCCAAGATGGCTGCCGTCGTCACGCCCACATCCACGATGGCTCCCGCCGTCACGCCCGCGCCCAAGATGGCTGTTGCCGTCACGCCAGCGCTCAAGATGGCTGCCGTCGTCGTCACGCCAGCGCCCAAGATGGCTGCCGTCGTCACGCCAGCGCCCAAGATGGCTGCCGCCGTCACGCCAGCGTGCCCACGATGGCCCCCGCCGTCACGCCAGCGTCCACGATGGCCCCCGCCGTCACGCCCGCGCCCAAGATGGCTGCCGCATCGCCGCCCACAGTGGCTGCCGCATCGCCGCCCACAGTGGCTGCCGCATCGCCGCCCACAATGGCTGCCGCATCGCCGCCCACAATGGCTGCCGCATCGCCGCCCACAATGGCTGCCGCATCGCCGCCCACAATGGCTGCCGCATCGCCGTCCACAATGGCTGCCGCATCGCCGCCCACGAAGGCCGCGCCACGACGACGCTCACGATGGCCGCCGCCACGACGACGCTCACGATGGCCGCCGCCACGACGACGCTCACGATGGCCGCCACGACGACGCTCACGATGGCCGCCGCCACGGCTACGCTCACGATGGCCGCCGCCACGACTGCGCTCACGATGGCCGCCGCCACGACTGCGCGCACGATGGCCGCCGCCACGACTGCGCTCACGATGGCCGCCGCCACGACTGCGCTCACGATGGCCGCCGCCACGACTGCGCTCACGATGGCCGCCGCCACGACTACGCTCACGATGGCCGCCGCCACGACTACGCTCACGATGGCCGCCGCCACGACTACGCTCACGATGGCCGCCGCCACGACTCACGCTCCACGATGGCCGCGGCCACGACTACGCTCACGATGGCCGCCGCCACGACGACGCTCACGATGGCCGCCGCCACGACGACGCTCACGATGGCCGCCGCCACGACAACGCTCACGATGGCCGCCGCCACGACTACGCTCACGATGGCCGCCGCCACGACGACGCTCACGAGGGCCGCCGCCACGACTACGCTCACGAGGGCCGCCGCCACGACTACGCTCACGATGGCCGCCGCCACGACTACGCTCACGATGGCCGCCGCCACGACTACGCTCACGATGGCCGCCGCCACGTCGCCAACGATGGCCTCAGCCACGTCGCCCACGATGGCCTCCGCCACGTCGCCCACGATGGCCTCCGCCACGTCGCCCACGATGGCCTCCGCCACGTCGCCCACGATGGCCTCCGCCACGTCGCCCACGATGGCCTCCGCCACGTCGCCAACGATGGCCTCCGCCACGTCCCCCACGATGGCCGCCGCCACGACGCACCCTGAGCCGCTCAAACTGGCGGCCTCTCAGCCGCTCGAGATGGCGGTCGGCTACCGTGGCCTATTCAGGACTGGACCCGTCCTGATGGACTAACCCATTGGGTTTAACTGTGGGTTCTGTCTTGTTGCTCCCTTATGGTTTTTGTTAGTTCGTTCGGCTATCTGGGGAGCTAGCCTTTTAGTGGGGGATACTGTCACGATTGGTGTGGTGGCGTTGCTACACTTCCATTTCGGTGATCCACTTCCGTGTTTTTGTTCTCACTAGCTGTGATTACTTCCTCTTTCACGTGGTCACAGCTGTTAGTAATCTGTCACTTTATGTCGGGATATAAAGGGGTCGCTAGCAAGTCACTCCTTGCTTAGCATTGTGTGTTACTACATGTCACTGTGTTTTAGAGGTGAGTGTGTGTATGTATATAGCTGTCGTTCTTAAACGTTTGTGTGCAAGTCGCTATGTGCGCATCTTTGATTTAAGTTCACAGTTTAGTGTGTTTTCGCCGTACTCGGTTTGTTTTGTGTTCTAACTTCGCAATAAACCTTATTTTGAACGGTGCCTACGACTCTGCAATGGCTTTCACCGCACTACGCCGGAGCATCCGTGACAAAGGAGCAGGAATAAGGGAACAGAGAGTAAGAATAAAGGAGAGAGAGGAGGAAATAAGGAGCAGGAATATGGGAACAGAGAGTAAGAATAAAGGAGAGAGAGGAGGAAATAAGGAGCAGGAATAAGGGAACAGAGAGTAAGAAAAAAGGAGAGAGAGGAGGAAACAAGGAGCAGGAATAAGGGAACAGAGAGTAAGAATAAAGGAGAGAGAGGAGGAAACAAGGAGCAGGAATAAGAGAACATAGAGTAAGAATAAAGGAGAGAGGAGGAATAAAGGAGCAGGAATAAGAGAACAGAGAGTAAGAATAAAGGAGAGAGAGGAGGAAATAAGGAGCAGGAATAAGGGAACAGAGAGTAAGAATAAAGGAGAGAGAGGAGGAAACAAGGAGCAGGAATAAGGGAACAGAGAGTAAGAATAAAGGAGAGAGAGGAGGAAACAAGGAGCAGGAATAAGAGAACATAGAGTAAGAATAAAGGAGAGAGGAGGAATAAAGGAGCAGGAATAAGAGAACAGAGAGTAAGAATAAAGGAGAGAGAGGAGGAAACAAGGAGCAGGAATAAGAGAACAGAGAGTAAGAATAAAGGAGAGAGGAGGAATAAAGAAGCAGGAATAAGAGAACAGAGAGTAAGAATAAAGGAGAGAGGAGGAATAAGGAGCAGGAATAAGAGAACAGAGAGTAAGAATAAAGGAGAGAGAGGAGGAAATAAGGAGCAGGAATAAGGGAACAGAGAGTAAGAATAAAGGAGAGAGAGGAGGAAATAAGGAGCAGGAATAAGGGAACATAGAGTAAGAATAAAGGAGAGAGAGGAGGAAACAAGGAGCAGGAATAAGAGAACAGAGAGTAAGAATAAAGGAGAGAGGAGGAATAAAGGAGCAGGAATAAGAGAACAGAGAGTAAGAATAAAGGAGAGAGGAGGAATAAGGAGCAGGAATAAGAGAACAGAGAGTAAGAATAAAGGAGAGAGAGGAGGAAATAAGGAGCAGGAATAAGGGAACAGAGAGTAAGAATAAAGGAGAGAGAGGAGGAAACAAGGAGCAGGAATAAGAGAACAGAGAGTAAGAATAAAGGAGAGAGGAGGAATAAAGGAGCAGGAATAAGAGAACAGAGAGTAAGAATAAAGGAGAGAGGAGGAATAAGGAGCAGGAATAAGAGAACAGAGAGTAAGAATAAAGGAGAGAGAGGAGGAAATAAGGAGCAAGAATAAGGGAACAGAGAGTAAGAATAAAGGAGAGAGAGGAGGAAACAAGGAGCAGGAATAAGAGAACAGAGAGTAAGAATAAAGGAGAGAGGAGGAATAAAGGAGCAGGAATAAGAGAAAAGAGAGTAAGAATAAAGGAGAGAGGAGGAATAAAGGAGCAGGAATAAGGGAACAGAGAGTAAGAATAAAGGAGAGAGGAGGAAACAAGGAGCAGGAATAAGGGAACAGAGAGTAAGAATAAAGGAGAGAGGAGGAATAAAGGAGCAGGAATAAGGGAACAGAGAGTAAGAATAAAGGAGAGAGAGGAGGAAACAAGGAGCAGGAATAAGGGAACAGAGTGTAAGAATAAAGGAGAGAGAGGAGGAAACAAGGAGCAGGAATAAGAGAACAGAGAGTAAGAATAAAGGAGAGAGAGGAGGAAAAAAGGAGCAGGAATAAGAGAACAGAGAGTAAGAATAAAGGAGAGAGGAGGAATAAAGGAGCAGGAATAAGAGAAAAGAGAGTAAGAATAAAGGAGAGAGGAGGAAACAAGGAGCAGGAATAAGGGAACAGAGAGTAAGAATAAAGGAGAGAGAGGAGGAAACAAGGAGCAGGAATAAGAGAACATAGAGTAAGAATAAAGGAGAGAGGAGGAATAAAGGAGCAGGAATAAGGGAACAGAGAGTAAGAATAAAGGAGAGAGAGGAGGAAACAAGGAGCAGGAATAAGGGAACAGAGAGTAAGAATAAAGGAGAGAGAGGAGGAAACAAGGAGCAGGAATAAGGGAACAGAGAGTAAGAATAAAGGAGAGAGAGGAGGAAACAAGGAGCAGGAATAAGAGAACAGAGAGTAAGAATAAAGGAGAGAGGAGGAATAAGGAGCAGGAATAAGGGAACAGAGAGTAAGAATAAAGGAGAGAGAGGAGGAAATAAGGAGCAGGAATAAGGGAACAGAGAGTAAGAATAAAGGAGAGAGAGGAGGAAACAAGGAGCAGGAATAAGAGAACAGAGAGTAAGAATAAAGGAGAGAGGAGGAATAAAGGAGCAGGAATAAGAGAACAGAGAGTAAGAATAAAGGAGAGAGGAGGAATAAGGAGCGGGAATAAGGGAACAGAGAGTAAGAATAAAGGAGAGAGAGGAGGAAATAAGGAGCAGGAATAAGAGAACATAGAGTAAGAATAAAGGAGAGAGGAATAAAGGAGCAGGAATAAGAGAACAGAGAGTAAGAATAAAGGAGAGAGGAGGAATAAGGAGCAGGAATAAGGGAACAGAGAGTAAGAATAAAGGAGAGAGAGGAGGAAATAAGGAGCAGGAATAAGGGAACAGAGAGTAAGAATAAAGGAGAGAGAGGAGGAAACAAGGAGCAGGAATAAGAGAACAGAGAGTAAGAATAAAGGAGAGAGGAGGAATAAAGGAGCAGGAATAAGAGAACAGAGAGTAAGAATAAAGGAGAGAGGAGGAATAAGGAGCAGGAATAAGGGAACAGAGAGTAAGAATAAAGGAGAGAGAGGAGGAAATAAGGAGCAGGAATAAGGGAACAGAGAGTAAGAATAAAGGAGAGAGAGGAGGAAACAAGGAGCAGGAATAAGAGAACAGAGAGTAAGAATAAAGGAGAGAGGAGGAATAAAGGAGCAGGAACAAGAGAAAAGAGAGTAAGAATAAAGGAGAGAGGAGGAAACAAGGAGCAGGAATAAGGGAACAGAGAGTAAGAATAAAGGAGAGAGGAGGAAACAAGGAGCAGGAATAAGGGAACAGAGAGTAAGAATAAAGGAGAGAGGAGGAATAAAGGAGCAGAAATAAGGGAACAGAGAGTAAGAATAAAGGAGAGAGGAGGAAACAAGGAGCAGGAATAAGGGAACAGAGAGTAAGAATAAAGGAGAGAGGAGGAATAAAGGAGCAGGAATAAGGGAACAGAGAGTAAGAATAAAGGAGAGAGGAGGAAACAAGGAGCAGGAATAAGGGAACAGAGTGTAAGAATAAAGGAGAGAGAAGGAAACAAGGAGCAGGAATAAAGAAACAGAGTGTAAGAATAAAGGAGAGAGAGGAGGAAATAAGGAGCAGGAATAAGGGAACAGAGAGTAAGAATAAAGGAGAGAGAGGAGGAAACAAGGAGCAGGAATAAGAGAACAGAGAGTAAGAATAAAGGAGAGAGGAGGAATAAAGGAGCAGGAATAAGAGAAAAGAGAGTAAGAATAAAGGAGAGAGGAGGAAACAAGGAGCAGGAATAAGGGAACAGAGTGTAAGAATAAAGGAGAGAGAAGGAAACAAGGAGCAGGAATAAAGAAACAGAGTGTAAGAATAAAGGAGAGAGAGGAGGAAATAAGGAGCAGGAATAAGGGAACAGAGAGTAAGAATAAAGGAGAGAGAGGAGGAAACAAGGAGCAGGAATAAGAGAACAGAGAGTAAGAATAAAGGAGAGAGGAGGAATAAAGGAGCAGGAATAAGAGAAAAGAGAGTAAGAATAAAGGAGAGAGGAGGAAACAAGGAGCAGGAATAAGGGAACAGAGAGTAAGAATAAAGGAGAGAGGAGGAAACAAGGAGCAGGAATAAGGGAACAGAGAGTAAGAATAAAGGAGAGAGGAGGAATAAAGGAGCAGGAATAAGGGAACAGAGAGTAAGAATAAAGGAGAGAGGAGGAAACAAGGAGCAGGAATAAGGAAACAGAGTGTAAGAATAAAGGAGAGAGGAGGAAACAAGGAACAGGAATAAGGGAACAGAGAGTAGGAATAAAGGAGAGAGGAGGAAACAAGGAGCAGGAATAAGGGAACAGAGAGTAAGAATAAAGGAGAGAGGAGGAAACAAGGAGCAGGAATAAGGGAACAGAGTAAGAATAAAGGAGAGAGGAAACACTGAGGAAACAAGAGCGAGAAATATAAAAGGAGGAAGAGAGGGAATTGGAGAGAAATAGAAAGGAATAAAGATCTAGATCTCCGATATTAGGTAAACAGTCTTTTCCCAATACAGGCTGTTTGGCTGACTCCCACTGCAGACATATGAATTTACTGAACAGTGCCATATAGAAAACAGGTGAGGGGATCTGAATGTTTGTTTTGCTCTGATCCATTGAAGGACAAACAGTTAAAGGGAGGTGTTCAATTCAGACGAAGTTTCTGTCTTTGGGTAGATTTTTTCCTGCACTTTTTCATGGAAATGTCGACTTGAAGGGCTTTGGTTATTTTAAAGTTGTTCCGACTTCATTGGTTGATTGGTTGTCAAATAATAATTGAAGCAGTATTTGATGACAGCAATGAAATAAAAGTTTGGAGCACGATTATATATGAAACAGATGAAAGGAAATATAACAAACATGCTCTTATCACCTTGTGAGTTCTCAGCTCAACAAAACAGGTTTGGTCAAAGAAAACTAGGCTGGAGGAATTTACATTTTACATTACCAATGGTTGTTACTTCTTTTGAGTCAACCTTGATGATAAAAAGCATAGTTTATTTGTAAATCAATACAACAATACCAATATATTGCTTTCTATACATACTCAGTTAGGATTGGAAAACCATTCAAAAGACCAGATGTAAGATTAAAGAATATATAGCTATTAGAGAAAATGTGTAATTCGATGGTTTGTCCACTAAAACGCCTTTTTTACCAGATTCATGGGTGTTGATTTTCTGAAATGAAGCTCCAATCGCCTGACAAACAAACTAATTACAGAATAACTAGGTATTTCGAACAACTCACTGGCTGATCTCTTCATTTATATTCCCAGTGTAGTAAACAACAGAGATTCTGCAGTAATTACTTTGTAATTACTTCTGCCGCTATGCAATCAATACATCCTCTCATGTAGTCTTTACAATCAGGATAAAAACAATATTTTGAGGGATATCATCTTAGAAGAGCTTCTTCAGCTTATTCAATGTGTTGTGATTTAAAAGGCAGAACTCATCCAAACATCAAACACATCAATAGGTGTTGCTAAAGATGAAATGATCAAAAAGATGAGTGAACTTTGAAAGTAAAGGTTGATGGAGGGTGACGCTAATTTGGTGAGGCTAGTAACGCAGACACTGAGGTGTTGATCGGCGTGATACAGTTAAACATGCGATCTGATCAGAGAGAAATAAAAATATGTGAAACCCTCCGTTGATTAGATAGGCTTTATGTCATTATGGTCTTTGTGGCTTGAATACAATATGCATTTGAAAACTCAGCTCAGTTTCCGCTTATTTTTCTGAGAGGTGTGCACATAGATTTCCCAATGGCTTCCTCCTATTGCGATCTCTCTTTTTTTCTCATTCTGTTGTTTTTGATTTCAAGTTTTCTATCCGTTCCTACATTTGCAACATCGACTAGCTCCCTTTGAAGAAGTTTCACAGCAATCGATATGGTAGCACAAGACCTGCAGGTCACAATGAAAACTGGCCATTTTTTCCTACCTCTGCCTGGATGGTAGGACTAAACAATGACAGGCCAATTACATTATTTCCAATAATTATTAAATGTTCCTTTTGCACAATGCTTATCGTTTGTACTCTCCGTTTACCACATGTTTGTACTCTCCGTTTACCACATGTTTGTACTCTCCGTTTACCACATGTTTGTACTCTCCGTTTACCACATGTTTGTACTCTCCGTTTACCACATGTCTGTACTCTCCGTTTACCACATGTCTGTACTCTCCGTTTACCACATGTCTGTACTCTCCGTTTACCACATGTCTGTACTCTCCGTTTACCACATGTCTGTACTCTCCGTTTACCACATGTCTGTACTCTCCGTTTACCACATGTCTGTACTCTCCGTTTACCACATGTCTGTACTCTGCGTTTACCACATGTCTGTACTCTGCGTTTACCACATGTCTGTACTCTGCGTTTACCACATGTCTGTACTCTGCGTTTACCACATGTCTGTACTCTGCGTTTACCACATGTCTGTACTCTGCGTTTACCACATGTCTGTACTCTGCGTTTACCACATGTCTGTACTCTGCGTTTACCACATGTTTGTACTATCCGTTTACCACATGTTTGTACTATCCGTTTACCACTTGTCAGATGTTCTCCGCTTGTATTGCCCTCTACACATTTGCAATTTGCTACATTGTTGAACTGAATAACTGCACATTTACGTATCCATGTCTATTGCATGTCCTCACACAGTACTCCGTATCTTTATCCACAGCTTTTTTGCACTTCTTGTCTGGCAAACTGCATTTCGTTGTACTGTACTTGTACTGTTCAATGAGAATAAAGTTGAATCTAATCGAATTAATGCATTGTAAATATCCCTTCTGGAGCATCTACTAAATGACCAGAACGTCATTGCAAATACAACTTTTTAGATCTCCACTAAAGAATTCTGATAAATAATCGTGTTGCAAAGGTTTGAACACCAAAAGAAAAGTTAAATAATGGGTTGGTCCTATTCTGAATCTAGAGCTGTAATGTTTTATGTTTTGCAGATAAAGATGAGTGCGCAAAGAGTTAGCCATTTATTCCAAAGCTATCCTAAACTTGTAATCTTTTAAATGTCAACACCGGGCAAATTTATGTGCTGAAATAACAAACACAAATAAAATATGCTACGTTCCCCAAATAGTCAATACACACAGCAAGGGACTAATTGGACATTAGAAAACTGTGTGTGTGTGGTGTGTGTCTGGTGTGTGTGTGTGTCTGGTGTGTGTGTGTGTCTGGTGTGTGTGTGTCTGGTGTGTGTGTGTGTCTGGTGTGTGTGTGTCTGGGCTTACCTCTCTCCACTGCTTGGTTTCTACGCCTTGAGTGTAGAGCACACACACTGAGAGAAATGGAAAGAGACAGGGATGGAGAAAAAGAGCAGAGAGAGAGAGAGAGACAGAGAAATAGAGACCCATGGGCGGAAATGCAATTAGAAAGACAGATAGATTCTGTTACAGTGCACAGATCAATACAAAAGCTTTATTTACAGGACCAGGGCCTGGAACAAACAACAAACGAATGCTAACGGCAGAGGTAACATCTCAGGGAGATCACTAATTAATTGGTGCTTTATTAGTATGAATGGATGGTTGACTTCCAAACATTAATCCTTACATTAGCCCTGACCTTAGCCCTGACCTTAGCCCTGACCTTAGCCCTGACCTTAGCCCTAACTGTAGCCATAACCTTAGTCCTGACCTTAGCCCTGATCTTAACCAGTAAGAATGAATGCCTAAACCTGCTAACATTCTAGTTTTATTTTAAGTATGTATACATTTAACCACATACTACCTGTACAGTAGAGGTTTGCTTCTATTATGTCAGATTTCTACACTTTACTGTATAGCAGGATGATATGGAAGAAAAGGAGAGAGGTCGGGTGATTCTACTCACATGGATCCGATTTGGAGAAGGTGTCTTTGTCTAGAAGATTTCTAAAAACAAATGAAAGAAGAAAAATGTCAATAGTTTTACCAAAATATTTGTTCGATTTTAACCAGCAAAAAGCCGATCATAAGGGAACCTTAACCGAAAATGCAGCAGCTGAAATCGATACAACATACAAACATTACAATGTAATCAACACAACTGGATTCAGCCTACAATACAAACATACAAATCTTCCAGAACAGTTCATTCACCAGACTTTCACACAGCTTAAAAGGAAGGTTAGACATAGATTGTACTGTAGCTGGTATCATGCCTGTATTTGTAGTTAACATATTTGCAGTTGTGACCACGCCTGCTAACTGGTGAGGGAGAGCAGCTTACGGTTGAACCTGATTTAGGGTATGTAAATGAGCTGATGTCTCCACTTGTACAGGCTGAATGGTAAGTTACTTCATGTTTTTAACATAACATAGTGAGACATCAAGCTACTGTGACACAAAAAAGCTACGTGGATAAACTGCACAATGGAAAATGCTTCTTATATTTATTTAGCTTGGCTTAAACCTTTTTTTGGAATATTTTTTGGCTGTGATATAATATACCTCAACAAATGTATCATACAAAATGTATTTATGCCTTTATTTTGAACATCTGAAGTAGAGGAACATTTTGAGGAGCACACCTCAAGTAGTCCCTAGCTAGCGAGATGTGCTATTCTCATGAGAAAAACGCTGTGTTCTTTAAGGTAGCCTTTTCTGTGTAAGCCAAATGACAGCACTTTCCGTGAGACCTCTGTGACTCAGTCCAGCAAGCAAGAGCTTGTGATGAACTGAATGAAAGGCTTGGTTAAATCAACAAATATGTCATGGTGTTCTTCGTCTAGTGCATTTATGATTAGCCACGTCAACTGCTGTTATTGTAGAATTACCCGAGAGACTTAATCAAAGCATTTCGACTACAAGTTCAGCGATAAAGATTAGCTGCCGTCTATAAGCGACAGGGGTCAAAAGCTCTATGGTCTACAGACGTTTTCCCATTAAAGTGTTTCCCCTATTCCCAGCTGTGGAGTTGCTGTGGCGAGGGAACAATTCCACAGCGTGTGCGGTAGAATCGAAAAGATTGCTGCATGTTCAACCGTGAAGCTCTCGCCAGCACGCACGCATTCAGTCAATTAGCTACCCGTCTCCGTTCTGATGACTTGTTTCGTGTTGTTTATAGATTCGTGCCTCGTCGCAAAAACAAAAGACTAGATACGAACTATTTCAACGGTTGCTTTGTCATTTATGTATTTAGAACCCATGAAATATGTCAGTCCAGAGAAAACGTTCCAACCCAACATTTATTGGATTCATTTGCTAAACTAGGCAGGGTTTTGTGTGGTTGCTTTAGTACTACAGTAACAGTTAGTATTGGCTATTTAGCCCCTATAAGGCTCCGAATGAGGCCCTGTCAACAGGTGCATTTTCTCCATGTAGTTATATCCGAAGACATTCATCTGTCAAATTAATTTGGTTCCCTGGAATCCAATGATTTTCCCGTCCACTGATTCCAAGCTTCCTCATCATAACATTACACAGATGTCATGTTTAAATCATTCATCATAAGGAGTTAGATCAACTCTGTAGATAGTGTCAAAACCACATAAGTGCACTGGAATACCAGAAATGTAACATTCCTCCTTTTAGGTTGTTACCGGGTTAGGTGAGGACGGTGAAAATAACAGCCGATGTTCTCGCACGTCTAGATTGAGACATGAATCAACACTGTGTCACTAAGTCACCTCTCAGCAGGCCAATGCAGGCAGGAAATGCGTTTTAAGACACCCGAAGCCCGAAACATAAGAAACCAGGTGTGTGTCATCACTGTGGAATCCCTGATCACTAGCAGAATGAGTGACTGAAGAAAACATGAAGGAAGACGGTTCAGACAGAAACCAGGGCACTTAGAAAAATAACAGAAATCCTAAAGACACGATGCTAATGCGGGAACTCGAGGAACTCTCTCCTACGCATCAGTAAAGGTTGAAGCTAACAGACCCCGTCTCGCGGCCCATCTCTACTGGGGTAAACATGAAGTCTGATGGGACACATGTGAACAGGCTAGTAAACAACTACCCGATTGATTTTCCGTTGTGGACACGGGATCTAAAGTTCCTGTGAAGCCCACATCGTATGCAAAACACATACGTCCTTTATACAACGGCCATGACGTGGGAGGGTGGGAAACAGGCATGCAACAAACCGAACCATTGTGTTTTTTTATTGGTCCAATGCCAATTGAGTCTGAGATCTGGGTTGGCCCGTTTCATCAGCCTATCCTGGGCCCTAATGTTGTCATGAAACTGGACTCCTCATTGGACATTAATGCAGGAAAGGTGACGTGACGAATCAGAAAGCTGGACCACCAAAACAGCAAGTGTGATAAATTGGATATGGACCCTGTAGTCCTGGTAGATGAGGTACCACCATGCACAAAACAAATCCCCATTCGTGAAGAAGCAATGGCTGCAACCACATGAGTTCATGGAGATTTACAAAACATGGGTTTTAAAAAATCTACAGGTGAAAAACCAACATGTGCAGGGCGTGTGATTGTAGACTACAGAAATCATTCAACTATTTCCTAATACACCATATTAGTTACAGACGCATTAAATATTTGGCTAATAGCTTTTTGTCAGTACCAGTGCTCCCTGACTTCAAATGAAAACGCCTACTAAAAGATCTAAACAATACCATCTGGGCAATACCATCTGGGCAATACCATCTGGGCAATACCATCAGGGCAATACCATCAGGGCAATACCATCAGGGCAATACCATCAGGGCAATACCATCAGGGCAATACCATCAGCGCAATACCATCAGGGCAATACCATCAGGGCAATACCATCAGGGCAATACCATCAGGGCAATACCATCAGGGCAATACCATCAGGGCAATACCATCAGGACAATACCATCAGCGCAATACCATCAGGGCAATACCATCAGGGCAATACCATCAGGGCAATACCATCAGGACAATACCATCAGCGCAATACCATCAGGGCAATACCATCAGGGCAATACCATCAGGGCAATACCATCAGCGCAATACCATCAGCGCAATACCATCAGCGCAATACCATCAGCGCAATACCATCAGGGCAATACCAGCAGGGCAATACCAGCAGGGCAATACCATAATTTCACATACTGGGTGGCACACTCTCTAATCCTGCAACCTATCTGCTTCAGCCTGATTCCACACTGCTGGAACACGACTGTTGTGAGTTGGTTCATCACCTCTCTGATAGATTTAGAAAAATCCATCTCCTTGTGAATCTTATACTTGTTTTATATACTGATGGTTTCAGCATTGCGGATGGGGAGTCAGGAAGGTAGACAGTTACATTATCAAATTGTTTAGAGGCATCAGGTGTTTTGCCTGCAGGAACATCAGCACAAATGGTAGAGCTACTGGCTGTCACTGGCACATGTAAACAGGCAGAAGGGAAAACAGCAAACATTTACAATGACTCAAGGTAGACATTTTGTTACACATGCTTTTGGAAATAGACCTGAGGGGACACTATACCAGACCATACAACCTAATGTGTGTGTGTGTGTACATGACCTCAGGAAAGGACACTATACCAGACCATACAACCTAATGTGTGTGTGTGTGTGTGTGTGTGTGTGTGTGTGTGTGTACATGACCTCAGGAAAGCACACTATACCAGACCATACATGGTTAGGATGTAGAATAGACACATATGATTGGAAGATGTCCTTATTTTGGACGGGAATGTAAGATGGAGTTAGTGGAGTTTGTTCTAAAATAAGTATGCTGTTGAAGACAGAGACGTTTGGAAAGAACAAGAAGACAGAGAGAGTTGGAATAAGGGCTGGGCGTCCATAAAACCATGTACTAGATCTGAATAAACAACCAAGAATGCTTCTTCCATTATTAGCATGCAAACTAGCCAGAAATATTAACTGTTGGATGAAGCAAATAGGTACTTAGGCAGGAACTCCATGGTGAAATTCCAATGGGTCTAAAGACACACTGAGTCTTTCAAACCATTTAATGAGCAATTGTTCTCATTGCTTTGTAAATGGTTTACTGCCTGATCCTGGAAGCACAAAAACAACTGCACCATATTCCACACAGTATGATGACATTCAGCCTGGTGTCTCTGTTTCTGTGCATGCATGTCTGTGTGTGCGAAAGCAGACACGCACTGAAATCAGACAACAGCAGGATGTCATCACAGGGAATTCTAGGGTTCAGTAGCAGGATGTCATCACAGGGAATTCTAGGGTTCAGTAGCAGGATGTCATCACAGGGAATTCTAGGGTTCAGTAGCAGGATGTCATCACAGGGAATTCTAGGGTTCAGTAGCAGGATGTCATCACAGGGAATTCTAGGGTTCAGTAAGAGTGTGTTGACTACTGCAGTATTTCATTTACTTCTTTACCTCCCTCTCCTTTCAGCCAGCTTCCAATGAGTCCACACCCCTCTCCCCTCAATTCAATAAGCATTTGCCCTTTCTCCTCCCTCCCGTTACTCTCTCTTATTTTCTCCTCCCAACCCCCTTCTCCCCATTATTGCCGCTCCATCTCCTCTCCTTTCGTCTATTTCCCCTCTTCTCTTGTATGTTCTCCTCTGAAAGCCTCCCCGTGTCTTTTTCCGTATTCAGTGAATGTATGGTAATCTGTACAATGTCAAATGTTCTGCCGGTCGTGTTCGTGCTGGCGCTCTGAGAGAGATGATTATATGTTGCAGAAACACTCAAACACGCCCCAGGGAGGTCACACACAACGGCTGTGTCGAACCCGCCCTTCATACAGCTGTGTTGTTTCACACCAAATATTCACACCCAATATAAGTCTAACCTGCAGAAATCTATTTCAAGTTCAAGGGCCTCAATTGGAATGGGAAAAATGGTTTTCATTGCCACTGCAAATGGATGTAGCTAGAACGATAGAATACATGGCTGAGGTAAAAAAACATTACTAAAAAACTAGTAAAAACATAATATCGCGCAACATTGTTCTTGCAAAAACAGTATATATATATATATATATATACTATAGTAATAAATAAAAATAATGAAGTTAAAAACTAATATTTAATTAATAATAACTGTAAAATTCAAATTACACTATAATTTCACCGTGTTGTTATATTGTCATTTTATGTCAAGTTTATTTTATGTCCAGAAACAATGTGCAACTAGGTACAAGAATGAATAAAAGGGAAACTGAATAAATAAATTAAATATGTTCATAAAGTTGTGTTTTTCCTAATGGCTGCCCCCATTTCTCCTGGCAACAGTGCATGCATCTCGATGTTTTGACCAGAGTTTATAAGTCTTGATTTAAGCAGCTCCATCTGCACCATATTGTGTCGGCATTGAGCACATCTGCAAATAGGAATAACACTTACGTCTTGGTCAATGGTCATGTATTTTTTCACATTGTGCCTTAGTTCTCAGGCAAAATAGCATTCCAATTTGCTGTGTTTGCTTGATTAATTATTTCCAGAATTCCACCAATTTCTCTTTAGATTTACCCAAGATTTGTGCTGCTCTCCTGGGGCTGGTTGGTCTGCTTGGGCTTCGGAAGGCTACTCTGCATGCAGTATCGATTGGATGTTTGCATGCAATCTTAATTATGTGAATTATTGGTTAGTGGAGCCCAGATCTTATATTGTGTGCGATGGCTCCTGAAACTAATTATCTCTGGCTGTGCAACTCTTTCCAACTTCGATACGACTTTTTGTCTCTTTACTCTCACTTTGTCTCTCTTCTTTTCTATCTCCCTGTCACTCTATGTTACACACTCTCAATCTGTCACAAGTGAAGTGAGTTTTGTTCCACACTGGGAGTTTAGTGTGGTGCACTTCCTGTTTCTGCTGATTGATTTGTTGTTAGCACAGCTGGGGCTTGTTAGCTTATCACTGGGGCTATAAGCGTTGCTAGCCTAGGGTGCACTATGTATTTCATTGTTACTATGTCACATCGATTATGCTGGTGAGTGTTTGCTGCGTATAGCTGTTTGTATTTTATAGGACGCATGAATAAGCGCATTTCCATTTTACCCAGTCTACATGTTATTTCCGTTCGAGTGTGTTGTTTTATTTTGAAGTGAAATAAATCCCACCAACGAGACTCGCTGCATCTGGCTCCCTTACCTGCACTTCACCTTAACGGTTCGTGACACACTCTTTCACAGTTTTGTGTATCCCTCCGCTTGCATCAAGGCAACTGGACTACCAACCTAAACTTAACCATGGGTATAGCAAGAGACGTTCTAGTGGGCTGAAATATTTATGTTTTTTTTATCTCGTAGTTATTGCACTCGTCTAGTGTCCCAGATCCAAATCAATGCCTCGTTAGAAGTTCAGGATGAAAAACAGTGTCTTCAGTCCTCCACAACCAGAGTTTAATTGCCTAAAACACTTGGAACCTAACTCTGATCCTTTTGTAGCTTCTATTGCACACAGCTCAGATAGCCTCACAAAAACCCACGCGCATACACACATACACACAGACATACACACCTCTAACTAATAACTTGATAACACCTCATACTGTGTGCAACACAGTCTGCTACAATTGGTGTCCTCTGTTTAAATTTGCTTTACCAGCAACCAACCGTGAAAGGAGAAAAATATATCAATTTAAATAATATAATGAATTTGTATCCTTGGGTTGATGAATCACATAGTTAGGAATACTCAACCACACACGTGCACATCAATGAACTACTGTCAATTGTCACCAAGAATCGTATGCCAGGGAGCTATGGACAAGCGCTGGTGACTGAAATTGTAAATCATACGCTTTGCTTTTGTGATTATATATGTGGTCATTCATCCGTCATCATATTAGTGTAAATCCAATTAACATTGGGTATTATCCCCTGCATGTCCTCCACACACAGACACACACACAGAAACACACACACAGAAACTTATAAACACACACACAGAGAAACACGAATACACACACACACAGACACACACAAACCCATGAACACATATACGCGCGAACATGCACCCAGACCCTCACACACCCAGACCCTCACACACCCAGAGACACACACACACACACACCCAGAGACACACACACACACCTACACAGACACACACATCCATGCATGCACACACAAAACGACACTAAAGGAAGCTCTCATGTTTATTATTGCGCATTTGCTGCATCACACTTGAGTGGTTCTGGTTTCAGGAGCGTTTAATTAAATAGAAGGCAAAAGAAAAGGCCAGGTTCTTTGACAAAGCATCACAAGCCCAAGTAGGCACGTTTAACTGGCTTACATCCTGAACTGAAAAACAATAGCCGTATCATATCAATGGTGATTTGTTGCCCAAATATCCGTCTGGCCTGAAATGAATACATAATAGGCACTTGTAACTTGAAAAAGATATTGTCTGAGTAGAAGATCAAGGTTAGAGATGTGAGGGAGAATGAAAATAAAGATATGAGAGAAATGTGTGTGTGTTTTATATTAGTAAATAATTGTTAACGTTTTTCTTCTGTCGTATCAAGGCGAATGAGGTGGAGACAAACAGAGCATAAGAGATGCATTGCCTTAATGACAAGTAAACAATTTAAAACTACATTTGCATGCACTTTCATTCAGAGCGACTTCAGTTACTGGTCAGACGCTCTAACTGCTAGACTACCTGCTGCCAAGAAATCTATTCCAATTGAAATCTAATAGAGAAGCGGGAGTAAATATGAAGAGAGAAAGGCACATATAACACCCCCCGGACTAATCCTGAACTTAATGAAGCAAGGATAGATACACAGACTCTAACCAACCTGCTGGGTCTTTATTGCTGATCTTTTATTGTGTCCAGAAGCAACAGGGATGTGTGTTGGAAGAATCGCTTTGTACATGTGTAAGTGTGTTTATACACTCAATGTACTGTATTCACTGATGAGACAAAATACGGTTGAAGCCAATCATCGACCCACAAGGGCACATGTTAAGGTCTGGGTAGATTAGATTGTAAGCCAACAATCGGTTTCCATAGTCAACGTGTCGGATGAAGGAGAAACGGGCAGAAATAAAACCTGAGTGACTTGGACAAGGAAGAAATGGCCAGATTACTGAGTAGGAGCATCTCTGAAACGTCAAGGTATGTAGGGTTCTCCTGGTCAGCAGGGGTGAGTACCTACAGACAGTGGTGAGTACCTACAGACAGTGGTGAGTACCTATAGACAGTTGTGAGTACCTACAGACAGTGGTGAGTACCTACAGACAGTGGTGAGTACCTACAGACAGTGGTCAGAGGAGGGACAAACCAGAAACCGGCGACATGGTGTTTGGCGCCCAATGCCATGTGCAAGGGCAACAATGGCTATTCCAGTAGCACAAGTCACAAAAAATGTGGTTACAGGAGGAATGTGTCACAACACAGTGTCTCACAACCTGCTGTGTGTGCCTATAGAGTGCCTCTACAGTGCCTCTACAGTGCCTACATTGGACATTTGGCCAGTAGTGGTGGCACCAGGATGTGCTGTGGGAAGATGGCATGCTGGACGTATGGTGATGCTCTGGGCAATGTTCTGCTGAGAAACACTGGGTCCAGGAATTAATGTGGTTTAACACACGTCACCTACCTAAACATTGCTGCGGACTTGGAAAACCCCTTCATTGCAATGCTATTGCCTGATGGCAGTGTGTGATGACACATTGTTTAGGAATGGTTTGAGGAACATGATAAAGAGATCCCAATCCAATTGAGTATCTGTGGGATGTGCTGGACCAACAAGTCCAATCCACAGCTGCTCCACCTCACAACGTACAAGATCTGGTGCTAATGTCTTGGTGCCAAATACACCTTCAGGGGTCTTGTAGAGGGGTCTTGTAGAGTCCACGCCTTCAGAGGTCAGCACTGTTTGGCTAAATGCAGAGGACCAACAGCATATCAGCACACTATCAGTAGCCATATCATCCTGTAGCCCAAAACTCGTTGCCCACTGAAGCTAAGCAGGGCTGAGCCTGGTCAGTACCTGGATGGGAGACCTCCTGGAAAAACAGGTTGCTGCTGGAAGAGGTGTTAGTGAGGCTAGAAGGTGCTGCATTCTGGTCTGTGTGGGTCCTAACGCCCCAGTATAGTGACGGGGACACACAGAAGGGGCTGTACTCTGGTCTGTGTGGGTCCAAACGCGCCAGCATAGTGACGGGGACACTATACTGTCAAAAAGCACCGTCCTTTGGATGAGACGTTAAACCGAGGCCTTGACTCTCTGTGGTCATTAAAAACCCCAGGATGTCCTTTGATAAATTAGAGTAGAGGTGTAACCCTGGCATCCTGGCCATATTTGCCCCTTGTCCTCTGTCCATCATGGCCACCTAATCATCCCCATATATATATACTAATTGGCTTTATCACCGTCTCCTCTCCACCAGTAAGCTGGTGTGGTGCGCGTTCTTGCGCAATATGGCTGCCGTCACGTCATCCAGGTGGATGCTGCACATTGGTGGTGGTTGAGGAGATTCCCTCTTCCATGCTTTGAGGTCCTGAAAAGCGCCATATTAATGTAATGAATTATAATTATGTTTTGGCCCATCAGGGTATAGAAATAGGAAGGGAAAGATTAATTTATTAATTTAATAATGGGGTTAATTTATGTATACAATGGGGTTAATTTATGCATACAATGGGGTTCATTTATGCATACAATGGGGTTCGTCTATGTATACAATGGGGTTCATTTATGTCTACTCCTTTAGAGGGCCCATCAAAATGACCAATGATGGTGTGTATGCAGCCCTGGTTGCCATATGCTTGGTAGAGGGACTGCGAAAGCAGCGAAAGACAAAATGGAGCTAACAGAACCAAATTATTATGCAGTGTTTCTCTCCACCATCCCAACCCCTTGATCTTCATTTCTTCACAAGAAGGCAGACATGTTGTTTGTTCTCTGTGAACTTTGAACAACACTTAAGGAGAGAGACGGATCATTGTCTCTTTGAACGTCCACCCCGCCCTCGTTTGTCTGTATTTCACTCATTTACCCATCGCAGATCAACCCGGTCTACCTGCCTGTCTGCCAGACTGTTAACCATTATCTGTCTTTCTGTTCAACTGCCTGTCTTTAGGTCTGTCATATCCTGTCTGCGAAGAAAGGAGAGGGTGGGAAGAAAATAAGTAGAGAATAGAGGGGAGCGTGACACAATGGAGGAGGGAGAGAGTGAAGAGAGAGAGAAGAAGATAGAATAGGGAGTGAAGTAGGAATAAGAGAATGACCCATTGAATGTGACCACTTAAGGATCAAGTGTCTGTGTCTGTTAGCCTTTGTATATGTTAGCCCTAAATCTGTGTTAGCACTGTGTCTGTTAGCCTTTGTATATGTTAGCCCTAAATCTGTGTTAGCACTGTGTCTGTTAGCCTTTGTTTATGTTAGCCCTACATCTGTGTTAGCATGGTGTCTGTTAGCTTTTCTATATGTTAGCCCTAAATCTGTGTTAGCACTGTGTCTGTTAGCCTTTGTTTATGTTAGCCCTACATCTGTGTTAGCATGGTGTCTGTTAGCTTTTCTATATGTTAGCCCTAAATCTGTGTTAGCACTGTGTCTGTTAGCTTTTCTATATGTTAGCCCTAAATCTGTGTTAGCATGGTGTCTGTTAGCTTTTCTATATGTTAGCCCTAAATCTGTGTTAGCACTGTGTCTGTTAGCTTTTCTATATGTTAGCCCTAAATCTGTGTTAGCATGGTGTCTGTTAGCTTTTCTATATGTTAGCCCTAAATCTGTGTTAGCATGGTGTCTGTTAGCTTTTCTATATGTTAGCCCTAAATCTGTGTTAGCATGGTGTCTGTTAGCCTTTGTTTATGTTAGCCTTAAATCTGTATTAGCATGGTGTCTGTTAGCCTTTGTATATGTCAGCCCTAAATCTGCATAGTGTCTCTTAGCCCTTGTATATGTTAGCCCTAAATCTGTGTTAGCACGGTGTCTGTTAGGTTTGTATATGTTAGCACTATGTCTGTGTTAGCACTGTGTTTGTATGCCTTGTATTAGCCCATGTCTAGGTAAGCACTGTGTCTGTCAGCTTTTTGTCTGTTAGCAATGGGTCTGTTTTATAATTACCTTCATAAATGAGGTAAAATTACACTGAGATGATTGTCAATAATTGACATTATACATTCATTGCTGTGTGTCCTTAAGACCGTACACATCTCTAAAGCCCTCTCCTCTCCTAGTTCCTTCTTAAGACCGTACACTTCTCTAAGACCCTCTCCTAGTTTCTTCTGAATACCATACACATCTCTAAGACCCAGTCCTCCTCTTCTAGTTCCTTCTGAAGACTGTACACACCTCTAAAGCCCTCCTCTATATCTCCAGCCTTATGTTCACTATCCATGAAATCCTCCACTCTTGGTTTCAGCCAGCTTCTGTCTCTTAAAAATTATGAGGTCAGTAACCCCATCACTTAAAGACCAGGCAATATTCCACATTGAATCTAGTGATTAATTTAACAGATAGGGTTATGAACTGTAGAGCTGCACCATAATGCAAATTAAAATACCTTCCCTAGTGTTAATAATTAATATTATTTTACAGGTTTAATGTCTACAGGCTTCCGTTCAAACGCTTTCAGTTAACTTGCTAAATCATAACTTTTGATGGCTATGCATCAGAGGGCAGACCGAACTACAGCAAATAAATAAATAGGTCATTGTAACATGCTGTGGTTTCTCAGTGGTTCGGGTTTCTGGGTGACACACACACACACACGCTACATTCTGTCAGTCTCTGTATGAATAATTAATGGTACTGGCGCTTGATGCTCCAGATGTTTCAGAAGATTTCTGTTTCGTCTGTCATACATTCCCTGCTTACACATCCATTTCTATGCATGTGTGTGTGTGTGCCATGTGCAAATTAGACAGTAGCTATACTCTTCCAAACCCTCTAACATTTTCCATCCTGAAACCTGAGGAATGTTAGCTCAGTAGCATATGCAAATCCACACATATTCTTCAATATACACTGGTGTGGAAATCGCCAACCAAAAAAAATGCCTCCTCACAACCTAGTCTATATAGCGTTGCACTTGAGGCCTGCCCATTACTGTTTTGGGAACGGTCCCCCTATAAAATAAACTATTCAGTTCCCTACTACTATGGCGGCAACATGTGTTGCATTGGGTTTGTCTAACAATAGCTAGTTTTGTCTGAGCTATCACAAGGGTAAGAGAGGCATGTGTCCCTGAGCATGTGTACCAAATTAACTATGCATTTGTGTGCCAAACCACAACCGTGTAAATGTCATTTGGTCAATAGTTGACAGTTTTTTTCAGGTGCTAAAACACCTTGATGGCCAAATGCAGAACCCCAACTGGACAATTGCGCCTCATTTATTTTCAGGTAATTATTGCAGTCTATTTTTCTATTGTCCGACTAATTGCTCCACTAACGAGACAGAACAAGGTCTTCGTTGGTTGTAAACTAAAAAATTACTTGACAATAAAGCTCATTCATTTGTGAGATCTTAAAAGCTTTCATTCACCAGAACCAGTAACTTGCTTTGCATGTATATTAAAAGAGGTTGATTTACCTTGCATTTAAGAGAATGACAGTTCTGGAGCAGAATTTGTATCCTTCTGCCTGTGCTGTAAGTGTCCTGAACATATAACCACGTCACTGCACTTTATTGAGGATAACGGGTGTCACCCAGGCAACAAAGCTAAATGTCTACCATAACAATGGGCTACATTTTACGGTTGGTGGACATCATTCTATTTCTTAAATAATTAACAAACATACAGTCAAATTTGAGATGTCCCACTTCCATGGCAATGAATGCATTAAATAATATACAACACAACTTTTTGTATTTTACTGTTATTACAAAACGACTTCATATTAAATTCCTGCAACAAAATCAATGCAAAGATTATAGATAAAGAAATTAGTAGTTGGCATTATTTTATAGTAAAATAGAACCAGTGGACTATCTTGTATCTTGGACTATCAGTGGAGAATCAGTGGACAACTTGTTGTGGTTCTGTCCAGTGGTGACAGAATATGTCATAATGAAATAGAATACGTGGACCATCTGTTGTGGTTCTGTCCAGTGGTGACAGAATATTCCATAATAAAATAGAATCAGTGTCAATATTTAGGTAATAATATGGTATTCTGATTTACTGATTAATCAGTGATGCTTATAGTGACAATGTTAATATGCGACAACAAACTGGGAGAAGGGAGGTAGAGGAAATGAATAGTAGGAACTAAAAAAGCAGAAAGAGGAGAACGATGATTTTTAATTAGATGGGTAGAGAGAGAATGCAGGATACAGAAGGGAAAGAATGAGACAACTTCACAAGTAATGCAGGTCAGGTGCAGTGCATAGATTCAAGATGAAAGCAGCACAATGCTGTGAGTGGGCTTAGATGAACACCTTCCTCAGTATCCTACAGGAAACTATAGCAGGCAGACAGACATACAGGCAGACAGACATACAGGCAGACAGACATACAGGCAAACAGAACAGCAGACAGACATACAGGCAGACAGACATACAGGCAGACAGACATACAGGCAGACAGACATACAGGCAGACAGACATACAGGCAGACAGACATACAGGCAGACAGATTATACAGGCAGACAGACATACAGGCAGACAGACATACAGGCAGACAGATATACAGGCAGAACGGCAGACATACAGGCAGAACGGCAGACAGACATAGAGGCAGGCAGACAGACATACAGGCAGACAGACATACAGGCAGACAGACATACAGGCAGATGGACAGACATACAGACAGACAGCTGAGGTATCCTGGGAGCCAGTCATGTGAAAACTTCCTGAAAACTAAACACAGTTGGGAAGCCAAAAATTCCTCAATGAAAATTAAACTTAAAAGGATGTTAGAGACAAGGGAGTATAGCGGGGTGATGGAGAGAGAGATGAGATTAAAAAATCAGGGCAGAGCGAACGAGGAAGTAGAGAGGATGAGGGGTTTGACAGATGGAGAGTCTGAGGGAACACAGAGTCTACTGTTATAGCAGGTCTAAATGTGTTCTCACTGGAACTCAAATCATTTGGAAGGCTTTCTGGAAAAATCTCAATCTCCAGCTCTCATATTCTCTCTCTACCAAACCTCTCCCTCCCTTCAATCCTTCTTGAATTAGTTTTTCACCTCAGGTAGGTTCCTCATCTCAACGCATTGTCAACACTCTAGAAGTATCACAGTGTCACGCCTCCTCTCCCCCCCCCCCGCGAAGCTTCCGTTCATCAACGAGCAAATTTCGGCGTTCGCCTTCATTGGCCTTCAAGCCATCCCCGTTTCTCCGTTAATCACTTCCTTGTCCTATCATGTCATCTCACACACCTGGTGTCCATCCCCTCATTAGGATAGGGTATATGAGCTCCCTCCCTGTACAGTGTCTTCGTGTGGTATTGTTGTCATAAGGGCCGGTGTTATTGAATTATCCATTCATGTATTCCGCGCTACTTTTTGTTAGTTTCTTTCAGTGCTATGCCGGGTGTCTTTTTGTTGGCTACCTTTGATCTGGGTAGCCTTATTTGCTCCCGGCTTTTGTTTTGTGTGCGACCATCATTAAAACATCTTTGTTCAGCACCACTCCGGCACCTGGCTCATCCCTTCGTCCTTATCCAGCCATTACAGATAGAAAACATAGAGACCTTTTCACACCTTTTGGGACACTGTTGACTGAATTAACAGTATTATGAAATTAAATCTCAAAACTACCATTTTCCTAAAGACATCAAATGGTGTGTGTCCGAATCAGTCAGGTGTTGCGTTGAATTGAAGGGAAACGTATATGATAAAGAGTTTGACAATACATTAGAAACAATGATTTATAAAAAAACATCCTTGGGAGCAAACAGACTCAGTAAATCTGTATATTCGAGATGCCACAGCTGACAATAGTAACGGGTCCTTATCTGGGAGGGTTACTTAAAACTTTAGCTGCAAACTAGACCCAAAACACCAATAAATAAATGCTGGCAACATGGCACCATCTAAATAAATATTAAACAGAAAATAATGGATTGCATTTTCACTCCCTTTTGTCAATATGTGTTAGAGGCTGCTTAGGCAACATGTGTAAAGTCTTTACTAGCTTTATACTTTATAGTCTGGACACAGCATATGTTTTTATAATTGCTCTGGGCAGCTGGGTGAGGAACATAAAAACATCCATTTGTCACTCCCCAGACGACCACTTCCATGAATCACTCTGGATATTGTTAAAGTGTGCACAATGTCTCCCAGCCATGGAGAATGTAACTTGGTAAATGTTTTTGTACTTGCAAATAAGCACACCCATAGTGCTGCTCCCACCATGCTTTACAGTAAGGATGGTGTTCTGATGTTGCTACCACCATGAAAAGAAAGAAGAAAAGTGAAAAGAGGAGTAGAGGAGATGAGAAAAGTAGGAGAGACGAGAGGAGAGGTTAGAGGAGATGGGAGCGCAGACGAGAGAAGTGAGTAGAGATGAGAGGAGAGAATAAGAGATGATGGGAGGAAAGAGTCTAAAGGAGGACAATTGAGAGGAGAGGACGAAACAGGATGAAGAGGGAAAAGAAGGAAGACAGTTGAGAGAAGAAAAAACAGGATAAAGAGTGAAGAGACGGAGCAGAAGTGAGAGGAAAGGAAAAGAAGAAACATTTGCATGATTTAAGATAAAGACAGTAAAAGAGGATTGAAAGCCCCTGACAACCTAGAGAATTATAATCTCTGAGCATCGGAACGCAATTCTTCCCTGGATGGGTGTGGGATCGATGGTGAAGCTGGATCATTTCCCAGAAAATCCTTAATTATTCATAACCGTGTTCCTCCCTGGGGAGATCCTCTGTCAGGTGCCTCACACACACACACACACACACACACACGCAAGCCCACACACACACACACACACACACACACACACACACAAGCCCACACACACACACAAGCCCACACACAAGCCCACACACCACACACACACAAGCCCACACACCACACACACACAAGCCCACGCACACACACACACACAAGCCCACGCACACACACACACACACACACACACACGCAAGCCCACACACACACACAAGCCCACACACAAGCCCACACACCACACACACACAAGCCCACACACCACACACACACAAGCCCACGCACACACACACACACAAGCCCACGCACACACACACACACACACACAAGCCCACACACACACACACGCAAGCCCACACACACACACAAGCCCACACACCACACACACACAAGCCCACACACACACACAAGCCCACACACCACACACACACAAGCCCACACACCACACACACACAAGCCCACGCACACACACACACACAAGCCCACGCACACACACACACACACACAAGCCCACACACACACACACACACACACGCAAGCCCACACACACACACAAGCCCACACACACACACACACACAAGCCCACGCACACACACACACACACACACACACACACACACCTTTTGAGTTTACTGTTAGATTATTATTATTGTGTCACAAACGTGTCAAAGATATCTTGCTGGGACATCTGTCTTACCTTGACTCTATGTTCCCACTGTTCTCACTCCATCAATCCCAATTTCAGTTATTAATTTCTTAGAAAAATTCATTTCTAAAATGGCACAGGATTGCTGTAGCATATAAATGTTTTGAGGAATATGTCGTTTGAAAACAAAAAATCTTGCTTCTTGCAAAGTTTGTGTTAGAAACCGCAAGTAACGATTCACTGAAGTCACGATACGATTTTCACACAAGATCATTTTACAAAAATAGATTTAAGACAAATTAAAAGTTAGTGTCCTTTTATTATATCTCACTCAGACAAATGCTGCACATTTCTTTAGTGAAATCGATGTATCTTTAATGTAAAACATCAAAACTAAATGCACATTTTTAAACAAATCCCATACAAAAAAGGAAATCTCTGAATATTAACAAACTACGGCTTTGCCAGGACTTTTTGTACCTAATTCACATTCACAATGTCCCCTGCTGATTAAAAACATTCACTAGGGACAGAGTGGTTGCTTTGGACTGGTATGCTTTTGCTAAGCAGGAGAGAAGTGGGTACAGCCTACTTGTGTGGACAGTGATTAAGGGAAATGGATGTTTCAGTTGACCGAGTTTACTGGAGCTTCTCACTGTGGCCCGGTTTGTATGCTGTATCATGTTTGCCGTGATATTATTGTTTATTAGCATCTTTGTGCAGAATCTGCACAAAGATTTTTTAATCTGTTACCACCTCATTGCTTTTGCTTTTTGTTTTCGTTAAGCCAAATTGCCGCCACAGCTTTCATTTGAATGAGTACTCCTCAATATTAGCATCTACACTTACCGTCCGAATGTTGTTTGCTACTGTTCAACGTCTTCCTCGCTGCTCTGGTGCATGTAAAGCGAGGTCGAAGTAAACCGCTTCAGCGCCCCTGCTGGTCAGTACGTATATCGCAGTTTGTTTAACATCACTGACTTGAATCTTGACATTGTCACCGATTTTCAACCGGCTGCGTTTGCATCGTTACATCCCTATAACTGGTATGTATGACTTTTAATCAGTAAATAGTGCTGTGAACAGTCAGTGAGAATACATACAGATACATGGTTTTAATTCAAGATGTTTTCTTTGACAAAACCCATCGTTCTGAGCCTCAAATGTTTGCTAACATCTATCTTAAAGGATACAAAAAGGATTTGAAATGGGTCTTAATCCGTTTTGGATCTTATCACATCATAAAAAATCTAATGAACAAAACCATCCACTTTCTGAAAATGAACGCAGATGCATGAGCTGCTTTGCATATTATTTAATCAGATCATTTGTTTATCTTGGGGAAAAAATGCTCCTGCATCTCTAAGTGTATCATCATATTAATAAATAGTAATCTTGTTATTACAAGATAGTATCTGGTTATAACAAGACAGTATTTCAGAAATGGTTTAGGGTTTGCTTAGGTTTGTTCAGGTAGTCTCTGATAAAGTTATGACAGGGAGTCCTTGACAGCAGGGGCATTTTCCTAAGAACTTTCCCATTATTGCCATTTTGTTCAATTTTGTTGTTATTGATGAAACATGCAGGGTAACCTGAGATCTGAGAGCATGGGAGCTCTGCAATCTCCAGATGTCATGTTTGGGTTGGCAGTTTCCTGGTTTTTTATTTTTCTCGTGGCTTTTGGGGACTCTTCTAGGCCAACTTGCTGTTATGCTAAATGCTTAATTATTTTCCTCACAGTGGACTGCTAGAGCTCAAATCATCACCATACTGATGTACTCTCACTTATTTCATTCTGATGTGCTCTGAGATTTCCTTTCTTCTCTGTATGGTTAACACCAAACTGACCGTTTCTTTTTCTCCTTATCCGAGTCACACCCAGAATTTTTCCTAAACATCTCACCATTGATTGGCTCATTTGATACCAAATGTTCATCCACCTGATTTTACTTACTTTACCTAGTTTTTTTTAGCAATGAAAATTCACTTGTTTTTGCACCTGCAAAAATGTCTTTTTAATTTAGTTGTCCCACTACACACATGAGTTACTCCAAACCAACATATGGAACCTATTATGGTTGTCAATAAATCAAGCATTCATGTTGAGTAAAAAAGAATTGAGAAATGCACCAGAGATTCACATGCATTCAGGAAGCATGGAAGTGTCTATGCAGTGTTTTAACACTGTGCAAATAGCTATTAGCAACAAAAGGTTAATATTAGTTTCCAAACGATTTCCTTGTTACTCTGCACATAATGTCTACTTTTAAAGAAATGTAAATATTTTTTTAATGGCATTTTCATGCTTTATTTCAGAAACAGAGTTGAAGATAAAGGAGAGTGTGCTGCAAAGTGCGCAGGTGGTAAACAAACCCAGATGGCAGCGATATGTGTGCGCCTGTAGACAACGGCCTGGACCACTGGACCACCCCAGGCCACTATTTAACAGCGATATGGTGCGTCTGTAGACAGCGGCCTCGGCCACTGGACCACCCCAGGCCACTATTTAACAGCGATATGTGTGCGCCTACAGACAGCGGCCTGGACCACTGGACCACCCCAGGCCACTATTTAACAGCGATATGTGTGTGCGCCTGTAGACAGCGGCCTGGACCACCCCAGGCCACTATTTAACAGCGATATGTGTGTGTCTTTAGACAGCGGCCTGGACCACTGGACCACCCCAGGCCACTATTTAACAGCGTTATGTGTGCGTCTGTAGACAGCGGCCTGGACCACTGGACCCCCCAAGGCCACTATTTAACAGCGTTATGTGTGCGCCTGTAGAGAGCCGCCTGGACCACTGGACCCCCCCAGGCCACTATTTAACAGCGTTATGTGTGCGTCTTTAGACAGCGTCCTGGACCACTGGACCACCCCAGGCCACTATTTAACAGTGTTATGTGTGCGCCTGTAGACAGCGTCCTGGACCACTGGACCACCCCAGGCCACTATTTAACAGCGATATGTGTGCGCCTGTAGACAACGGCCTGGACCACTGGACCACCCCAGGCCACTATTTAACAGCGTCATGTGTGTGCCTGTAGACATCGGCCTGGACCAATGGACCACCCCAGGCCACTATTTAACAGCGTCATGTGTGTGCCTGTAGACATCGGCCTGGACCAATGGACCACCCCAGGCCTCCTGGTGTTTCTTCTTCTGAGAGCCTAGTCTGCCTAGTGATAGGTAGGAAACTGATAGAGACTCTGGCACAGCCACTGCCTGTTTTGGGCAAGGTTACATGCCAATACAAATATTATTATTGTTTCATATTTACTGTGTCAGATAGTTCTGTCTTTTGTTCCCTATCTGGATTAAGGGGCTTTTTTCAAGGTGTCTTACACTTTACACGAGGCTTTTGCTATGGACGTTTTGAAAATCCTTTTTTCTTTAGTTGGTTGTTACCAGCTTATTTATGAACTCTCTAGGGTCATGGTCCTTATTCCGATCTTCATGCAATATTGCAGTATGTTGAGTTTAATGTCTCGCCTTGTCTCTCAGGTACTTCAGAGATTTGTTGGATGTATCGTTGTATTGACATTTATACTGAGTTTTGTGCAACTATTCGTTTCGATATAACTGAGCTTCACGGTTAGAGACCAAATCGGAAGACGAAGGCCCTCGTGAAGGTCCTCCCTGACTGGAAACAGAAGAACCCGATCATCCAGATATAGTAGACATTCCAGTAAGGGTGGCGCGTGCTGAACACATTTCCACTGTCCTTGCCAATTTGTTGATAGCAATTCTGGAAAAGATTGGGGCTCAAGCTACATCCTTTCTCAGCCACCCAAACCTCCTCCCTCGGACATCTCTTTCCCCCTGTCTCTCTGTCACTTTCTCTCTACAGTTCTCGGTTGCTGTGGCCCTATTAGAGTCTTGTCTTACAGACAACAGCCGTCACACTCACATAGCTAACATCTCCTTGATCAAGCACAGTCCACTCAGTCTCACCGTACGGCCCATCTCACACCTCTCTGCTCCACAGTAGATGCCATGCCTAATAAACACCTTCCTGGAGACAGGGACACAGAGCAATAGATAACACAAACAGTAACCCTGAAATAGCCTCATGGGCACAGCACCAGATCTCTTCGGGGTGTGAATCCATCTAGAGTTGAGCTTGTTAGAAACATGAAGATAATACCTTGCACTATGTTCAGCAAGAAAATATATATATAGAGAATAGGGTGTAGCAACTTGTCTGTGGTGTGCATCATTTGTCCTCATAATCAAGTGTAAACCTGTTTGTGTTTACATGCGTAACAAGGTACACTAGGGGCACGGGTTCCCAAACATGTTTTATTCCAGGGACCATAAAATCACAGTCAAAATCTGAGAACCCCAATTGTAAGATCATTTTTATTCCAAATGTTTTAAGGTAAAAGGAACAGATTTTAACATTAATACATTATACATTGTCTAAATGTTCAAATATATATAGAATTTACTTTTTAAAGTTTTGACAGAGAAATTAATTAATGTGTAACCCGACTAGGACTGGTTTGTGGTGTTGTCTTCTCCTGGGCTTTTGTTGCCCCGAATGCCCATATTTGGTCTTCCTCTCTCCTCATCTCCTCATCTCACTGGATTAAGAGACAGTAACTATTGGACGCTTTGTGAGTCCTCTCTCCTCATCTCACTGGACTAAGGGACAGTAACTATTGGACACTTTGTGAGTCCTCTCTCCTCATCTCCTCATCTCACTGGACTAAGGGACAGTAACTATTGGACACTTTGTGAGTCCTCTCTCCTCATCTCCTCATCTCACTGGGTTAAGGGACAGTAACTATTGGACACGTCATGAGTCCTCTCTCCTCATCTCACTGGACTATGGGACAGTAACAATTGGACACGTCATGAGTCCTCTCTCCTCATCTCACTGGACTAAGGGACAGTAACTATAGGACACTTCATGAGTCCTCTCTCCTCATTTCCTCATCTCACTGGACTAAGGGACAGTAACTATTGGACACGTTGTGAGACCTCTGTCCCCATCTACTCAACACCAATTGGAACAGGACCCTTGGCTTTCTTATCCAGTAGGTGCTAAGGAGAGGGCATGCAATGAGGATACAAGGAAAAGGCAATTGAGGTCTTCCCCTGGACAAACAAAGCGAACAGCTTAATAAAGTCTGCAGTGTTGTCTGCATCAAAGAAATAATAGGTGATCCCACAATGCAACTGGATTGTTTGATGTTGTCAATCCAATTAATATGCATCAAGTCAACATATGTATTGATGCCCGCTGTCTATTTAGATTTTTTCAAAACCAGTAAATTACCACACACTCACAACACGGACACACACACACACACACACTCACTGAAACACACAGAAATACTGATAGTCTTTCTCAGCTCAGTCACAAAGACAGTCCATCTCAATTACAACCTACCAGATGTCCTAGACAGATGCTGGACCAGATGACGGCTGTGATTTAGGCCGGTGAATGAGTTCTTAAGCACCTGTCTGGTTGCAGGATGGCAAGGATGTTAAAATGCTGGTAGCCAGGACAAGTGAGGGACACATTAGGACTGTTCTATGACATATCTAATGTTAATGCTGGTAGCAGGACAAGAAAGGGACGCCTTAGCACTGTTCTATGACACATCTAATGTTAATGCTGGTAGCAGGACAAGAGAGGGACGCCTTAGCACTGTTCTATGACACATCTAATGCTGGTAGTCAGGACAAGAGAGGGACGCCTTAGCACTGTTCTATGACACATCTAATGTTAATGCTGCAAAAAAGGCAATCAAGTACATATATCGCAGAAAGTCAAGATATCGCAATGATGAGATTTCTCATCTTAAAGAATACCTGTCTCGCGATAACAGAATGACGAAGTGTGAGGGGGAAATTTGATAGTGGTCCAGTAATAATGTATCGTGACCTCACACAAATTGCAACAAAAGCAATTTACTTGTATTATACCACTACCCTCTTTAACATGCAAAAAAAGTTAATTAAAAATCAGAAGGAAAAATTCTGCAATCCGGGAAATTGAAACCGACTTAGCATAAAACAATTATGTTTTCAATTATGTTGGCGAAATTGTTGTTGATTTTTCTCACCTGTACCGCATTTAGTTTCGTTAGTGTGTGTTGAGCCAGTGAGATGAGTTTGTGGAAAATCATTTTACAGTGCTTGCATATTGTTCTGTCTTGTACTGCATATGATAATTCATACTCAGAAAGTATGCACCTGGATTGTGTAGCATTTTGATACTTTCAGTCGAATAACAAACAATTTTTCCATTCATATATTTAGTCATTGAAGACTACATTTCTTAAAAAAAGTCTTAAGATATTGTCTCAATCTCGTGAACCCAATATCGTCTCGTCTCGTGAGATAAGTGTAGTGTCACGTCCCTGAAAACAACACAATTGTTGATGAAAGAAAACAAAAAGAACAGATACATATCAAATAGGTTTTATTTACATTGTTATTTTTGCTTTACTGGTTGCCCTTTTCTTCTGACAAAAGAAGAAATAAAACCTGGCAAAGTCAGGTATTTCATCCAATAGATATTGTTCTTTACTGATCTGTGTATATTGAGAAAATTATTTCCCTCTCCTAAAATATGTCTCTCGTGTTCTCTGACCTTTTCATCCTCTCAATTCATCTCTTAATATTAGTATCTCAGTCTATCTCCCTCCTTCATCCTTACATTCATGTCTCTGAGCCTGATCGGAAAACAAATCCTACTGTACGTGTGTGTGTGTGTGTGTGTGTGTGCGTGTGCGTGTGCGTGCGCATATGCGCTGTGTCTGAGGATGTCCTGTAAAGATCTGAATCACCAAGACCAACTCTCCGTCTATCTGTTTCACCGGATACCAACCATCAACTCTCAGTACCACACACACATACACTTCCACACATGCACACAGACACACCCAGAAACACACCCAGACACACACACACACACAACCAAACAAACATCTCTCTCACACAGATACACACAAGCACACTTATTTCAGACAGCTAATGGGGAAACTAATACAAAAACAAAAAGCACTAACATACAAAGACGAACTAACAGACACACACAAAACATACAACATCTACGCACCCACATAGTCCTACCAGACACGGACCAATCATAAACTAATGAGATCAATTATTTCCAACGCTGGCTTCTGTGACTCCTGGCGATTCTAATGAGAAAAAGTCTCATCACACAGGACAAGAACTTTGACTTTCTCTACCAATAATTCTTTCTGCCCTGACTTCTCTAGCTTACATCAAAGAACACACACCCTTCATCCACCATCATCATCATTAGTTAGTCAAATTAACTCTTCCAAAGGAACCAGACAAATCCCACGTGCGCACATACAGCACATTTATTAACTCTCCCAAAGGTAGCAGACAAATCCCACGTGCGCACATACAGCACATTTATTAACTCTCCCAGAGGTACCAGACAAATCCCACGTGCGCACATACAGCACATTTAATCAGAATGAGGGTATTGGTTCTGACCCATAGCTGCAGAAGTTAGAACACACATTTTAGAACATACACACAAACAGAGCAAAACAAACAACACGAACAGTCTGACAAGAGTCCATGCCTAGTTGGCATATGTAATGGGTAAATATAGAATGTGTTATATGTGTCTAAATAGTGCAAAGGAGCAATGTCTAGATGCATGAGGAGATTGCAAAAAAGAGCAATGTCCAGGATCTAGTTTCAAATTGTGCAATAGAGCAATTTCGAGTTGTATAGTACCAGTTATAGTACAGGAAGTCCACCAAGGTCTTTCATAAACCAACCAAATGTGAAAACCAAAGAAACACTGGCTGTGTTGTAAGGCCAAACATGAGTGCACAGCACATTGACCAGACCACTGAAGGCGTATCGAAACACTGACAAAGATGTTAACCTGGAATACTTACTGGGCGCTCAAAGTCAAACCACTGCCGTTGCTGGTGATACTAAAATTGTTTGGATGCCTGTGTTTTTAGTAATTACCCAACAACAAAATGTCTTATATGGATTTCTGTTTATGGAGCTGGAAGAATCGTACGAAGCAGACCTCCTATGTCACTGATTATTTTACTCCAACATACACTTCAGTTAGTGACCTTAAGGCCACTTAAATGTCCTTGTTTTTATCCAGCCCGTAAATACAGCGTAGACATTCATAATGTAGTGAATGACTATTGTAACTGGAAATGGTCACACTCATCCACACTCATCCCAATACTCCACACTCACCCCCACTCCACACTCACCCCCACTCCACACTCATTCCCACTCCACACTCACCCCCACTCCACACTCACCCCCACTCCACACTCATCCCCACTCCACACTCATCCACACTCATCCCCACTCCACACTCATCCACACTCATGCCCACTCCACACTCATCCCCACTCCACACTCATCCCCACTCCACACTCATCCACACTCATGCCCACTCCACACTCATGCCCACTCCACACTCATCCCCACTCCACACTCATCACCACTCATCACCACTCCACACTCATCCCCACTCTACACTCACATCATGTCTTCACCTCCTGTTTCCCGGTTCCCACCAGGCTCCTATGTCTAATCAGTAAGTGTCTCTATAAGTGTCTCTCCCCTACTTCCTAGTCTTGTGAACCATTGTTACATGTCATGTCTTTTGTTATGGTGAGTGTTAAATGTTAGACCTATTTTGAATATTCGCAAGTCACTAGTTAGGCACATTTTCATTTCAATTTACGTTCGCTAAACTATCAGGCTAAGTTTACCGTTTTAAAAGACGAATGGATCATTAGAGAATCTTTTTCTAGTTGTGTTAGCGCCACTGAAAACTGTTGTGCTGATTAAAGAAGCAATATAATGGACCTTCTAGTCCTTTGAGACCAGGTGAATATCTGGATAATCAGAATTTACTGGTTTGATTACAGGCTCAAAATGGGAAGAAACAAATAATTTTGATCTGAAACTCATCAGTCTATTATTGTTCTGAGAAATGTAGGCAATTTCATGAAGAGCTGGGCACATTGTGAATATAACACGGAGAAGAGCTGTGATAACATCAAAGAACATTTAATAAAACATACCTCCGGGAAAGTATTCCACATTCAACCATGTCAGTTTTCTAGGTACCGTAATTTATATCTCTCCCTTTTCCCTCTTCTCTTCCTCTCTCCTCCATCCATGTACCCCTCCCTGGTGCGATCCCTTTATCCTAATCTCCATAAACCCTTCTGAGGGCATCCTTATATTTATATAAATAAAGCATGTCAATGTTATTGGTCTATCGATTGTGTTTCAGTACATATTAAATGTACAACAGCTATACACTATTCATTCAAAGGGATCTAAATTGAAACACTTTTAGAACTTCGGTCATTGGACACGGATTAAAATACTTCAATGCTAATAAAAAGCTAATATAAAATGTATTTCACTAAGGGTGTTGAAGTACAAATCTTGTGTGGTTACCTCCATCCAATCCGTTTGTTCGGTGGAAGTGACAGGCTTTTCACCATTACGTACTTCAGATACCCAGTCAGACAATGGGTGCCGGTTCACATTCCATCTGGTTGCTGTCTAACAATGGAGCATCTGAGAGACTTTAAGTGAACATTACACGAACTACTGAATTCTACAAGTTGTTTTCATATGTTTCTGAAGATGTAGGTCTGGAGCTCTTGTTCTCTCTACTCTGTCTCCAACACACACACAAAAATACACAAACACACAGACACACATACCTGCCATCAGTCCGTCTCTCTCCCTCTCCTTTTCTCCCTCGCCCTTTCTCCTCTTCTCCCTCCTCTATCTGTCTTTCTTTTCTCCCCAGCTCCTGTCCTCCCTCCCTCCCATCCATTTCTAACAGATACTTAACCATGTGCCCCACCTCAGCCTACCCGTGGGAGCCTGTGTTTCACTGAGGCCTGCATTCCCCTGGGGGTAATGTGGAATACACAAGCCACCTACTAACCCTCCACTCCAGCCAAAAGCACAATATGAGCGAGACTGAGAACCGTGACATCCAGTAAACCAACTTAACAAGTAACATAATGCCAAATAATCTCCATACTCATCCCTTGGACTATACATTACAGATATTTTCAATATGTTAGGTAAGATATGCATGTTATTTTAGCTGTTAGGTATGCATGTTATCTGAGCTGTTAGAGATGATATGCTTGTTATATTAGCTGTTAGGTATGATATTCATGTTATTTTAGCTGTCATCAGTCTGGGAGCAAATAGGGTCTCAATCGGGGAGGTTGTCCAAACTGTTACAACAGATCAGGTGTTTCACAAAAGTGAACAAATGGCACTATGATTAGCACAGACTCAACACTGCACATCCTGAGGCAACACTGCAGATCGATTTAAGATCACCATCCCAACTTTGATGCATGGTGGTTGCAGCATCATGTTGTGGGGATGATTCTTAGCAGCAAGGACTGGGTGACACGATTGTGGGAAGGATAAACGGAGCTGAACTTGGATAGATATAGATATTCCATAGTATGGCACACACTGTATTTTAAAAAAACCTGTTTTGGCTTTGTCATTATAATATAAATGTATAAGGCAACCAAAATACTAAGAAAAGGAAGGGATCTGAAAATGTTCCTCAGGCACTGTTTAAAGTTAGAGGAAATCACGTTTTAGAGTACTACTGCCAATTCCTGGTATCAGGGATCAATGTGTACAGGTCTGGTTAGACCTTCAAGTCCAAAATCAGAGCTGTGGAGAACACAGCTGTAATGCTGTCTGAAGTAGCAGGGGTTCACATCCCAGCTGGCAGACTGTCTGACACTGAGGATTTTGAGAGATTCCAAGTGAACAATAGATAATCTCCAACTCTTCCAGTTGTTTGCTTATCCCTCTGAAACTGTCTCTCTCTCTTTCATTTGTTCCATCTTCTGCAATCTCTGTAATCTTCAACGTGGACAGTAGATTCAGACCCAACAGACAGGTCTGTCATACTGACAGTAGATATAGACCCAACAGATAGGTCTGTCACACTCTGACAGTAGATATAGACCCAACAGATAGGTCTGTCACAGTCTGACAATAGATATAGACCCAACAGATAGGTCTGTCACACTCTGACAATAGATATAGACCCAACAGATAGGTCTGTCACAGTCTGACAATAGATATAGACCCAACAGATAGGTCTGTCACAGTCTGACAATAGATATAGACCAAACAGATAGGTCTGTCACAGTCTGACAATAGATATAGACCCAACAGATAGGTCTGTCACAGTCTGACAATAGATATAGACCAAACAGATAGGTCTGTCACAGTCTGACAATAGATATAGACCCAACAGATAGGTCTGTCACAGTCTGACAATAGATATAGACCAAACAGATAGGTCTGTCACAGTCTGACAATAGATATAGACCCAACAGATATGTCTGTCACACTCTGACTTGCAACATCGTGTGAGTCAGGTCTTGATGCCTGATAATCATACTGATCAAGGCTTTAATGAAGCGAGCCGTAATCGCTGCAAAATGACTGTAATTACACAGAGACACAGGTCTTTATTCACCCCTCTCCTCTTCCTCTCGTTCTTTTTTCCTCCTCCTCCGGGGAGCGGGAGAGCGAGGCAGAATGGTGAGATGAAGAATAGAATAGGCCTCAGGATGTTGACAGAAACACACATTTAACTTCCGGCCTTTTGTTCTGAGAAATACCTTACTCCCTCTATTTTGCTCCCTCTATCACTATGTCTTTCCCTCTCAATCGCTTTTTCCCTCTCCCTTACCACTTTCTTTTTATTCTCTTTATCCTTCTATCTTTACCTATTTCTCACTATATTTTTCTTATTCTCTCTAAAGCTCGCTCTTCTTTTTGCCGGAGAAATTCTATTTCTTTTTGACCCATGTACCCAGAACGCTGCTACGGAAACAGTTGTAGATTCTCCCACAGAGTTGAATAAGGGATTTTGGTTGGTGACTCCAGAGCTCTTTTGTTGGGATCATCATATAGTGCTTCTCTTCAGGGACCACCTGCCATGAGTAGAAAGAGCCGCAGGTTGCAGATCACAAAGAGTCGTAGTTATTTGTAGCTCTCATAAAGAACTTGTCGTTGTCTAGTGAAAACAATAGGTAAAGTGCTCTCAGTGGTAGAGCTAAAGCTATATACGTAAGATAGCTGGATTCATTTAGGTAAAGCTCTGTCATTAGTAGAGCTAAAGCTATATACGTAAGATAGCTGGATACATTCAGGTAAAGCTCTGTCATTAGTAGAGCTAAAGCTAAATTTATTAGATAGTTAGATACATTTAGGTAAAGCGATCTCAATGGTAAAGCTAAATAATTTAGATAGCTAGATACTTTAAGCTAAAGGTCTGACATTAGCTATCTAATGTATTTAGCTTTAGCTCTACTAATGACAGAGCTTTACCTAAATGTATCTTTGGACCACTAAATTATGGTGGTGGTACAGTTAGGTTGGGAACCACTTGACTAATTCAATCAGTACAATGCTAGAACAAAGCTAGAGTAAATATGATAAAAGAGAGTGCTGGGAAACACTGGTCTAGTTTGGTGTAGCATTTAGGACCTGAGGTTTCTGGTTCAGTTTTGGGTTTTAGACTGCAGGAAAACTGTTTAACACATACAATCTAAAATTGCAGATGGATCTGAATGGCAATGTTCTGTATATAACACAAAGTGCAGTGGCGTAGCTTGATGATGACGAGCCCACAGGCAAAAACAATTACAGGCCTCTATCACCACCAATATTTCCCCTCAAATTAAAATAAGCGGATCAGCAGCACAGAAAGCACAAACCGGACAAACGAAACATTCCATTTCATCTGCAAATCATATGCCAATAGCCTTGATTGTGAAACATGAATATATAGATCAATCACGGGAACACATCAATCAAGCAAACACAGAAACACGGCTAATGACCCAGCACATGCTCGCTGAAGTCATGCACCGTGGTAAAACTGACATACCGGTGTTTCTAATGATATGCCTCCAGCAGAGGCCTACAGCAAAAACACTGGCAAATCACTCATGTGGACCCTTCAAAAATATAGCTAAAATGGCAGCATGCCGTTTTACAACAGATTGTACATGTGCTTCCTATTCCTGTAACCTAGTTAAACTAATAGGCTGTGATGGCGAGGAATTGGCGCCGTGTACCAGAACATGTTTTTAAGGCACGTCAAGCATAGTGTTCGACTGACAACTGTAGTTGTCGACTGGCAATGTAAATTAATCTCAATAAAGCTTGATAATGTATAAAGATGGTCTGGGTGACCTGCCCTGTACATTTACAAGCACACTCACTTATTAGATTGGTATATGACGGGGTTTGCTCACTCTAAAGTCATTGGTTCAGTTTTCAATGTACAGAATGGCCAAACCACTCAGTGTCTCGTGTCCCATGCTGCTCCTCAGGTATGATTTAATTATTTCCAGTTTGGATAAGGAGCGCTCTGCGGTCCACACTGGCTACAGTTACAGGCTTAGAATAGGTCAACCATGTAACTACCTTCATCGTTTCCTGGGAATGGGCCAGTAGACTTACAGAAATCTAATGCAATAATGTGTTTAACTTCACCATCCACATTTATTGCATGATTCCCCCTGTCAGTTGGATAGTTTAAAAGGCAGCCAGTCCCACTTCCAACAGTTTCTAGCCTCGTCCTGCTCCACTTCCTCACTGCCCGGCACGGGGATACCTGGTCCGGCCTGGCTTGTGCTAATTTTGCTCTTTTGCCTTCTCATTTTCCCCTTTCCGCCATTCATTTTGTGTTGGTATAATGCTGATTTTTTTTTAGTTTTTTCTACTCTCGCCTGATCAATATATTTTCGGTCGTTGTCACCAGATAGCTAGCTCTGTTGTTTGAAACGATAACAGAACCAGTTTAGATAGTATTTGCACAATGAATCCCAGAATGCATTTCATTATCTTAACATGGTTCTGAAACTATCGAATAACATCATTTATTTAGCAAATTCATTCGATTTATTGTCATAATACACTGACGTACCATGCTGACTTATGTAGTGGGCAAAAAAACATTTGTAGGTGAAACCATTGATGGCATCATTTACCTTGTAGCCTTTGTTAAGGGAAGCACTTTCTGTCATAATGTAGACACGAAGAACCCGTGGCAACAATCAATACTCGGGTATTCAAATTACATAGATGTGACCGCACTGCTACACCACTGACACGGTGTTATGGAATTAGCATGCTGTGGTGAAACCAGATTACACGCTGGTGCACAATGTCTTACTGTCTTGTTCAACTTGTCGATGTGTGCTCATGTCGCATTCAGGCCGGATGTTTGTAAAAGCGCTTTGTGACATTGATATGATTGATATTGTGCTACACCAGTTTTACATTGTGTTTTAAAGCGTTAGTCTATAATGTCACTGCTGTGTGGCGTTGATTTTGTAACACAGGGTTTCTGTTCTATAACCCTGGCGTATCTTCTCTAACTACGTTCTACTTGAAGGTGCATGTGCTGTCAACTCACATGAGCAGCCTTTGGGATTTGGCAGCGCACCGTAAAGGCAAACACAATGTATGGAGAGTAGTTGGATTTATATGGACCGCGTGAAAATTACGGATCAAGAGGATCTGCTATTAAGCCCAGGCAGTAACATCGACGTTACTCCCCATATTGTACAATACAGTGGAGATGTTACAGTCTGATGATACAAAGACAAAGGTCTCTCTCACAAAGGTCTCTGTCACCAACCATTCCCTCCTTCCCTTTCGCTTTATCAACCCTCCCATTATCTTGTAGATGCACAGTAACTGAAAGGGGAGGAGTTTCTCATCTTCAGTATAGGTTTAACGGCGTATTACAATGTAAAGGTCCTGAGGGTTCCAATTATTGCATCTGAAATCAAACAGATTACCGAAGCAGCACATCCCATATGTCTCTGTCAAGCAGTAATATGTTGTTAGGAGCAGATGACATTCATCAGAAACACGGGAAGGGTGTCTGTAATCATGTGGGTTTCTTCTCTAATGACTTTTGATCTAAAGTAGTTAAACTGTGTCCCTGTCACGGCAAACAGTTCCGAACCCCTGACCTCTAACACTCCATAAAAGCTTGCTTACTACAATGTCTACCAAAATAATCACAGAAATCTACCAACCAGTGATTACGCCTGAATTCTAAATTGAGGGATTTGTAAAGAGAGTTAGAACACCAATTACATTTGATTGTTAAACTGTCAAGCAGAAAAACAACACAAAACATAGCAAAAACAGACGTGAAAGAATTGTCACCCAGCTGGAAAATGGTCCAAAGCACTCTTTTGTAGTACCAAGCTGTCCATTTTGAAGGGCCTTTATTTTGAAATAATTCTTAAACCTTTCCTTCCAATCGTCTTTTCCCCTCTGCCACCTTTTTTCACCACATCCAACTCTTGCCTCCACAAAAGCTGTGCTCTCAGAATACTCTCCACCCATTCGTTCTCACATGTTCTAAATATGACAATCATCCCCCATGTACCAAACCATTATGATAACCACACACTGTCAACCACACACTGTCAGCTACACACTGTCAACAGCCCCGGTAGGGGCACTGTCAACAATTCCTCATGGTAGAGGCAGTGAGTGAGTAAAACATTATGATTACAGTGTGTGTGTGTGTGTGTGTGTGTGTGTGTGTGTGTGTGTGTGCATGCGTGCGTGTGTGTGTTTGTCTGTATGTGTGTGTGTGCCCGTGTGCCCGTGTGCCCGTGTGCCCGTGTGTGTGTGTGTGTGTGTGTGTGTGTGTGTGTGTGTGTGTGTGTGTGTGTGTGTGTGTCTGCAGTTATGATTACCCTGTGGTGTGTGGGGGTTGGAAGGAGAGAAGGCACAGTCACAATCGAGTTGCATTAGAATCCAGTACGTTATACAACATGACATGTATTTTATTCACTGCCATTTTGACACACAATGCAGAGCCAGACCAACAAAACCCATTTAGATAGATGTGCAACACCTTGAACCGTTAAACGGTTAGATGTGAAATATCTAGAGCAGCGTGACAGATTAATTTACAGAACGTTCTAATGGGGAAAGTATGGATTGGTTTGTATGCTTTCGGAAGGCCACGGGGTCGATGCAATTTATCGTTTGGTGACATAGATGCAATGAAAATCCCTTTGTAATACGAAACGTTTTGCAACATCAATGTCCAGACACGCCGTATTATGTCACTGTGTGTATGAATATATGTGCTCCTGACGATTGTCAAAGAGAAGACAAAAGACAGTGCATATAGCCTGGTATGGCAGGTGAGGTACCCAGTAATACTGCCAATGGTTATCAAAGACAGTGCATATAGCCTGGTATGACAGGTGAGGTATCCAGTAATACCCCCAATGGTAATCAAAGAAAGTGCATATAGCCTGGTATGACAGGTGAGGTATCCAATACCCCCAATGGTAATCAAAGACAGTGCATATAGCCTGGCATGGCAGGTGAGGTATCCAGTAATACCCCCAATGGTTATCAAAGACAGTGCATATAGCCTGGTATGACAGGTGAGGTATCCAATACCCCCAATGGTTATCAAAGACAGTGCATATAGCCTGGCATGGCAGGTGAGGTATCCAGTAATACCCCCAATGGTTATCAAAGACAGTGCATATAGCCTGGTATGACAGGTGAGGTATCCAATACTGCCAATGGTTATCAAAGACAGTGCATATAGCCTGGTACGACAGGTGAGGTATCCAGTAATACTGCCAATGGTAATCAAAGACAGTGCATATAGCCTGGTATGGCAGGTGAGATATCCAGTAATACTGCCAATGGTTATCAAAGACAGTGCATATAGCCTGGTATGGCAGGCAAGGTATCCAATACCCCCAATGGTAACCATGACAGTGCATATAGCCTGGTATGGCAGATGAGGTATCCAGTAATACCCCCAATGTTTATCAAAGACCTACCTTGGGCCCTACCTTGGGCATTAACTAATCGGGTTATAGTACATAGCTCAATACGTTTAAATGTTGTCAAGAAGGGTGGTCGTGTGTGTTTGTCTTAAGCACTTAATAGATGTGGATGTGCAGTACTTGGCAGAATCTTTTCCTTTATGATGCTATTTGTGAGTTTGGTGAATAACAAACTATTTATTTAACCTTCCATTTATTATATCTTACTATCATCAAACCTTGTAAGTAAATGTTTTTAAAGACTTGGGAACATATTGACACAAAATAGTATGAAAATAATAATTTTTCTATTAAACAGTTTTTAATATCATCTGCTTACAGACAGGAGGTTGTGGTGCTATATAATACATACAACAAGTTACACAAACATGCTTATATCCGTTTTAATAATTTAATTGGACCGTTATTAATGAGTTCATCATACTGCATAAGCTATTGTTAATACCATCGCTGCTGCCATCCTCCAGGAACACTGCACATTTCACCTCAGAAAGACGCAGTAACAGATTCAGCACTGCAACTCATTTCCCACCAAGCAAAGTGTTCAATAATGCAACAGCCAAGTCTGGTTGGGGCTTAGTCCCACTGAATCCCTCTCAATGAGCTGAGAGGAAAGGTTTGTTTAAGTGTCACGTGGTGTTTAAAGGAAATGTACAATCAAATAGCCCCTCAAAGGCGTCCAGAGTCAAAGTTTCTGATTTTGCTTTGCCTGTGTCTTTGTTGGACATGATTCAAGATGGAAAGTTTTTTTTTGTTGGGCCACAGAGAGGGACTTGGTTGATAATCACAGATCCTCAAAGAGAGAACAAGAGAGGGATTGAGGCCAGCCACACAGTAGACTGTTAAGAGGGGAGAAGAACATCCCATGAATGACTTTGAAAAGCTTAAATCTCGACCAGATTGCTTTCAGCATGTCAAAAAAAGAGAGAAAGAAAAGAGGCGTTTTAGGACCCGAGGCACTGTGGACAGCGTTACATTTAGGTGCACAGATCCCAGTTCAGATTTAAAATAAACATCACAATATTTACCTACAGCTTTCAACTCGTAATCATTGACACGCACAAAGGCTTTACAAGTGGACTCAAGTGTACTCTTATTTCCAGCCACACCCACATGCACACAAGCCGCGCACTGCGGGTGGATCGGTGTGCACGTTTCCTCTGTAAAGGCAATATTGGAGCATCAACACAAAATCAGCCCCACATCATTATTAATAAGGACCCGATCTATACGGATATACACGCAGATAGATGATGTTTCTGGAGAGAGGCTGAATAGAGAGTGACACTGTTGCGCACGGTGACAACTAGACAAAGCCAGTGTAAAAACGAACTGCACAAAAACCATAGGTTAACAAAAAGAAATATCGTAGAAGGAAGAATCTAGTTCAAACAATCCAATTCACTGATAGTGACATTTCTGCTTTTTATCATCTAATTTAAACGGTTGCGTACCAGATGTAGCCGTCCCACCCAAAACACACCTGCTGTCAGTGCGTCTCTCATCCATTTCATTTAGCCTATAATTCTTATGTATTATATAACACCAGTTAAGAAAAATCACTGATCAATTTTTCTTGTGATATTTAAAAGTGTACATGTGCGTTGATTAAAGTTTCTGTCAGAAGACAGCAACACGCGTAACGCCGTGTCTGTCCAAGGGGACATGTTTCCATCCAGACACACCAAACCTCTGCTGATGGGAAAACTTTCAGACAATATGACGCGTTAAATATAACTTCCATTTGAGGAACGCCGTCGCCTGGTGTTCATGACTCACCTGCAGGAGACCGTGATCTCAACTTTCGTGGCGGGGATGTTCCCGGTGATCGGGTCGAACTCGTACACCGAGGCCATGTCCTCCAGCTTGTCCATGACGTCTCCCTCCATAAGCGTGAGGGCGCAGGGCGGCTCCGGACCGGTCCGTGACTCGCACAGCCTGGCCCCGGTCGAGCGCGTGTTCGTGGGCGGCGGTAATAGTGTCGTCTCCCCCCTCCCGGTGGTTAGAGAAGACAGGTCGGAGTTCAGATCACACGCCGGCCACCCGTGATCGGACCCGGAGAGCCGGAGATAGACAGCGAGAGAGAGATAGGGGGACAGAGAGGGGAGAGGGGGAGAGGGGGAGTGAGAGAGAGATTCAGGGAAACCGGACACCAAACCCCGTTCCGTGGAGATAAAGCAGCGCACTGGGCGTATTGGCCATCAATGGTATAGTTTTGGTTTGGGAGACCCTGATATAAACCCGCTCTACCGCGCCGGGTACAGCTGCTTCCGCCGCATCACTGACACCAGGAATCACACAGCAGGAGTGCTGCCTTGACCTCCGCTCTGCTCAAGAGGTGCTCTATATCCCAGCCCAGATGAGCAGCAGACCGGATTCAAGAAAGAAAGCGGTTTCCGTGAATACTCCTTCCTCTCAGCTCCCTCCCTCTCTCTTCCTCTCTCTCTTCCTCGCCCTCCCTCCCTCTCTCTCTCCCCCTCTCTCTCTCCCTCTCTCCCTCCCTCTCTCTCTCTCTCTCTCTCTCTCTCTCTATCTCCCTCTCCGTCCCTATACCTCCCTCCCTCTCTCTCTCCCTCTCTCCCTCTCTCCGTTCCTCCCTAAAGTCATTCCAAGTGGACGTTCCCAGCCCAGCTGGGAATAAACCAAAGCATTACTTAGCGAGCAAGATAACACAATCGGATCAGTCCTGTCTGACTTTAATTCTGCAACGCGCAGCTCTATAAGGAGGGCGCTGATCTCCTGCATCTATATGTACTCCCATACGGAAATAAATAGTATACGAAACGTCAGCGTTTAAAATATAGATTTATTGCCGTTACAGAAATTTAATGTGTAAAAGACGAAAGACAAAGGCGGTAGGAAAATCATTCGATAGAGAGAGAGTGGTACTTTGTAAGTGCGCGACGTTTCAGCACCAGGTCGATGGACAGCTCCCGTTGTTCCGTGCTGTTGGTGCTGCCTGTGATTCTCGACTAACAAAGTTAATCTGCTGCAACTAGAAGCCACATGTGATGGTGATGCTTTACCATGTGTAAAAGTTGTCATCAATCACACTATTTGGATCATATTATCCTTCCACCTCTGGCTCACTATCTCTCACTATATCTCACTATCTCTCATTATCTCTTACTATATCTCAATATCTCTCACTATCTCTCACTATATCTCACTATCTCCCACTATATCTCACTATTTATCACTATCTCTCACTATATCTCTATCTCTCACTATATCTCACTAACTCTCACTATATCTCACTATAGCTCACTATATCTCACTATATCTCACTAACTCTCACTATAGCTCACTATAGCTCACTATTTCTCACTATAGATCACTATATCTCACTATGTCTCACTATATCTCACTATCTCTCACTGTACTGTGAGTGCCACAACATTCAAATATGCGTACCGTTTGCAAGGCATTGTGAACGTAGATGGATGATAGATGGTTGAGCCTCTAAATTAGACACCTAAGTTAGTTCAAAACCACCAGAGGATTAATGACGGTGACCTGGACCCTAACCATTCTGAGGGAAAACCTAACCCTAACCTTAACTTTAACACCTAAACCTAATATTGAGTATTACTTCATCTACATATATTGTATTCCTTCTGGGCATGTATACAAAACCATGCAGAGCAGTGATCAGCAGATCCCTTTGCCAACAAACACATACAAAAAGATCTATACTAATTGACTCACTTGGACACCCATTCACTTACACTCGCACGCACGCACACACACACACACACTCGCACGCACGCACACACACACACACACACACACACACACACACACACACACACACACACACACACACACACCCACACACACACACCCTAGGGAAGTAAAGCAATGCTGTCAGGCAGAGCGGGATTGTTTCCCCAATTCTAGCAGGAGAACACTGAAGCTGTGCTACCAGTTTTTACTAAGGCTTTCCCTGAAATCAATTTACACCAAATAATGCTGTCTGTGACAACCGAACTTCTCTCCATCTCCCATCTCTGTCCCTGTCTCTGTCTTTTTTAAAGACAAACGCAACTCAGACTCAACTCATACTGGTTAAAAAAACATAAATTAAACATTCTTCTTTTTTCACTTTTGCATGCAAGCATGAGTGAAAGAATGTGCATGTTTCAGTATTGGATTGAATGGGCGTTGTGAAATTATCACAAGATTTTTTCCCTTTCTTTGCATGATTCAGTTATTTTTAATATATAGAGGTGGTGTAGTATTTTTTGTTAGAGTTGTCCTGGTTCTGGTTTGGATGGTGACACACTTGGGGCGTCGTGCTTGTCTCTTCAACATGGTTTCAGGTGTGCTGATGGAAGCTATCGTCACCGTGGACGAGATTCTTCTTGCCGTAGGTTATGAAAGTGTTTTTTCCTTAACAAAGGACGTCAATCTGATGGTTGAGCACAACGTGCTCCTCAAAGGAGTGTTTGTTCAAGTCCCGCTGCAGTTATTTCCATCTACGTGTTATAGAGCCAATATTGAGTGAATTGTTGCATTTTGGAAAGTTTGTGAGTTTGATGCGAATTGTCCCGCTGGGTTGTAAACATCCCTAACTGATACAGGGTATGTCTTTTTATGTTTAAGGACTCACTTGAGCAAACCTTGGAGTTGTCATTTAATGTTAAGCATGACAACATGCTATAAAAGGTTTGTGCTAGCTCAGGCAGAAAAAAGTGTTTAGAGTGCTTGGATGCTGGCTATAAGTGGCATGGTTGTTCGCATAGGGAGAAGGTGGACAGCAGGTAGCTGGCTGTTCCTGTGATGTGTGGGTCCGCTAATGTGGGGAAGCCAACAGTGGAAAACTGATAAGGGTATTAGTGCTGAAGAGCTGCAGACTGTGGACCCGCAGACTGTAGAGCAGCAGACTGTAGAGCTGCAGACTGTGGACCTGCAGAATGTAGAGCTGCAGACTGTGGAGCTGCAGACTGTAGAGCTGCAGACTGTGGAGCTGCAGACTGTAGAGCAGCAGACTGTGGAGCTGTAGACTGTGGAGCTGTAGACTGTAGAGCTGCAGACTGTGGAGCTGCAGACTGTAGAGCTGCAGACTGTGGAGCTGTAGACTGTAGAGCTGCAGACTGTAGAGCTGCAGACTGTAGAGCTGCAGACTGTAGAGCTGTAGACTGTAGAGCAGCAGACTGTGGAGCTGTAGACTGTGGACCTGCAGACTGTGGACCTGCAGACTGTAGAGCAGCAGACTGTAGAGCAGCAGATAATAGGACATACAGACTAGGGACCTGCAGACTGTAGAGCTGCAGACTGTGGACCTGCAGACGTAGAGCAGCAGACTGTAGACTTGCAGACTGTAGAGCAGCAGACTGTGGACCTGCAGACTGTAGAGCAGCAGACTGTGGACCTGCAGACTGTAGAGAAGCAGACTGTGGACCTGCAGACTGTAGAGCTGCAGACTGTAGAGCAGCAGACTGTAGAGCAGCAGACTGTGGACCTGCAGACTGTAGAGCTGCAGACTGTGGACCTGCAGACTGTAGAGCTGCAGACTGTAGAGCTGCAGACTGTAGAACCATGTAGATGTAAAGGCCCACTACATGTGGTCCAGGAAGGGGGTCAGGGGGAGCAAGTTTCCAGATGTCCAGTACTACTGAGCGGTACAAGTGAGTGGTGTGGTAAGGTGTGTGACAGAAGGCAGTCAGTTTGTCGGGTCTGTTCGTCATTCCCTGGATAGCATTTGGAGGAGGATCTGAACATTTCTATGCCAATATTGACATCTAAGCAGTCAGACAAATCACCTTACAATCTGGATGAGATAAACATGTTTCTCGATCAGACTTTTGTGAAATCTGTTGAATGAAGACATGTTGATGAAGTCTCCTGTGGGGTTACAGAAGATGGAAAGATTAGATCATATGAGCCAAGTGTCCACAAGCGTTTCCGCTGAGAGGAAATTTGTTACTGCTGTGACTGCAACCAAAAGTATTAGGAAAAACATGGTAAGGTTAAGACAAATTTAAACAAGGATAATATATATATGCATCTCTGAGTGTATTCTTCTCTGTCTAATTCCTCTGTGTGCTTGCCTGCGTTTTTCTTTTTCTTTATGCTTCTGCTCAGAGTTGGTTCTCTTAATATTGATCAGGGAAATACTAGGAATAAGAGAACTTGGGTACTTAAACAAAGCAGCGTAATTCAGTTTCTCTACAGGAGACACACAGTGAGGCTTTTGAGGAGGACTGGCGAACGTGGTGGGTGGGGGGAAACCACTCAGTCATGGTGCTAATTTCAGTGCTTGGGTGGCTGTTTTGTTTTCGTCAGGCTTAGGGGGGACTGTGTCATCTACAACAGAGATTGTTGAGAATCGTTGTTTTCGCTAAGGCAAATGTTCTGGGGATTTTGTGTTATTTTGAATGTCAATGCCCGAAATTAAGGTGGAGAGCACATTGCTGTATCGGATCAAATAAATATCTAGGGCTGTCTACTCAGCCCTCTACAAGGTGGAAGACTGGGATCTCTTGTGTGCTAAACAGAGCTTTTCTGAAGCGACATCCACCATTGTTACGCAGGTCTCCTGGTCGTTTAATTGTGGATGATTTGTTTTTAATCCGAGATGTTTTAGACATTTGTAAAATGTCCGATGTGAATGTTGGCTCGATTTCTTTTGTTCGGGGGAAGGCTTTTGACTGTGTGGTTGGTTTTTTGTCTTGGATAAATCTCTGAACACATCTCTAAATTGTATGATGGGGTATGTATGGGGGATGGATTGATTGAGGTCTTTATATAACTATGAGGACAGCTGAAATCCTTTGGAGAATTATACATGGAGCTAAAACCACTAATAGGCATCTGGTCCACCTATCAAGTGATCAATGGCATTCAAACGAACATTGTTGTGCCATAGAATGTAGCACACTAACTAGGTTAATAGTATTAGCTATTTTAGGTGTTCTCCATCAGGTGCAGATGTCAACCATATCTAGCTAGCAGTAGCCTTTGTTCGATCAACGTTAGCTGTGGCAGTGTAATGTTTGTCTTCAGTCTCGCTAGCAATGGCCTAATTTCCTATGACTATTCCGAATTTCGTCTTGTTCGGTATTTAAATATCCAGTGAGAAAAGCCATTGTGGAAGTAAAAAAAAAACGAGAACAGAAAAAAATCGTTTGAACACAATGCTTTTTGGTGTCTAGCTAAATATTGAAACTTTTTTAAATTTCATTGTTTACGTTTTACGTCACAAAGGTGGAAAAAGTTCTGACATGATTTCATCATCATCATCTCATCTCATCTCATCTTTATCTTTGTAAATTCTTTTCACATCACAAAAACTTGGCGTGTGTAGACTTTTCATATCCACTGTATGTATGCAAATTAAACCAAGCATATCTGTTTTACAGAAGTCTCTACACTGACATGGATGTTTGACATAATCTCTCGTTGATTTTCCACTTTGGGGGATTTTTTTTTTTTGGACCAATGTATATTATTTACTTGACAAGGCTTAGTTGTCTTACTTATTTTATGTAAACGGCATCTAAAATAAACATTTTGGAATATTAATAAGAATATTTTTTTGGGCCAGGGATCTGTGGATGTGGTGGGCATGTTGAGTGGGTGCTGGCAGTTGGACTGAGGGTTGAGTATCTCTATTTCAAACTGTTTAGGAAGTCTGATCTGTTCATGAGCATATGGAAGATTCAGGGGTTGTCGTCTACAGTTTCCGTGGAGAATGTGTCACACACGCATGCCAGTGAGATCCAACGCCTTCACCCTCATTTGGAGCAGGGACACCTGTTTGTTGTTTTGGCCCTCCTCTGGGTTCCTAATCACTGTTCCTGTTTGAGTTCTTTCTTTCCTTGTAAAACTTGTTGTACCTTGTTTTAGTTTTGCCTATATGTAACACATCATTATTATTATTTTTTATTATTATTTTAAGTATTAGTTCTTTGTTTTCTTAGTCCTCTCATCTGTCACGAGTCTTGAAACGTTTGTTCCCACTCCGGATCTTTTAGTGGGGTGCACATGTTTGTTTTGATTGGGCACACCATACTTTAGTTGGGTGATGAACAGGGCTATATCAGTTGTTGGTTTCCACTGCGGTGGGTTTAGTGTTGTATATTTCTATTTCGATGTCACGTCAGTTGTAGGTGAGTGTTGTTTAATGTTTGCACTGTTTGGTGTGTTAGTAAGCCGCTACGTTATCGCACTTTTACACCCATTCAGTTTAGATTTCCGTTCGATGCTACGTTTGCTTGTTTCTCTAAATAAACACTTTGAACGGTATCTCCGGCTCTGCACCTGGCTCATTCCTGCGCTACACCCATGGATTCCGTGACATCATCCCCCTGTTCATGTTTCCAGCCTCTTTATAAAAGACTGCAGGGGGATTTTGTGTCATGCTTTTAAAAAATGTTTAAAAATGTTTTTGTTCCTAGATCGTATATGTTTTCAAACTTAAACAAGCACTCATTCGTTCTCAATATTTTTCCATTAGACACACACACACATATCTTACCCTAGTAGATGAGTCAATTTTCTAAACTGCTCGCTGCTCTAATAACACCCAGACCAGTATATTGTTCAGCTCTAATAACACCCAGACCAGTATATTGTTCAGCTCTAATAACACCCAGACCAGTATATTGTTCAGCTCTAATAACACCCAGACCAGTATATTGTTCAGCTCTAATAACACCCAGACCAGTATATTGTTCAGCTCTAATAACACCCAGACCAGTATATTGTTCAGCTCTAATAACACCCAGACCAGTATATTGTTCAGCTCTAATAACACCCAGACCAGTATATTGTTCAGCTCTAATAACACCCAGACCAGTATATTGTTCAGCTCTAATAACACCCAGACCAGTATATTGTTCAGCTCTAATAACACCCAGACCAGTATATTGTTCAGCTCTAATAACACCCAGACCAGTATATTGTTCAGCTCTAATAACACCCAGACCAGTATATTGTTCAGCTCTAATAACACCCAGACCAGTATATTGTTCAGCTCTAATAACACCCAGACCAGTATATTGTTCAGCTCTAATAACACCCAGACCAGTATATTGTTCAGCTCTAATAACACCCAGACCAGTATATTGTTCAGCTCTAATAACACCCAGACCAGTATATTGTTCAGCTCTAATAACACCCAGACCAGTATATTGTTCAGCTCTAATAACACCCAGACCAGTATATTGTTCAGCTCTAATAACACCCAGACCAGTATATTGTTCAGCTCTAATAACACCCAGACCAGTATATTGTTCAGCTCTAATAACACCCAGACCAGTATATTGTTCAGCTCTAATAACACTCAGACCAGTATATTGTTCAGCTCTAATAACACCCAGACCAGTATATTGTTCAGCTCTAATAACACCCAGACCAGTATATTGTTCAGCTCTAATAACACCCAGACCAGTATATTGTTCAGCTCTAATAACACCCAGACCAGTATATTGTTCAGCTCTAATAACACCCAGACCAGTATATTGTTCAGCGTCTACTAAGCCAGTCACCACTCAACCTGCTCTCCATCTTCTTCTTCACTAATAATAATTTAGTAATCATGTATTCAACTCTTATTACGCTATTTATTATGTAAAGAATTTCAATATGTTGAACGGGGTGTTTTTTAATCCTTTGGGTCTTTGCGATGCAAGGTCCAGAGTGTGTTCGAACGTCATCTTGTTAACTGCTTGTGAACACCTCACCAGTAATGAGCTCCCAGCTATTCCAGACTAGCAGGTGGTCGAGGTGGTCCTTGTGTACACAGTTGCCAACACCAACAGGTTGCTTTTCTCCCTTGCTCTGATTCCTGTTGTTTCAGTTGCCTAATTACTGTGTTTCTGCTCAGCCTGCGTCATAGCTACCGAAAATATAGCTTTCTGGAAACAATTTAGAACAAAAAAATTACACAGGGCTGTCGTCAAGGACGAATGACGTCCATGACAACTACAGATGGGAATTTCTCTTGATTAATCAGGGAACGTAACGGACCCACCGGTCAGTACCAACGATCTGACCACTGTATTGTATCAATAAAATATACAGCTACAGCCACATACATGCGAAAGTGTATTGAGTATACAATACAAATCCTTTCCTTGCATTGGGTATTTAAAATGTAAATAAGCTGTGGAACTAATTTTAAAATACCTTAGTCATTTCCAGCCGCGAATAGTCCATATAGATTGTAGTATATACGGTAAATTGGCCTCATCTAGAATATGCACCCTAAATTACCCACTATTCCCCGCTGAAAATGGGGGGTATTACTTATAACGATGCCACAATAATTACAGTATTAATAATAATGACATTACATTATAATTACCTTACATTATAATTACATGACATAAAAATGCCATCAAGAGATATGTCAGGGCTGTGGATGAATCAGTTACATGTAGTTTAGTTGACAGATTCTCAGTGTACAAAAAGTACGAAAGCATTTGGAGTCCCTCTGGACAGCCGTGCCTGCAAAATGTATATGTGATCAAGTATTTAGAGATAGTTGTGGATAGTATGTCAATGTGCCTGTGTCTATGAAGGAGGTCAGAGGCAGTTAGAGCCAATGCTTACCGTGCCAAATATAACCAGGCACTGCACTGGTTAGAAATAAAGGAATACTAGTAATACTAGTCGGTAATTGTGCTAGTTGATACGCAGGTTTATAAAAATAGCACTGCGTTCTTTCAACCCCGGGGGAATAGATAATGGTGCTCTCTGGCTACATTATAAAGTTTCACTTCAATGCGTGTAATTGGTGCCTTAAAGGTGAGTTAGTTACAGCAAGGTGTTTTGATCCTCACTGATCTTACCAGAGCTGTGTGCTGTTAGAAACACAAGGCCTTGCCCCTTCACATAATAGCCAAGGTGGATAATTTAACATGAAACAAAACACACACACACACACACACACTGACACATACACTGACACAGACACTGACACACACAAAGCCTCGCCCCGATCAGAAACTTACAGGGCTAATGTTTTACTGATCCGACATGATCAAAGGTCCTTCTCCACAGGACACGCCCTTCCACCACACAGCGTCTCTGACTTCCTCTGCTGGAGACGGCGTCGTCAGAACTAACAGGTGTACGTGCGCGGGGTCTTAAAAGGATCGCAGAACACAAAGAAACAATCCTGTTGGTGAAACTTGGTTTGTTTTTTGTTATATATTTTTGAATCCCCATTAGATCCAGCCTCAGCGACTCCAGGAGAAGTTTGTTTCTGTTCTATATCCTGCGGTTGACTGCTTGTTTACTCGGTGTGTTTCGGTATCAGTGTGCTCAAGAATCTCAAACGGGAGTGTTTTATCTTCTCTCAAGGCAGCGTACTGTTTTGGAAAACATCATGCAGGAGTTGGCGTTTTACCCGGCAGTGGCGTTGATCTACTTCTTCGGTGTTCTGCGTGCCAGTCAGGAGGACCGTGTGGAGCTGGCAGAGAGAGCCAGCGTCAATGTCTTCTGTTTGTTTGTCCTGGCACAGCCGCTCTGCCTGGTGGTCGGTCGCTACACTGGCATGCTCATGTATCTCATCACGGCACTGGTGTCCTACAACTTCCTCCCATGGAAGGAAACAGCTGCCACAGGCCAGAAGAGGAGCGGAGTGAAGGAAGGAAAAGAGAAGAAGAAGAAGACAAACTAAGGTAGAAGGATGCAGATGCCGAATTTGAAAGCATGTTTCTTTAAAAAAAAGAACTCAACTCTTGTGAAGTAAGGAGGAAGGAATCACATCAGAGACGGTACAGAAACCAAGATGGCTTATTCAGAGACCCACCTTTATTGTTTGCAACAAACTTGGATAATCCAGTCTGCAACCTGCACCCAGCTCCACCCCCACTCCAGTCTGCAACCTGCACCCAGCTACACCCCCACTCCAGTCTGCAACCTGCACCCAGCTACACCCCCACTCCAGTCTGCAACCTGCACCCAGCTACACCCCCACTCCAGTCTGCAACCTGCACCCAGCTCCACCCCCACTCCAGTCTGCAACCTGCACCCAGCTACACCCCCACTCCAGTCTGCAACCTGCACCCAGCTACACCCCCACTCCAGTCTGCAACCTGCACCCAGCTCCACCCCCACTCCAGTCTGCAACCTGCACCCAGCTCCACCCCCACTCCAGTCTGCAACCTGCACCCAGCTCCACCCCCACTCCAGTCTGCAACCTGCACCCAGCTACACCCCCACTCCAGTCTGCAACCTGCACCCAGCTCCACCCCCACTCCAGTCTGCAACCTGCACCCAGCTACACCCCCACTCCAGTCTGCAACCTGCACCCAGCTCCACCCCCACTCCAGTCTGCAACCTGCACCCAGCTACACCCCCACTCCAGTCTGCAACCTGCACCCAGCTCCACCCCCACTCCAGTCTGCAACCTGCACCCAGCTCCACCCCCACTCCAGTCTGCAACCTGCACCCAGCTACACCCCCACTCCAGTCTGCAACCTGCACCCAGCTCCACCCCCACTTCTGTCTGCATACAGCTCCACCCCTACTTCAGTCTGCAACCTGCACCCAGCTCCACCCCCACTCCTGTCTGCAACCTGCTCGACCCCCACTCCAGTCTGCAACCTGCACCCAGCTCCACCCCCACTCCAGTCTGCAACCTGCACCCAGCTCCACCCCCACTCCCGTCTGCAACCTGCACCCAGCTCCACCCCCCACTCCTGTCTGCAACCTGCTCGACCCCCACTCCAGTCTGCAACCTGCACCCAGCTCCACCCCCACTCCAGTCTGCAACCTGCACCCAGCTCCACCCCCACTCCAGTCTGCAACCTGCACACTGTGAATTTGTAAATCCCACACAGCTGGAGGGACTAGATTGGTTATAATATCCAGTCTTCCAATCTAGAGTTGGATCCTGGCAGAAGTAATCACCCTGTTATTAGAGTGCCACATATACTGCAGCATTATCTCACAACTGGGCACCACACCCAAACTACCGATTTAATAGAGCCGTTCAATTGGAGTCTAAACTCAACTTATCTGGTCTTCCTGGTTGGTTACATCCACCTGATTTCCAGAGACATGCCTCAGTGAAGTGTCCAGGATATATCAGCCAAACATGACAGGCAATGATTGGTTGGCTACCACACACGACACAGCACAGCCATTGGTCGGTTGATAAGGGGTATGGATTTAGTTGGCAGGCAGAAAGACAAGAGATAGAGAGGCAGTGTTGTAAAATGCATTTTCAGTATGGTATAGTTTCAGTGTTTCTTTGGCTCGTTTGCACTGTTGTGGCTCTATAAATTAAAGATGAACCGATTCAACTTGGCTACATTTTCACTGTCTATCACGCTTCTTGTCTCATACAGTGGGTTTCATCCGACAATTTTAAAAAGGTCTTATAAAGGTTTTGAACGTAGTCTAATTTGGAATACCAGTACTTGATTCGTAGCTTCATATGGAATGTGAGCTTGAATGGTCAGGATGTTTCCTTCAAGGCTTGTTGATAATGTCAAACACTTCAGCACACTCCAGCACATACAGTATAGGCTGTCTCAGGACACTCCAGCACATACAGTACAGGCTCTCCCAGGACACTCCAGCACATACAGTATAGGCTGTCTCAGGACACTCCAGCACATACAGTATAGGCTGTCTCAGGACACTCCAGCACATACAGTATAGGCTGTCTCAGGACACTCCAGTGCTTCTGTTATATTCCATCATACCCTTACAAACTCCTATCTATCGTCCATTTTTGCTGATAGCTCTCAGATTTTCTCCCTATTCAACCGATTATCTCGCTATCCTTTTCACCTCCTCTTGGTGTCCCAAACCATCAGTGTTTATCGCACCCAGACCCCTAACATCCAGGGGAGGCGGACCAGAGAGGAGTAATCAGCTGAGACAGGCACTCAGAGAACCATTCTAAGCAACCAGCTGCCCTGAAACACTGAACACATACAGTTATCTGCTAAAAAGGGCAACACCTCCAGGGAGAGGTGATTGAGATTTCCGAAGCCAAACAGAGTGGGTCCAGAATCTGAGCGTAAGCCGCTGTGCTCCCCCTTAAACGAGCATGGAATGTAACCCTGAGTCTGAGAACGCTCAAGATCCAGCCTAACGGAAAACCGACCAGCCTGAAAATGACTCGGCAACGGGAGGCAATATCCTGACTGAACAAGAGCACTGACATGTGAAGACAAGCCTCTTGCAGAGAGCTTTGACCTCATAAGAGCCTCTTCCAAAATCCAAGAGACTGAGGGGCAAAGCCTCCACGTCGTAGGGTTTTATTTAGGGTCCTGTACCCAACCTGTCGCCCTAGGGCTAGCTGATCACTCTGCACCAGCCGACCGAACAGGCTGCTCAAGGCTGGCAACCGTGACATCATGGCAATAAAATCTGAAAACCGTGTGAAGTGATGCCCGGATTACCGCCGGAGCCAATATCGGTCACAGTCAACCATTTGAACTGGGCCCAAGATGCTGCTACACCCCCTAGTGATGTGAGATAGCACCCTGGAGCCCGGTGCTGTCACCATGGAGATAGCCCCGATTACCCAGTGAGCCAGTCACAGCTTAGACAGCATCCAGCCCCAGAACTAGAACCGGTGGGTCAGGTGCGAATGCTTTCCCAAGGCACTGTATCTATCTATCTATCTATATATATCTATATATATCTATATATATATAGTGTGTGTGTGTATATATATATGTCGAAAGTACTAGATCCCTTGCAGATTTTGTCAATTTGCTTACTGACAAAGACATGATCTGTCTATAACTTTAATGGTAGCTATATTTGAACAGTGAGAGACAGAATAACACATTTTCAATTATAAATTGATTTGCATTTTGTTCAGTGAAATAAGTATTTTTTGATTTTAGTACTTTACTGTGTAGTGTGTTACCAATTGGTTTCTTGGTAATTATGTTCCCAGCTGCCTTGAGATAATTGACAATATCCTCCCATGTAGTTCTGGGCTGATTTCTCACTGTTCTCATGGTCATTGAAACTACATGAGGTGAGATTTTGTATGGAGCCCCAGACAGAGGGAGATTGACAGTTATTTTGTGTTTCTTGGTGACAACCACCAAGACTCTTCATCCAGGAGCAGGGGCCTCTCTCATGTAGGAAGTTCAGAACCACCAAGACTCTTCATCTAGCTGGCCGTCAGGTCAAACTAGGTAATCATGCCTGAAGGAATTAGCTGGTGAATACCCTGGGGCTGAAGGACTCAGCAGCCTGTGAACACCCTGGAGCTGAAGGACTCAGCAGCCTGTGAACACCCTGGAGCTGAAGGACTCAGCAGCTGGTGAATACCCTGGAGCTAAAGGACTCAGCTACTGAATACCCTGGGGCTGAAGGACTCAACTGGTGAATACCCTGGAGCTAAAGGACTCAGCTACTGAATACCCTGGGGCTGAAGGACTCAACTGGTGAATACCCTGGAGCTAAAGGACTCAGCTACTGAATACCCTGGGGCTGAAGGACTCAACTGGTGAATACCCTGGAGCTAAAGGACTCAGCTACTGAATACCCTGGGGCTGAAGGACTCAACTGGTGAATACCCTGGAGCTAAAGGACTCAGCTACTGAATACCCTGGGGCTGAAGGACTCAACTGGTGAATACCCTGGAGCTAAAGGACTCAGCTACTGAATACCCTGGGGCTGAAGGACTCAACTGGTGAATACCCTGGAGCTAAAGGACTCAGCTACTGAATACCCTGGGGCTGAAGGACTCAACTGGTGAATACCCTGGAGCTGAAGGACTTGGCTGGTGAATACTTGACTCATATTAAAACAAAATAATGTAAACAATGTATTTGACAAAAAACAAAGCTGAGCTTGATGTGTTTACGAAATGAGAAATAATTCTGTAAAAAAAGGGAAAACCCAGCTAAAAAAACAGACAGATCAACAGATGGAATTATAGCCTGCTGATAGCAATAATACAAATCTATGAAAATGTAATTAGCTGTCTGTTCTTATAAAAGAAACTGGAGTGTATGAGTCGACTAGTGTGTGTGTGTGTGTGTGTGCGTGTGTGTGTCTGTTTGTGTAGGGAGGGGGGGTCTAAAACATAGTGGGTTTCTACTACTCTCCAGTAATAATAGCTGCCATATATCACTGAATGAGTAGGTTAGTGTGTGTGTGTGTGTGTGTGTGTGTGTGGTGGGAATCTGAAAACATTATACAGTGGGTTTCTACCACTCTTCAGTAATAATGGCTGCAGTACATCACAGGGACAGAACCTCCAAAGGAGAAACCTGAACATGCTTTATCCAAACACTTTAACGATCACAATCTGCACAGGAAATAAAGAGCCATGAGAGGAGAATGGGAGTGCTGCCACTGCTGCAGCTAGGGTGAGATTAGAGGGTGAGAAAATAGATAGAAAGAGGAGTGGCGAGTGAGAGAGGGGAGAAGGAAATGGAGAGAGTTGATGGAGAGATGGGAGGCGGGGATAGGAAAGATAACATATGAGTAAGCATTTTAACCCCCTGTAGCATTTTCCAACTCTGAAAACTTGATAAACCGCTCCTCCATTTAAGCTTTGCAGTCTTTGTTTTTACATTGTTATTCCTTTTTTTTGCACCTCTCCCTCCCTTCTTCTCCCTCCCATCTCCTCCTTCCCTTCTCCTCCCTCCAAGGAAATGAGAAGTTAGGCGTCAGCATTTGTAGAAGGCGTTTGGTAAACAGAAGGGGAGCCATTTATCATGAGCCTCCAGTAGTTTGTTAGGTCAATGGTGGTGCATTAGGATAATAAGAGCTCTCATCCACCTGTATCACACAACCCAACTGTTCTGCCTCCACAAACAGCTCACTGAACACACAGATTCATCCAATTAAAGTTCACTTGATACAAAACATCTGGGAGAGCCCCGGAAGCATTCGACTTGATCCATTGACAATTTATTGGTTCATCTTTAAATAAATTGTACTCACGGTATTTACATGTCGACGTATTTTACATGGTGTTTGGTCACATGCACATTGTAAGAAAAGAAAAGCAGTATCATCTGTACAAACATTTACAGAAGTCTTTAGAGGGAGGGGCCTGTACAATACAAAGGCACCTGTTATGACCTTTGGCCGACCCTTCGTTAACTTTGACCTCAATTCCCAGATAGCGCCAGCGCCCAGTTTGGCTGCCTGTTAGGTATAAACACAGGGTTAAACAGAGCTGGCAATAGAAAGCTCTAATGAACTCTGTGTGCACTTTTAAACAGCCTCTTCATTCATATTACATCAGCTTGATCAGCGATTAACAGGGCCTATATAACAGCTCTGTCAGCATTTGATCAGATCTAAATGCTCCAAGCGCACATCACAGCAGTCTGGGAAATAACCAGTGACGTTAAACGCTCAGAACATATTAACCAGAAGGCAAACGGTTAGAGAGCCCCGAATTCCCAAACAAGACATTCAGATATATGTCCACACATACTTATATGTGAATCTTCTGGGGGGTTCTGACCCGGCCGCTGGCTAAATGGCTGAAAATGCTTGAAGCTTCTGTGAAGCCGTAGAAATAGAAGGCAAAGAGAGGACACATTGTTCATTTTCTTTACTGAAGTGTCTGTGTCCTGTCTATGTGTTCCATTTCTACACGGGCTGTAAGGCAATTGTGGTCTATAGGTGGAGGCTGACAGATGGAGCCTGTGCCTTGCTGAGAGGATCGCTGGTTCTTACACGAGGGAGATGCCAGAGGTTTAAAGTTAAGCTCAGGTTGGCGTACATAAGGTGCGAGCGGCCATCATCATCCTCACGTTCTCCACACTTTATGGAACAAATTGCCCCGCTGTCAAATAGAACATGTTTGACAGCCAGGTGAAAAAGCAGGAGCACCTGTAAAGCACCTTAAGGACAACAAAGCTTCTCCAAACAGCTACTGGGAATCACTCTGGGCAAAGGAGTGGAAACACTCCTACTTCTATCTGTAGAGTAGAGCACCACATGGTTAACTAGCCATTCTGTGGGAGGAAGTTCCACGCCTTTTACATTTAGCCTAGGCCCTTTAAAGGAGGATTTACAAAATTGGGAAAACACGTAAATACTGAAAGAAAAGATGGGTACAAAAAGGCATTATTTTTCCAGGTTATTACAGGGTTCGCAAACCGCTACAGGGAACACGTACATATTTCTCTACGATGGGACATCGATTGTACCTTTCAAATGGCTTTAAACACAAGGCCTTTGGTAAACGTTCTGGGTTACATGCAGTGACATCAGAACTGGATTTGGGGACCGAGGTGTCCGCCCCATGTACCTTCAACACAAACGTAAACATGATTGATTTATCCTACTTCATATGGTCCTTTTTCATCAAGCTATTCACATCAAGTTAGCAGCATCAAAATGTCTGGCGAGAGAAAACAAAATGGATTCAGTCAGTATTCGTCTTGGAGGAGAGAAACCCCTGGTGTTCCCGTCGTGGGAGATTCCGACCAGGATGCTTTTCTGTGGCTACATCGGATGCCCAATCCGTTCGTCAGATGTAGCCATTTCATACTCCTCCAGCAAACAGGTACACACACGTATTTACCAGATAAAGTGCACTCAGTAACAAACAGACATAATCACAGGAGAAAAAAAGGATTGAGAGTTAACATGTAGCGCAGTGGATCACACATCTGAAAATAGCTCCGACTCCTCTGGGAAGGCAGAATTTCACAGTTTCTTTAATATCATACAGCTTCACGGTGCCTTTGTGGCATAATTCACTGGAAATTATAGAAATCACCGCTTACAGTGAACAGGGGCGTAACCCCAAGGACTGGAGGGAAGATTCTCTGATAACTGCTAGTTGAAGATGGTGATACCGCCAAAAAAATGTCTGTGTGTCTTTGTTTGTGTCTTTGTGTGTTTGTGTGTGTGTCCGCGCATTTGTGCATGCGTGGGTCGGCTTGAAGATAAATATGTTTCATTTCACAGACAATACTTCTCTCTTACTTCACAGTGCTGAAGTGAAGGCAAGATGGATAACCTAAAAAGCCAGGGATCGCCCCCGCACACACACACACACACACACACACACACACACACACACACACACACACACACACACACGTACACACAGCAGCAGCAGCCTGTGAGATAGGGCACACCAGCTCCGAAATTAGGATCTTATAAAGTATCCACACTAAATGGTTCCCTATTCCGGATATAGTGCACAGAGTGTGATTTGGGATACATAAACAGGATGTGATTTGGGACACAGGCGTCTGAAATCTCTTCCTTATCCTGACCTAGTTCCAGAGTATTCCCATACTGAATATCTTATCACAACCTGGTAGCACAGCAGCCAATTAGCCCGGCTAGCATTTCCATTCCTCCTGATGCCTCAAGGACAGCCGTGCACTTTCTGGCCGTGCACTTTCTGGCCGTGCACTTTCTGGCCATGCACTTTCTGGCCGTGCTCTTCCTGGCCGTGCTCTTCCTGGCCGTGCACATTCTGGCCGCGCACTTTCTGGCCGTGCACTTTCTGGCCGTGCACATCCTGTCCGTGCACTTTCTGGTGGCGTGTCGTCACTGTAATCAGCCAGTTCAGCTCTGGCTTCCAATACTGTTTTGGAGGTTGTTTCAAATACTTTTCTCTGTGCTTAACTGGTAGTGCCTGGCTTAATGGCACAATATAATTGTCACTGCGTGGTTGGCTGGTGGTTTGGATTGCGTGGTCGGTTGGCACGGCACGAGTGTTTGAAAGATTTCAAAACAGTCATTTGGAGTCCAGGTCTCAGGTTTCACAGCGGCTAATAAGCTCAGAGTGGACTCACACGGCATGTCTGCCTCACAGGAGGAAGAGGAGAGGCTGGGACAGGGCGGAGCCTATTGAAGTGTTTAGAGCCTTGGAGAGGGAAGGGGAGAGGCCCAAATGACAAGACTAGACTTTAGGGAGTAGGGCACCAGTTGGGACAGGAAGACTCTAGGTAAAGATAGAGGAAATAATGATCTGGAACTGTGGCCCCTGTGGAAATACTGCTTCACGCTTTGGTAGCTGATGTGTGTCTGTGTATCACGCTCAGGGTTCAGTAGCTGATGTGCGTGTGTATCACGCTCGGGGTTCAGTAGCTGATGTGTGTGTGTGTGTGTATCACGCTCAGGGTACGGGAGCTGATGTGTGTGTGTGTGTATCACGCTCAGGGTTCAGTTGCTGATGTGTGTGTGTGTGTGTGTGTCACGCTCGGGGTTCAGGAGCTGATTTGTGTGTGTGGTATTAACAAATTCCTGCTGGTGTAAGCACCTCCAGCAAAACGATAGGACAGCCGTGTGTGTGTGTGTGTGCGAGTGTGTGTGTGTGTGTGCGAGTGTGTAAGCGTTCCACGAGCACCGTACTGGAATTGGAGGTAAAGGCTCAGTGCAGACTCAGCAGTCGAGGTACAGGACCCCGTCTACAACTGAACAACATGGATTCCAGAAGGGTTAAATAACCACCCGTCCAGTAGCTCCAACACGCTCTCTCCTGTACACCGGCATTCTCCAGCTAGTTTGGCCTCAGGATCCAAACTGAGCCCGGATGTCTGTCTCAACCTGGTTTCCTACATTTGGATTTGTGTTGGGCCAAAATGTTACGGAAAATAAATCAAATGTATGCTATGTTGACAGAAAATCTGTATAATTCAAAGGGGGGAAACGGTTCCAGCTTTGTCAATAACTCCATATTGCTCATTATTCTAGATTAAGAGTGGTGACCAGCTGGCTTGTTTGAGATGAACCAGCACTGTTGGAAAACCGTTACTACCCATTTTCAACCTGATATTGGTTGTTTAAATTTAGATTAGAGTTTTCCTAAATATTTTGTACACACATTACACCCATTCAAAACATATCAACAGCAGAGAACCACAGATTAACTGTTTTCTTTAACCCCAGTAGAGGATCCAAAACCGTCTGTGTTATCAGAACAACCCAATCAAGTGGCTTGAAAACCGTGGCTTCGTTCACTTCCCAGAGTCCTCAGCATTCATTAACAAAATAATAAATGTAAAAGGAGAAGATTTAGTCCGCATCTGGTTGCACACGGTGATCCCAAGGATGTTCTGCATTTTCCCCCGACACAACCGTCTGGTCCGAATCAGTAAGCGGCACTTACAGTCGAATTGGCAGTAGAAACTAAATAAGAGGTTAACTTTCTCTGCAGTCTCCATTTTGCCTCTCAGCTACCAAATATTGAGATGCTTCCGGAGGAAATCAAAACGTTGTGATGAGACACGTCATCCGTGCTTTGATTGTGCCGGTGACAGAGACTTTTTGTTGTGCCGGTGACAGAGACCTCGCAGCCGGCCCCGTCACACGCGATTGGTTTGAGGTCAGAGACCAGGAAGCACCTAATCCAAGATGGCGGTGGAAGATAATGTCAGGCTGCCGTTACGACAGTCACCTCTTCCTCCCCACCTTCGCTGACCAGATCTTCACTGTAGTGTCACTGGAGAGAGAGAGAGATAGAGCGAGAGAAAGAAGAGAAAGTGAGGATCAGTGAGATCAAAAAGAGAGAAAATATAAAAAATATATTATTATTAGTTACAGTTATTTCCTTAAAACTGAGAACATTCTTCATGTCCTGAAAGACCTCACATTAATGAGAATTTTTGTTCTTCTCTTAATTATGTTCTCCTAATTGTCATGCTAACAATATTTATTATTACATTTTCTTTTAGGAAATAATTATTTAATTCACAACCCAAGTAGGCCTTGGCAATATGTTGTTAATTGTTACCTCACGGGAATAGTGCAACTTGTATGTAATTGAAAGGGGGGAGGGGGTAAATAGGGTTAGTGAGTGATGGTTGGGGAGAGGAAGTAGAGACAGGGGAGCGAAAGAACCGGAAAAATAAAAGCAAAAGAAAGGAGTTACAGAGGAAAGAACAACAGAAGCTGAGAAAAAAAGAAAGAAAGAAAACGAGGAATAGAGACGGCATGTTCAAACAGTTCCATTGTGTTTCCAACAAAACACCAGAGGACGACACAGGAAAACCTACACACACACACGTTCACAGGCAAGCCAGCCCACACGCTCACGCACTCTCACACTCACACACATGACAGCCCACACGCACCCACGCACGCACGCCAGCCCACACACACACACGCACGCACGCCAGCCCCACACACACACACACACACACACACAGGACAGCCCCCACGCACGCACGCCAGCCAGCCCACACACACATGCACCCACGCACGCACGCATGCCAGCCCACACACACGCACGCCAGCCCACACACACGCACGCACGCACGCCAGCCCACACCCACACACACACAGGACAGCCCACACGCACCCACGCACGCACGCACGCCAGCCCACGCACGCACGCACACACACACACACACACAGGACAGCCCACACGCACCCACGCACGCACGCACGCCAGCCAGCCCACACACACACGCACCCACGCACGCCAGCCCACACGCACGCACGCACGCACACACACACACAAACACACACACACACACACACACACACACACCCTGCCTTTACCAATTATGAAGCACAAAGGAATAAGGTCCAAAATAGACATCAAAAGTCCTTTTCTTCTGTGACACATTAACTCCCCTTAAATACAGAAAACATCACAAGTCTGTGCCTCTCTATCTGTGCCTCTGTCTGTGACAGTGTCAGTCTGTCTGTCTCTCTGCCAGCAGGTCTATTTGCTGTCAGTCAGTCTGTGTTAGTCTGTCTCAATATCCACAGGTCTGTTGCTGTCAGTCTGTCTCTTGATCAGTCGGTCTGTGAGTCAGTCTATGCTTATCTCTGTTTCAGTCTGTCACTTTGCCAGTCTTTCTGTCCCTGGCAGTATGTTTCAGGCTCTGTTTTGGTCTTTCAGAGTTAGTCTGACCCTGTGTATTTCTGTCTGACTTGGCGAGCTGAACATGTGTTTACAAAGCAATGGGAAAAAAATAAGTAAGAAAACCAATTAGAAATATAAGTTGACAATTAAACTGTTTATTAAGCATCAAGACGCGTCTCTCCCCCGTGTCTCTTTACCGCGTCCCTCCCCGCGTCTCCCCCCCCCCGTCTCTTCCCCGTGTCTCTTCCCCGTGTCTCTTCCCCGTGTCTCTCCCCCGCGTCTCTTTACCGCGTCCCTCCCCGCGTCTCTTTACCGTGTCTCTCCCCCGCGTCTCTCCCCGTCTCTCTTCCCCGCGTCTCTTTACCGTGTCCCTCCCCCGTGTCTCTCCCCCGCGTCTCTCCCCTGTGTCTCTCCCTCAAGTCTCTCTTCCCTGTGTCTATCTTTCCCCTCCACATCTCTCTCCCGCATCTCTCCCTCATGTCTCTCGTCCCTGTCTCTCTCTTTCCCCTGAACTCACCCTCCTCTCAGATCTAAAGAGCTCCAGGTGAAGTTTATCAAATATGATAATTGCATTAGGAAGAACAAGTAAATCAACTTCTCAGTTGTAGAGAAACTCTCTGCTGTGCTGCCAATTTGCTCTTAATCTGCTCTCAATTCGCAACCATGCCGTGATGCCACCTCCTAACTGCTTCTGTCGCATTTAAACCTGAGTGTGTGTGTGTTTACGTGTGTGTTTGGGTGTGTGTTTGGGTGTGTGTTTGGGTGTGTGTTTGGGTGTGTGTTTGCGTGTGTGTTTGCGTGCGTGTTTGGATGTGTGTTTGGATGTGTGTTTGCTCGTGTGTTTGCTCGTGTGTTTGGGTGTGTGTTTGGGTGTGTGTTTGGGTGTGTGTTTGGGTGTGTGTTTGCGTGCGTGTTTGTGTGCGTGTTTGCATGTGTGTTTGCGTGTGTGTTTGCGTGCGTGTTTGCATGCGTGTTTGCGTGTGTGTTCGCGTGTGTGTTCACGTGTGTGTTTGGGTGTGTGTTTGCATTTGCGTGTGGATCTGAGTTAGCATTTGGCAGATTTAGGGCATCAACTCCCACAGTAATTTCACCCCTCCACAACCCTGCATAACAGCATGCAGGTAGCAGGAGCATTATAGTTCACCTGGATGGTGTGTATGTGTGTCTGTGTTCTAGTTGGTGTAGATAGGACTCAAATAATAGAAGAAACAATTGGCATTAGTGTAGTGCGGGCGAGGACATGTGGAGGAACCCGCAGCTGGGAGAATGGCAATAGGAACTCTAATCCCAGTTAGAATACCTACTGCAGTGTTTCTTTTCACTGTAATGACATAGACACTCTTGTATAATCCCAGTGAGAATACCTACTGCAGTGTTTCTTTTCACTGTAACGACATAGACACTATTGTATAATCCCAGTGAGAATACCTACTGGAGTGTTTCTTTTCACTGTAATGACATAGACACTATTGTATAATCCCAGTGAGAATACCTACTGCAGTGTTTCTTTTCACTGTAATGACATAGACACTATTGTATAATCCCAGTGAAAATACCTACTGCAGTGTTTCTTTTCACTGTAATGACATAGACACTATTGTATAATCCCAGTGACAATACCTACTGGAGTGTTTCTTTTCACTGTAATGACATAGACACTCTATTGTATAATCCATGTTAGAATACCTACTGCAGTGTTTCTTTTCACTGCAATGACATAGACACTATTGTATAATCCCAGTGAGAATACCTACTGCAGTGTTTCTTTTAACTATCTCCCCTACAACAGAGCATCAGGATGTTCACATAAAGGAGTGGGGGTGAGAAAGTTTGGTGTGAAAACCCAAAGACTGAGAGCTGTAAGAGAGACGAAAGGAATAATGTCTTGAGAGAGATCAGAATAGCAGGATGAAGATAAAAGGAACAGTGCAATCTTTAGGACAGCAGCGGTGAGATGGTGAGCGAGAGCTTTAGCGGAATGACAAGAGATACAGTGAGACAGTGAGCTCTGGAGTGAAGAAGAGAGAAGGGGCAAAGGGGACCGGGAATCAGGAAAATAAAGGAAGAAAGTGAATGAGTGGGAGTACCGGAGAACAGCGGAGGTGGTGGTTGTAAGGAAGAAAGGCTCAAGGGAGGCTGGTGGCGCGGCCTTTAATCGCCAGAACCCGTCGAGGTAGACAGGGGGTCAAACCCGGGACATAACTCCACAACTTCACCCTGCAGTCACTGAGGAACGCCGGGAGAGGAGGAGGTGATAAGGCGATAGACACGGAGGACAGGTAAGTGGAGAATGGGAGAGGAGATGGGGAGTCAGAAAATACAAGAGAAGTGGAGAAAAGAGGAATATATTAGAAGAAAATAACATAAGAGAGGAAGAGTGAAGGGACGAGAATAATCGTTGAAGGAGGTTAGAACCAGGTACTAGATGTAGTAGGTTAAAGGAGTAGTCAGATAGCTTTGAGTTTAGAGACAAATATCAGACAGACAGACACTGTTGGGGGTACAAAGACAGGAACTGTTGGGGGTACAAAGACAGGAACTGTTGGGGGTACAACGACAGGAAGTGTTAGGGGTACAAAGACAACAGAGCCCATGCACCGACCGACAATGACAGAAATCAGGTTGTGTTTGTAGCACTCCGAGCTAAACAGTTCTTGCACCGTGTAGCTCAGTTTGTAGAACATGTTGCATTCAACGAGGTAGTGGGTTTGAGTCCCAAGTGGGACAAAAACATTTGCACGTGTCACGGTTGTGGTGAGTTGTGTTCCACACAAGTTGTTTAATAGGGAGCACTTCCTGTGTATTGTTCTGATTAGGGGCTCAGCTGTTTTGGTTTAGCTAAACACCAGGCATAGGTTAGCAATTAATCTGTGGGTTATTTAAGATCCTTGGTTAGCTTGGTATTGTTTCCAGTTATATGTTGGGTCAGTGTAATAATTATTATTTACCGTTTGATGTAGTTTGTAATAAGTTGCATCTTTATTTTACATTCAGTGTGTATTTTTTCGTTGTTATGTGTTTGTTTTCCATGATATTGGAATTAATACCACAAACGTGATCACTTCGCTCTGCATCTGGGTCATTTCCCTGCACTTCACCCGAGTTACGTGACAGCGCGTCACTCCTGACAGGAATATTTCTTATATGTGAACACAGCACACATGCCAATGTAATGACAGGGCAGCATGCATTAACTGAATTTATCCATGCGGGTAGCCAGAAGAAGACAGATTGAGCCAGAGAAATCACAAACGCCTCAAAAATCGCTCAATGTTGCAAACATAACAATGCATTTGTATGAACTGCTAATTAGACCTGTCTGAGTCAGACAACTGGAAGTAAGCATATTTCAATGGTAGCATAAAAAGCTCTTACTATTCTACAAAAGGGTTTCTGTCATTACGATAAACAAGTATAAACAATAAAAAGTGAAGGGTAAAATCGGCTACAAATATTGTTGACATGGTGAAGTGACGTTTCATGACAAAATGAGAAAACGGTTTACCTGGAAGCCGTGAAGATGTGTCGCGAGTTTGTGCAGATGGCATTGATTGGACTCTCGTGACCCCTGACCTCTCCTACGGGGGTGAAGTTCTCGACGTTCCACACCTTGAGCATGCCGCCTCGACAGGCACTCAGCAGCATTGGCCGACCCGGCACATAAGCCAGCGCACAAACCCAATCCTTATGGGCGTTTGGGATTTGCTGTGGATCAGAATGAGGTAAATTAAATTAGATAGAATTTAGCTGAAGGCTGTTCCCATGTTTCCTATCCATCAGTGTCTGCGATGCTCTACACCTAAACTGGGTGGAGCTAAACTCTGCAATGCAAAAATGCAAAAAAATTAAATAATCCATATTTATATCACAATACAGCATGAAGCATGAATCAACAGAAATAATCTTTAATTAAAATGACAAAACATTATCTTAAAAAACAATGCAGGGAAAATGTTTAACTATCTTGCAGTTAATCGATACATGGTGTTCTTTAGGGGTTTGTTCTATTTATCCAAAAAGGTCAGCATCACTCAGCAGTTAGATTGACATGTAGACTGAGCAAATCACAGTGACTTGTCAGCTTGGGTTTCAAACCAGTACAGTTCTGATTACCTGGCTAACTGTCTGTCTGTGTTGTTCTACCTGCATCAGTTCTTGGTTCTCCAGGAGGCCCAAATTCCTGTTTGTGTTGTTCTAACAGTGTAAGTTCTTGGTTCTCCAGGAGGCCCATCTTTCTGTCTATGTTGTTCTACCTGTGTAAGTTCTTGGTTCTCCAGGAGGCCCAACTTTCTGTCTGTGTTCCTCTACCTGTGTGAGTTCATGGTTCTCCAGGTCCCACTTCTTGATGCCGTTGTCTCTTGATGCGCTGAACAGCACGTCCCCCTGAATGGCCAGACACTCGATGCCGTCGTAGTGAGGAGGCTCAAAGTTGTGTGCAGGGCCTACATTACCCAGAGTTCCCTCTGCCACATCAAAAGCCTTAAAAGAACACAGGATAGCAGTCAGAAAACATGACCCAACCAAAGTCAAACAAGTTTTCCCACTTGTGGTTAAATCATTGTCCCAGAACAGCTGGTTTCAATATAACATGACTTTCCATTTACTATAATATTGTGTTTGTTTAGTGTGAGAATGATCCATACCTTTACATTGTGAGGTTCTCTACCTTTACATTGTGAGGTTCTCTACGTTTACATAGTGAGGTTCTCTACCTTTACATAGTGAGGTTCTCTACCTTTACATAGTGAGGTTCTCTACCTTTACATAGTGAGGTTCTCTACCTTTACATAGTGAGGTTCTCTACCTTTACATAGTGATATTCTCTACCTTTATATAGTGATGACCAGTACCTTTACATAGTGAGGTTCTCTACCTTTACATAGTGAGGTTCTCTACCTTTACATAGTGATATTCTCTACTATTATATAGTGATATTCGCTACCTTTACATAGTAATGACCGGTACCTCTACATAGTGATATTCGCTACCTTTATATAGTGATGGCCAGTACCTTTACATAGTAGTGACCGGTACCTCTACATAGTGATATTCGCTACCTTTATATAGTGATGACCAGTACCTTTACATAGTAATGACCGGTACCTCTACATAGTGATATTCGCTACCTTTATATAGTGATGGCCAGTACCTTTACATAGTAATGACCGGTACCTCTACATAGTGATATTCGCTACCTTTATATAGTGATGGCCAGTACCTTTACATAGTAATGACCGGTACCTCTACATAGTGATATTCGCTACCTTTATATAGTGATGACCAGTACCTTTACATAGTAATGACCGGTACCTCTACATAGTGATATTCGCTACCTTTATATAGTGATGGCCAGTACCTTTACATAGTAATGACCGGTACCTCTACATAGTGATATTCGCTACCTTTATATAGTGATGGCCAGTACCTTTACATAGTAATGACCGGTACCTCTACATAGTGATATTCGCTACCTTTATATAGTGATGACCAGTACCTTTACATAGTAATGACCGGTACCTCTACATAGTGATATTCGCTACCTTTATATAGTGATGGCCAGTACCTTTACATAGTAATGACCGGTACCTCTACATAGTGATATTCGCTACCTTTATATAGTGATGGCCAGTACCTTTACATAGTAATGACCGGTACCTCTACATAGTGATATTCGCTACCTTTATATAGTGATGACCAGTACCTTTACATAGTAATGACCGGTATCTCTACATAGTGATATTCGCTACCTTTATATAGTGATGGCCAGTACCTTTACATAGTAATGACCGGTACCTCTACATAGTGATATTCGCTACCTTTATATAGTGATGGCCAGTACCTTTACATAGTAATGACCGGTACCTCTACATAGTGATATTCGCTACCTTTATATAGTGATGACCAGTACCTTTACATAGTAATGACCGGTACCTCTACATAGTGATATTCGCTACCTTTATATAGTGATGGCCAGTACCTTTACATAGTAATGACCGGTACCTCTACATAGTGATATTCGCTACCTTTATATAGTGATGACCAGTACCTTTACATAGTAATGACCGGTACCTCTACATAGTGATATTCGCTACCTTTATATAGTGATGGCCAGTACCTTTACATAGTAATGACCGGTACCTCTACATAGTGATATTCGCTACCTTTATATAGTGATGACCAGTACCTTTACATAGTAATGACCGGTACCTCTACATAGTGATATTCGCTACCTTTATATAGTGATGACCAGTACCTTTACATAGTAATGACCGGTACCTCTACATAGTGATATTCGCTACCTTTATATAGTGATGGCCAGTACCTTTACATAGTAATGACCGGTACCTCTACATAGTGATATTCGCTACCTTTATATAGTGATGACCAGTACCTTTACATAGTAATGACCGGTACCTCTACATAGTGATATTCGCTACCTTTATATAGTGATGACCAGTACCTTTACATAGTAATGACCGGTACCTCTACATAGTGATATTCGCTACCTTTATATAGTGATGACCAGTACCTTTACATAGTAATGACCGGTACCTCTACATAGTGATATTCGCTACCTTTATATAGTGATGACCAGTACCTTTACATAGTAATGACCGGTACCTCTACATAGTGATATTCGCTACCTTTATATAGTGATGACCAGTACCTTTACATAGTAATGACCGGTACCTCTACATAGTGATATTCGCTACCTTTATATAGTGATGGCCAGTACCTTTACATAGTAATGACCGGTACCTCTACATAGTGATATTCGCTACCTTTATATAGTGATGGCCAGTACCTTTACATAGTAATGACCGGTACCTCTACATAGTGATATTCGCTACCTTTATATAGTGATGACCAGTACCTTTACATAGTAATGACCGGTACCTCTACATAGTGATATTCGCTACCTTTATATAGTGATGACCAGTACCTTTACATAGTGATCCTTGGAGCCAGTGATCACACGGTCTTTTCCCAGCAGAGACTGACCAACAGTTAGACACATCACTGAACCTATATGTCCAGTCAGCTTCCCCAGTGCTGTCATCCTAAAGAGGAGGAGGGGGTGACATGGAGGGAGAGGGAGGGAGAGATGGATGAGGAGAAGGAGAGGAGGGGGTGACAGGGATGGAGAGGGAAGTAAAGATGAAGAGAAGGAGGGGGAGTGAGAGAAACAGATGGGTGAGGAAAGAGGGATGAAGGAGATGGGGAGGAGAAAAGAAACAGTCAGGGAGAGAAATAGGAGAGGGATAAAGGGAGGGAGGGGTGGATGAGAGAGGGAGGGAGGGGCAGAGAATGAGATAGACAGGAGGGAGAGGAAGGGAGGTGTTTACAGACAGTTCGTTTTTTACATACAAAGCTCTATGAATGGGAGATGCAAAACCACACCGCTGAACAGCGGAGAGCCAAAGCCCGACACGGCAGCATATGAATCACCGATTTAGGTCCCAGGTGCGCACGGTGTTGCCAGCTGCGGCATACAGGACCGAGCCTGATGGGTTCAGGGCTATCTGGTTGATCTGGTATTCGCCTGGTGCCACTGTGATGGTACGGGTGGTTGTGCCAGCACATGCATCTCCCGATATCACCTGGCCAGAAGACCTGGGAAGTGAGTCGTTCAGGTAAATAGTTCATACAGGCATACATAAAAGGCAAACCCAGTTTGGGCACACCTACTCATTCAAGGGTATTCTTTTATGTTTACCATCATTGCATTGAATAATAGCCATGGAGTAATTTAACCAATGAAATAACTCTATTGTAACATCTGTAACATCGATTAATCGAAAGGTCAGACGCAGATAAAAATACCTTTCGCCCTTATGACAGCTTTTCACACTTATAGAATTCTCTCAACCCGCTCCATGAGGTAGTCACTTGGAATGATTTTTGTCTTGAAGTGGTCTCTGCATAAACTGATAAGCACTCGTAGATCAATCCTTCCCTCTGCGGTCTAACTCATCCCAACCCATCTCAAAAAGGATAGGAAAGAGGAAACCTCGATGTTGTACAATCGACAGTGTTTATTCAATTCACTTGCAAGGAGAGCTTAATTCACAGCCGCCATGGTAACGGTGAAAGATGTCTGAATAACCTTAACACAATGGTCAATACCTATACAGGTCTAGGGGGCGTGGTTAAGATACAACACATGTTGTCTTGGTAATCTATACACTCAAAGGACCCCCACCGCCCCCTCGGGGACTAAGTTCACCTCAGGTGACCATTCCAACTTAATGGGGTCACAGGAAGGAGCAGGAGAACACACACAATAAATGGTTGTTACACATTCACACACCAAAGCTTCCCTCTCGATACTAAACCAGTCAAATATGTTTCCCCATTCCACCTGACATTGCCAAAAGGTCACCATAAACAGTTCACCCCCTCCCAAGGGACACGCCACCTGTCCTGAAATATTTTAGCCAGCAGCGAAGACCTATTACAATGTCCCTCTAAAGCTTCATTCTTTCACCAATACATACATTCCTCAGAGAAGAGAAATTTCCATTACACATTACAGAGCCAGGAGGTACGTTTAGGGTCATTGTGCTGTTCAATCAAAATCCAGTCCCACTGAGCTCAAACCAGGTGGAATGGCGTATAGCTGCAGACTGCTCTGGTAACCATGCTGGTTGTTTGTTCCTTGAATGTAATATAAATCAGCAACAGTTTCACTGGCAAAGCACCCCCACAGCATCACACCTCCTCCAACATGGTTCCCAACACAAATCACACATACTGAAACAATCAGTTCCCCCAGTCGGCATCTAACCAGAAGATTTAGTTGGGCTGCAATCTGGGGGTGCAGTGAACAGTCATCTACTGAGACTGGTAGCTCTAATGAAGTTGTCCTCTATAGTAAAGGAATGTAATAGTGGACTGTCATCTACTGAGACTGGTAGCTCTAATGAAGTTGTCCTCTATAGTAAAGGAATGTAATAGTGGACTGTCAACTACTGAGACTGGTAACTCTAATGAAGTTTGTCCTCTACAGTAAAGGAATCTAATAGTGGACTGTCATTTCTCTTTGCTTAATTGAGCTGTTCTTGACATAATAAGATGGTATTCTGTATAACCCTGTCACAACACAACTGATTCACTTTAATGCATTAAGAAAACCAATTTAACAAAATAAAAGCAGACCTGCTAACTGAAATGCATTCTAGGGGACTAGCCTATACATCTGGTTGAGTGAATGCAAAGTGTGCACAAATCTGTCATTAAAGAAAAGGCTGACAACTATTAACAATCTGCAATATGTCTTCATCTGTTTAATTTTTGTATTGCTAAATTAGTTTAGTATCATAATCTGATGTCTTCACTTATTGTTTAAATAACTATTATTAGGGCAAAGAGTAAAACCAAAAAAACGCCATTAAATTAGTAGGTGTGTCTAAACGATTCACTGACTGATCAGTGATGGTGGGGAAGGTGAACTGTAATTGGTGGAACAGGACGGCCACTCACGTGAGGGTGCGGACACACTTAGCCGAGTCTCGTATGTCCCAGACCTTTATGTACGAGGTGGACACGGAGAACACCAAGCAAGAGGAGGAACAGTATTTAATAGACACCACGTTGTTGGGGTGCCCTTTTAAAGTGACAATTTCCTGTCCCGTCACCAGGTTCCATATTTTACACGTCCGATCTGAAAACAGAGGAGACAGAGTCAAAAACGTGACGACTCAAATTGTCCTAAAATGTTCTATTGTTGACTCAAAGAAGAACAAAATGGCCGCCTGACAGCTGCTGGTCTATACACACAAATTACCCCAATGACAAAGCAAAAACACATTTTTGGAAATGTGTGTCAATGTATTGAAAACGAAAATCTTAAATACTTTAAGCACATATGACACGTGACACATATATGAACATACTGTTCTCCTTTCATCATCGTTCTTCATCTGGAAGAGTTCACCTTTGGCATATTCAATTGATTGGACATGGTTTGGAAAGACACAAACTAGCATTTTGGTGAGGCATAGATCTGCTGATGGTTATATTGTAAACAACTTGCCAAAGCATTGAAAGTTCCCCGGAGCACAGAATCATTAAGAACTATGAAATTAAGTTGACAAACCACACATTCTCTTCCTAGAACTGACTGTACATCCAAACTAAGGAGCAGAGGAAGTAGGGCCTTCCTCAGGAAAGTGAACCAAATGGCCACCCTGACTGAGCTTCAGAGAACCTTCCAGAAAGACAACCATTTCTGCATTGTTTCGTCAATTAGGCTTTCATAATGAAGTGGCAATATGGAGGCCATTCCTGAGTGAAACTACACTTCACTGCTCCCAGAAGGACTGAGAGGGTATAAGGAAAAAGGCTCAACTTCACCAGGGTGAACTCAACCACGCTCCCGCATACATACAAGGCGATTGTTTATAACCTGTACTAGATCTGTGCCTTGACACAATCCAACACAAATCTACGGAGAGTTCTACAGAGAGACGGTTCCTTGTGCATCACGGCTTGGCCAACGTGTGGGATATAAGTGTGGGATATTTTCTAGGCAGCCGTGTGCCCGTCTAAATCATGTTCAGTTAATTGGATTTGCCGCAGGTGGTCTTCAATCAAGTTCCAGAGACATCTAGCAGATTGTCCAATGACACAGGATTTATCCGTGATCAAATTGTCGGAAAAAATGAATGTAAATGAGACACTTAAGATTTTCATTTTCAATAAATGGGAACACATTTGCAAGACGCGTTTTTCGCTTCGTCATAATGGATTATTGTGTGTAGATTAAAGGCAAAAAACGGGTGTCTAATTTTGTATACGCAGGATACGAACACGGCACAGAAAGTGTTGTACCTTTGGATCCGGTGAACAGCAGCTCGTCTGTGGCGTCCAAACAAAGGACTGGTTTTGAATGTCCCTCAGCTACTGCAGAACACTGTAGAGGGGCCGTTCTGCCGCCCTTGACCCCCCCGGTGGGAGTGATCACACCCCTGGAGAGAACACAGACAGCATTACACGCACATTCACAGACACACACACACACACACACGCTCACAGACACACACACACACACACACACACATCCAGAGAAACAAGCAAAACACTAACCCCTACACAGACCATCAATAACAACTTAGATCACAAACAAACACACAACCCCTGAGATGGAAACATAATATTCACACCGCAATGAATAACACAGATAATAATCCAGAAGAAGCATGTTTGAAGAAGCATGCCAGAAATAAACATATATATATATATGTAACCCTCTTCTATTATGTATCTGTCCATTCTCTACATTCATCCACCTGCCTCTCTATCCCTCCCTCCACCTCTCCCTTCGACCATTCCTCCATCTCTCCCTCCATCTTGCCCCCACATCTCTCCTCCATCTTGCCCCCATCTCTGCCTCCATCTTGCCCCCATCTCTCCCTCCATCTCTCCCTCCATCTTGCCCCCATCTCTCCCTCCATCTCTCCCTCCATCTTGCCCCCATCTCTCCCTCCACCTCTCCCTCCATCACTCCCTCCATCTTGCCCCCATCTCTCCTCCATCTTACCTCCATTTCTCCCTCCATCCTGCCCCATCTCTCCCTCCATCTTTCCCTCCATCTTGCTCCCATCTCTCCTCCATCTTGCCTCCATTTCTCCCTCCATCTTGCCCCCACCTTTCCCACCATCTTGCCCCCACATCTCTCCCTCCATCTTGCCCCCATCTCTCCCTCCATCTCTCCCTCCATCTTGCCCCCACATCTCTCCTCCATCTTGCCCCCACCTCTCCCTCCATCTTGCCCCCATCTCTCCCTCCATCTTGCCCCCATCTCTCTCTCTCCATCTCTCTCTCCATCTCTCCCTCCATCTTTCCCACCATCTTGCTCCCATCTCTCCTCCATCTTGCCCCCATCTCTCCCTCCATCCTACCCCCATCTCTCTATTTTTCAGGACACCAATTAGAGTCGTCTCTAAAGCCATCCATCTCCAGACTGGCAGTGGAAACAACCTCTCTCCCCTCAGAAAATAACGAGACTCTTTTATTTTCTACCCCTCTCCCTCATAATCCTCCCCCCTCCTCCTCCCGGTCCTTCTCAGTCGCCCCCCTCCCCGTTTCTCTCATGCCTCCCTCTCTGGCAGAAAACAAGCCCAGAGTGCTCAGTGGGAAGTGGGCCGATTGAGGCGGATAGATGGAAATTGGTCTCCAGTGTGTTTCCTATTGCGCTGACACTGGACCCACTAGATGACAGGACGACAGGAGAGAAACGGGAGGAAACAACCAGAGTAGACTGAGACGAGGGTGAGGGGACAGGAGTGTGTGGTCTTAAAGGAACCAGTGATTAAAGGGAAATCTGGGACAGACCTGTCTCCCTCGACCCATCACACACACACACACACACACACACACACACACACACACACACACACACACACACACACACACACACTGCATACACATTGACACACACACACAAACACACTGCATACACAGTGACACATGCCCACACACACACACACACTTGTCATATTCCTCCCTAGGTGGGTCGTGCATTGTGTCAGTAAACCAGGTGAACAGCATGTCCTGGCTATGAGGGGCCTCGGCCACACAGTGCAAAACTGAACAGAGAACAGAGAGGAAGACAAGCGGCATGCACGTCCAGCCAGAGCAGAACCAGAGGATATTAAAGCAGAGAACAGAAATGACACAACCGCGGTTCTACACAAAACACAGCTCATTTAAACGATGACAGTGAATGGCAACAGAATCACGTAGACCGGAGAAAAGTGAAACTCAACTCAAACCACGGGCCAAGAGTGGGACAAAAACACAACAACAACAACATCCTGTGACATCATATCCACATGCAACTTCTCGGCAAATCGTGATTGGGCTCATTCTGTGTCCTGGTTGTGAGAGTCAATCCACTTTCATTGTTCGGGCAGAAGTAGAGGCTTCTGGGAAAAGTGGGTGTGTGTAAATGGGGGGATTACACTTTGTTGCGTTCCAGAAGATGGGACGCATAAGGAAGAACTGTAGTTCTCACACTGAAACTATATCAGCTAGGTTCAAAATTCACACTTGCAGATGTTTAGAATTGTGCCACACCCTGTTTATGAATCAGGTGGTTGTGGGGTTCTTCTGAATGAACTAGAAAACACTGACCCGGCAAAAAAAAACAAAACACTGGGGTCTTACAAAAGGAGCCTTAAAGTTTTCGCATTATGTTCTGTGAAATAACGTTGTGTATAGCATCGCAGTGCAAACGTTGTCGCCTGTTATTGGGTAATGATTGTTGAAACCTGGCCGCCCATAAAATGAGATTAGCGTGGGCCGTCTACGATAATTCAGTTGTCTAAGTTTGAATCTGACGGAAGCCGGAGATGTAATAAGCCTGTCACATCTGTATGATGATCAGAGCCGTGAGATGTGAGATGGGTCTCCACTGTTCCTCTGTATTACATCTACCTCTATTAGATTATCAGAGAGATGGAGAAACAGAAGAGAGAGAGAGGGAGACCGATAGAGAGGGAGGGAGATAGAGAGAGAGAGAGAGAGAGAGAGAGAGAGAGGGAGACCGATAGAGAGGAAGATTGTTAAGAATAATCATTGATTATTATTAGTTTTTAATTTCTCTAAACTCGTTATTAAATCAAATGACTATACACACCAGGTCTCGTTCGATTCAATTATTCAGAGAGCCTACAAAACCAAGGATACAATTAGCCTTATAACTCCCTGAAAAGGCCGTCCCCTAGAACCCAAAATGCACCTTCAGTACTTCAAAAATAAAAGTAGTTATGTATACAGTACATCACAAACCAATTAGGCCTCTATACAGCACATTGTAATGGTCTTTTATTATAGCAATCCTGCTCCTTCCTAACAGAGAAAGAGAGAGAAAGGGACAGAGAGAGAAGAAGAGATAGAGAGAGGGACAGAGAGAGGGACAGAGAGAGAGAGGAAGAGATAGAGAGAGGGAGAGAGAGAGAGGAAAAGATAGAGAGAGGGACAGAGAGAGGGACAGAAAGAGAGAGGAAGAGATAGAGAGAGGGAGAGAGAGAGAGAGAGAGAGAGGAAGAGATAGAGAGAGACAGAGATAGAGGAAGAGAGAGAGAGAGGAAGAGATAGAGAGAGGGACAGAGAGAGGAAGAGAGATAGGTATGACAGCGACAACTAGCTAACTACAACCTTGAAGTCTCTCTAACTCACTGGTTAAATAATGACGCTGCTTGGTGCAGGGTATCGGTCCCATAACAAATCAGGGTACTGCAATAACGGGTCAACATACATGTATTTAGGGAAGCCAAGGGAACTCTGAATATTAATTATTTATCTGCCGATTATGCGCTTTGCTTTCATTGTTTTTCTTCAATTCACCAGTGGCCTGAAAGGGTGAGAGTCAAACTCTGTAGAAACATTAATCAGCAAGCTTATTATTTCTATGAAAAAAGGTAAGCTGTACACCAGGGTTGGGGTTTAGGTGGGTAACATTAGCATTAGATAAACTAGACACCAGGGTCGGGGTTTAGGTTGGTAACATTAGCATTAGATAAGCTAGACACCAGGGTTGGGGTTTAGGTTGGTAACATTAGCATTAGATAAGCTAGACACCAGGGTTGGGGTTTAGGTGGGTAACATTAGCATTAGATAAGCTAGACACCAGGGTTGGGGTTTAGGTTGGTAACATTAGCATTAGATAAGCTAGACACGAGGGTTGGGGTTTAGGTGGGTACCATTACCATTAGATAAGCTAGACACCAGGGTTGGGGTTTAGGTTGGTAACATTAGCATTAGATAAGCTAGACACCAGGGTTGGGGTTTAGGTTGGTAACATTAGCATTAGATAAGCTAGACACCAGGTTGAGGTTTAGGTGGGTAACATTAGCATTAGATAAGCTAGACACCAGGGTTGAGGTTTAGGTGGGTAACATTAGCATTAGATAAGCTAGACACCAGGGTTGGGGTTTAGGTTGGTAACATTAGCATTAGATAAGCTAGACACCAGGGTTGGGGTTTAGGTGTGTAACATTAGCATTAGATAAGCTAGACACCAGGGTTGGGGTTTAGGTGGGTAACATTAGCATTAGATAAGCTAGACACCAGGGTTGGGGTTTAGGTGGGTAACATTAGCATTAAATAAGCTAGACACCAGGGTTGGGGTTTAGGTGGGTAACATTAGCATAAGATAAGCTAGACACCAGGGTTGGGGTTTAGGTGGGTAACATTAGCATTAGATAAGCTAGACACCAGGGTTGGGGTTTTGGTGGGTAACATTAGCATAAGATAAGCTAGACACCAGGGTTGGGGTTTAGGTGTGTAACATTAGCATTAGATAAGCTAGACACCAGGGTTGGGGTTTAGGTGGGTAACATTAGCATTAGATAAGCTAGACACCAGGGTTGGGGTTTAGGTGGGTAACATTAGCATTAAATAAGCTAGACACCAGGGTTGGGGTTTAGGTGGGTAACATTAGCATAAGATAAGCTAGACACCAGGGTTGGGGTTTAGGTGGGTAACATTAGCATTAGATAAGCTAGACACCAGGGTTGGGGTTTTGGTGGGTAACATTAGCATAAGATAAGCTAGACACCAGGGTTGGGGTTTAGGTGGGTAACATTAACATTAAATAAGCTATAACTATATTTGTGTTATTTTCACTGTAGACTATTTAAATAGGTGGTTGGATTACTAGAAGTTGAAATGGTGCAATAATTGTGGAGGCCACTTTGAATGAAAATGCTTATATAGTTCTTCAGCACTCCAAATGTGATACATGAATCTATATGATACATGTTGGGTTTGCGGACACAGACATGTGGCTACTGCATAATCACAACTAATTGAGCAAACAACACAATTATCAAAACACAGGCTGTAATACAGCTTTTTCCTTGGCTTCTCCGGATGAGGGTGACCAAGCAGTGACCATGTCTACATATCAACCAAAGCACCCCCATAAGGCTTCAATTATTCATGTTGGTATAGCCAACTGCTTTAGGGCAATTTCAAAGAATCAATGTGGACGTTTAGAACTTTCTAGAATGGTTGTGAAAACTGTGATTGATATGTCACTGTATAAATGCAAGTAATTGGTTATAGGATGGGAGAGAGGGCGTTCAAATGGTTGTATACACTATCAGGGGTCATTTCTGTGCAATCAGTTCTAAGTAAACTTCAATAAATGTAACTGTCCTTAACCAAGAAAAAGGTAATATTGGTAACACAGAACCCCCACAGGTAAGAGGGGTGTAGAAAACACAGAACCCCCACAGGTAGGAGGGGCTTAGTAACACAGAACCCCCACAGGTAGGAGGGGCTTGGTAAACACAGAACCCCCACAGGTAGGAGGGGCTTAGTAACACAGAACCCCCTCAGGTAGGAGGGGCTTGGTTAACACAGAACCCTCTCAGGTAGAAGGGGCTTGGTTTACACAGAACCCCCTCAGGTAGAAGGGGCTTGGTTAACACAGAACCCCCTCAGGTAGAAGGGGCTTAGTAAACACAGAACCTTCACAGGTAGGAGGGGTGTGGACAACACAGAACCCCCACAGGCAAGAGGGGTGTGGTAAACACAGAACCCCCACACGTAGGGAGACGATTGGACAAGGATGAAGGGGAAATAATGAGGTAAAATCATGCTCCTACATAGACTCCTCCCACCCTGGAAAGGGGAGGAGGGACCAACCATGCAAGAGAAAAGACAGAATGACAGAGACGGACAGATTATGTCTACCTGAGCACCTCGGAGAGAGAGGAGTCGCTGTCATCCGACCTGAATACAAAACAGGACCAGGAGAGGAGGAGAAGGGGGGTACAAATGTTAGGAGGAGAGGAGAGGAAAATAGGTTAGGAGAAAAAGACAGCAAGTTAAGCTACCGCTAGAGGAGTAAGGCTTATGGCCTATTGGTTAGGTTTAGATGCAGGTCAGGGTTAGATCTGGGGAAAGGGGTTGGCCTGCGGGTTACAATATATTACAAGATTGCGAAGGTTGTGGGGTTTAGGGGATGGCCTGAGTGACAGCCTGTTTTGTATATGACAAGATTGCAGATGGGGGTGGGGTTTAGAGGTTGGCTTGAGTGACAGCCTGTTACACTATATGACAAGATTGCAGAAGAGGGTGGGGTTTAGAGGTTGGCCTGAGTGTCAGTCTGTTACGCTATATGACAAGATCGCAGAAGAGGGTGGGGTTTAGAGGTTGGCTTGAGTGACAGCCTGTTTTGTATATGACAAGATTGCAGATGGGGGTGGGGTTTAGAGGTTGGCTTGAGTGACAGCCTGTTACACTATATGACAAGATTGCAGAAGAGGGTGGGGTTTAGAGGTTGGCCTGAGTGTCAGTCTGTTACGCTATATGACAAGATCGCAGAAGAGGGTGGGGTTTAGAGGTTGGCTTGAGTGACAGCCTGTTACGCTATATGACAAGATTGCAGATGGGGGTGGGGTTTAGAGGTTGGCTTGAGTGACAGCCTGTTACACTATATGACAAGATTGCAGAAGAGGGTGGGGTTTAGGGGATGGCTTGAGTGACAGCCTGTTACACTATATGACAAGATTGCAGAAGAGGGTGGGGTTTAGAGGTTGGCTTGAGTGACAGCCTGTTACACTATATGACAAGATTGCAGATGGGGGTGGGGTTTAGAGGTTGGCTTGAGTGACAGCCTGTTACACTATATGACAAGATTGCAGAAGAGGGTGGGGTTTAGAGGTTGGCCTGAGTGACAGCCTGTTACGCTATATGACAAGATTGCAGAAGAGGGTGGGGTTTAGAGGTTGGCTTGAGTTACAGCCTGTTACACTATATGACAAGATTGCAGATGGGGTGGGGTTTAGAGGTTGGCTTGAGTGACAGCCTGTTACACTATATGACAAGATTGCAGAAGAGGGTGGGGTTTAGAGGTTGGCCTGAGTGACAGCCTGTTTTGTATATGACAAGATTGCAGATGGGGGTGGGGTTTAGAGGTTGGCTTGAGTGACAGCCTGTTACACTATATGACAAGATTGCAGAAGAGGGTGGGGTTTAGAGGTTGGCTTGAGTGACAGCCTGTTACGCTATATGACAAGATTGCAGATGGGGGTGGGGTTTAGAGGTTGGCTTGAGTGACAGCCTGTTACACTATATGACAAGATTGCAGAAGAGGGTGGGGATTAGGGGATGGCTTGAGTGACAGCCTGTTACACTATATGACAAGATTGCAGAAGAGGGTGGGGTTTAGAGGTTGGCTTGAGTGACAGCCTGTTACACTATATCACAAGATTGCAGATGGGGGTGGGGTTTAGAGGTTGGCTTGAGTGACAGCCTGTTACACTATATGACAAGATTGCAGAAGAGGGTGGGGTTTAGAGGTTGGCCTGAGTGACAGCCTGTTACGCTATATGACAAGATTGCAGAAGAGGGTGGGGTTTAGAGGTTGGCTTGAGTGACAGCCTGTTACACTATATGACAAGATTGCAGATGGGGGTGGGGTTTAGAGGTTGGCTTGAGTGACAGCCTGTTACACTATATGACAAGATTGCAGAAGAGGGTGGGGTTTAGAGGTTGGCTTGAGTGACAGCCTGTTACACTATATGACAAGATGGCAGATGGGGGTGGGGTTTAGAGGTTGGCCTGAGTGACAGCCTGTTACACTATATGACAAGATTGCAGAAGGGGGTGGGGTTTAGGGGTTGGTAAAAAAAAACATATAGAAAGTTAAAAGAGAGTAGATCAGTTAGCGGAGTGGATAGTAAGACTACAGGTAGGGTTTCCCAGTTACCAGGAAGTAAAGGTGGAAGTGACGAGAGCTGGGAGCGGAGATTAGGTTGTCAGAGGGAAGAAGCCAGTCGATTGGAGAAAAGGGTTGTCAATCAGACCTAAAGTCACATACGTGCCCCCTGCACCAGGGGTGTTAAACCGATTCCACGATGGTCTAGTGTATGCAGGTTTTTGTTTTTTCCTTTAAATTTGTTCGCAGTTCAGACCTAAACAACCAGGTGATGGTAGAACCTAACCAATTAGTGACCTAATTAATGAATCAAGTACAAAAATCTGTATACAACTGGCCCTCCATGGAACCGGTTAGACACCTCTGCCCTACACTGTTATTTCGCTGTCTCTGTGGTAATAGTCCTTCTGGGTTGTGAGTAGGGAAAAGACAAATCTGTGAGGCAAACCATGCAATAAAGCCAGTATAAAAAAATATATGGTCACATTCAAAATTGTGTGTTTCACCCTTGACAGGGTCCTGGTCAAATGTAGTGCACCATAAAGGGAATTAAGTGCTATTGGGATGCACCCTATGAATATTAGATTGCTCACTTCACGGGGTTGTTGCTGTGAAAGAGTAAGCTTTATAATATGAGTTGTAAATACTGGATGTCTGCAGGGGACAATGCGGTAGGAAGATAACATTATATAACCTGGATAAATTCAGCCACAATATCAGCTTTTTCATATTGTTGGTGGTTTATGGGGATATTTGTCAGCTTGCTGATGAATTGGTTTGTAAATGTGTGATTGTACACTGTTTAAAACCATATAACGTCTACAATTCAAAACATATTGTAATTCTCCACAGGGAACCATGTTGAGCAGCTGTTGAACACACATTTTTTTGCAAAAGCTGTGTTGGGAGTCTTCTTGACAAAGCAGGAACATTCCTAGAACGTATTTCTTTTCAGTGATTAAACAATAATGTGTTTCACATGCAATTAATGAAACCATATTATTCTTATGATGAATACTTTAAACTGAGAGTAAGCCAACAAAAAACAAAAAACCAGCACAGATACAATATACTTTAATTAACAAATACTCAAAGTGACCCCTAAACATGATTATGTTAAACAATGAAATTAAAAACAATTAACTTTCTCTAAACCTTATAAGATAAACCCAATGTCCACTAAACCATGTAACATAAACCCAATGTCCACTAAACCATGTAAGATAAACCCAATGTCCACTAAACCATGTAAGATAAACCCAATGTCCACTAAACCATGTAAGATAAACCCAATGTCCACTAAACCATGTAAGATAAACCCAATGTCCACTAAACCATGTAAGATAAACCCAATGTCCACTAAACCATGTAAGATAAACCCAATGTCCACTAAACCATGTAAGATAAACCCAATATCCACTAAACCATGTAAGATAAACCCAATATCCACTAAACCATGTAAGATAAACCCAATATCCACTAAACCATGTAAGATAAACCCAATGTCCACTAAACCATGTAAGATAAACCCAATATCCACTAAACCATGTAAGATAAACCCAATATCCACTAAACCATGTAAGATAAACCCAATATCCACTAAACCATGTAAGATAAACCCAATATCCACTAAACCATGTAAGATAAACCCAATATCCACTAAACCATGTAAGATAAACCCAATATCCACTAAACCATGTAAGATAAACCCAATATCCACTAAACCATGTAAGATAAACCCAATATCCACTAAACCATGTAAGATAAACCCAATATCCACTAAACCATGTAAGATAAACCCAATATCCACTAAACCATGTAAGATAAACCCAATATCCACTAAACCATGTAAGATAAACCCAATATCCACTAAACCATGTAAGATAAACCCAATGTCCACTAAACCATGTAAGATAAACCCAATATCCACTAAACCATGTAAGATAAACCCAATGTCCACTAAACCATGTAAGATAAACCCAATATCCACTAAACCATGTAAGATAAACCCAATATCCACTAAACCATGTAAGATAAACCCAATGTCCACTAAACCATGTAAGATAAACCCAATGTCCACTAAACCATGTAAGATAAACCCAATATCCACTAAACCATGTAAGATAAACCCAATATCCACTAAACCATGTAAGATAAACCCAATATCCACTAAACCATGTAAGATAAACCCAATATCCACTAAACCATGTAAGATAAACCCAATATCCACTAAACCATGTAAGATAAACCCAATATCCACTAAACCATAAGATAAACCCAATATCCACTAAACCATGTAAGATAAACCCAATATCCACTAAACCATGTAAGATAAACCCAATATCCACTAAACCATGTAAGATAAACCCAATATCCACTAAACCATGTAAGATAAACCCAATATCCACTAAACCATGTAAGATAAACCCAATATCCACTAAACCATGTAAGATAAACCCAATATCCACTAAACCATGTAAGATAAACCCAATATCCACTAAACCATGTAAGATAAACCCAATATCCACTAAACCATGTAAGATAAACCCAATATCCACTAAACCATGTAAGATAAACCCAATATCCACTAAACCATGTAAGATAAACCCAATGTCCACTAAACCATGTAAGATAAACCCAATATCCACTAAACCATGTAAGATAAACCCAATATCCACTAAACCATGTAAGATAAACCCAATATCCACTAAACCATGTAAGATAAACCCAATATCCACTAAACCATGTAAGATAAAAACCATCCACTAAACCATGTAAGATAAACCCAATATCCACTAAACCATAAGTAAGATAAACCCAATATCCACTAAACCATGTAAGATAAACCCAATATCCACTAAACCATGTAAGATAAACCCAATATCCACTAAACCATGTAAGATAAACCCAATATCCACTAAACCATGTAAGATAAACCCAATATCCACTAAACCATGTAAGATAAACCCAACTTTCCTGTAGTTTCACCACCAAAACACCACATCCTGTTTTAATCCAGATCCCAGTTGAGCAAACAAAACTAAGTACATTATGCAGCACCATTCAATGGAAAACATTTGTAAAATAACATTGATGTTACTATCCATTTCAGAACACCATCTGCACACTCAACTTAATCCAGACAAAATGTTTGCATGCTGTCAACCAGAGGATTGAGCTCCTTTCTGCTCATTTACCTACTCCAGGTTTAGATAATGAGAATCCACAGGCTACCTACGGCAGCCATAGACCACCCTAGTGTCTATACCCCCCCCACCCCACCCACACACACGCACGCACGCACACACACACACCAGTTTGTACATTAATTAGGGGATCAATAAACCTCACAACCAAGCATGATAAATAAAGATTATAAAATACACACAATAATAAAAGAGATCATAGAACAAGACTCTAGAATATTCATCTATGCTCTAGAGTATTCTTCAATGCTCTAGACTAGAGCATTGAGTAAGACTAGATCATAGAACAAGACTCTAGAGCATAGACTGAGACTCTAGACCATGTAATACGACAAGACTCTAGAGCATAGAACAAGATTCCAGATCATAGAACAAAACTCTAGAGCATATAATACGACTCTAGAATAAAGAACGAGACTCTAGAGCATAGAACAAGACTCAAGAGCATAGGATAAGACTCAAGTCAAGAGCATAGAACAAAAATCTATAAACAGGACATCCTCTATTAGCCAATCTATTTACAGGACATCCTCTGTTAGCCAATCTATTTACAGGACATCCTCTATTAGCCGATCTATTTACAGGACATCCTCTGTTAGCCAATCTATATACAGTACATCCTCTATTAGCCAATCTATTTACAGGACATCCTCTATTAGCCAATCTATTTACAGTACATCCTCTATTAGCCAATCTATTTACAGGACATCCTCTGTTAGCCAATCTATTTACAGGACATCCTCTGTTAGCCAATCTATTTACAGTGCATCCTCTATTAGCCAATCTATTTACAGGACATCCTCTATTAGCCAATCTATTTACAGGACATCCTCTATTAGCCAATCTATTTACGGGACATCCTCTATTAGCCAATCTATTTACAGGACATCCTCTATTAGCAAGGACCTTAACCTTTTTAATGTTTCAATACATTCCTTTAAAGAGTAGTGTTCCCACCTCATTTATCCAATTTCTATCGGTCTACCTGAGCTCTATTGTAGAATACAATCTTTAATCCTGCGTCTAGACTCTCGACTGAAGTGAATTGCTTTTTGTGCCAGAAAAAGTAAATTCGAGCAATCAGCCAAAGGTACGGGACCTACAACGAGGTAGAAGATTAGAAAAGAAAGAGAAACCAAATGAAACTGGTGGGAGATGGATGGTTGGACAGAGACCTTCAGAGTTAAGGTCTTAAGGTTAGTCTTAAGGTGACCGTGAGTGTGTGTGAAGGTCTTACTTGTCCAGCGCAGAACCTTGGCTCTGGTTGCTGGTGAGCCTGGAGAAGACGTTACGATCAGTCCGGGTTCTGAGAGGGGGGGAGGAGGGGGGAGTATACCCATCAGCAAGTCTGTGAGAGAGCGGGGGGGAGAGGAGGTGAGAAGGAGGAGTTGAGAACAAGGGGTGGGGGGAAGGAGGTGCAGGTTAAGTTGGGAAGAGGAGGATGAGGAGTGGGGTGTTTGGGGATAAAGAGGAGTGGTCGTGGGAGTCGGGAAGGTGAGAAGGAGGGTTGGAGAGAGAAAAGGATGGACAAATGCAGGAAATAGTGAAACTGCTTGTTTTTCAAGTGTTATTCTGTCACATATTTAAGAGGTTGACTTACAGATTCGTTTATTAATTGGTCATAGCTAGTGTGTTTAGGTACGATAACTCACTTAACATCATGCAAACTAGCAAAGCCAGGCCTTTTTGGACTCCCTTTCAGCCAAGATGAATCATTTTGACTGAAACATTACAAAAGTAATAATATTGATTGCATGTATGCCTTTGTGTTTGGTAACATCTTTCAAATTCTCTAACAAAACAAATATTTTTTTTTCAAATAAAACAACTTAATTTCTATAACATTTTTACTCTCTGCCTCCAGTGCCAAATGCTTATATGAAACCTTTGATACACCTCAAATAAAGGGCTTAATATTACTGTACTGTTAATTAGGGAAAAAAACAATTCAGGAAAATGGGGAAACGGGATGCAATGTGTCGACCTGTGATTTGAAAAGATTACCTGTAAGACTGTCCCCGGTCATACGACTTCCTTCTGGTTAGAGGGGAGGTGTCTCCACCACGAGACTGCCTGGGACTGAGAAACACACACAAACACACACACAGATAAAGATATAGAGGGGATGACAAACAAAACAATACAGAGAGAGCAATTGAGCAAGAGATAAAGTGATAGAGAGAAAGAGATAAAGACAAAGAGTTAATCATTAATGAAAACAAAGTTTAAAGGACACTTTTTATATGATTAAATAATCACTATATCTAATCTTGTCAATGACTCAATGTCCTATAAATTTTGCCATATTTCCTTCTCATTTCAAATACGTCTCATGAATAACAAGGACCGTGACCCCAAACCTTTCAACAGTGGTGTACATATAACGTCAATTCCCGGGATGTCAGACAGGTGGCGCTGTTCAGAAGACCCCAACCACCATCTTCGTACCACCCAAAAGGGAAAGGGCTCTATAGCCAAGCACTCACAAGGTGTGTCCCCGTACAGGTAGGCTGATGGTCCTGGACACTCTGTCTCTGATGATGGGGAGGGTTAGGCTGAGACCACTGACGCCAGCCCCATTCTCCTGGATGTCCGTCAGGGAGGCCAGGGACTTGGTGATATTCTTGGAGGACGAGTCTATCATGGGGCCCAGGTACTCGGCTGATACAGCCTTCATCTGAGCCGACAGACGAGGCTCCGTCTGGGAGGTGGATGTAGAGAGGAGAAAGTCAAAGATGTTTCAAATCAAATCAAATGTATCTGCGAAACTTAGACAAAGCCTACAATTTGAAAAGTGTATTTAGATTCTAATGGATGACAAGTGAAGTTTGTTATGCAAGGTGTTAATTATAGCCTGGGGGCTCGGTCAAGGCCATCATGGACCTAGTTACTCATGTGCAGATGGTCCCACCTCCTGGCCACTGAGGGTATTACATCAATCAGATTTCAACAAAAACGGTCTACCTAAAACCAATTCAATACATCCATGATTCTTAGGAGTCAGACCCAAAAATACACCTGAAATCGTCAAATCGCCCACCTGAACCTTTAGCTTGAAGTCATCCTGACTGGCTGAAGACTTCAGCTGAGATACGCTGGAGAGAGAGAGAGATCATGTGACAGATGTGATTGTTATGTAAGCACAACAATGACAGTGTGCAATATCAGTCAATTCCAGACAAAAAAATAGCAATATATTATATTTTTCTGTAATTTAACGTTATGCAAAGATAGAGGAGTTTTTGCAGACGCATGTTCGGCGAAGGCAAGCGATTAGAATCCTGAGACCCGCTCGGCCCTTTAATGGATTTAAGGGTATAAAAACTCCTCAGGCGTGATTTGCCCTTTTAAAAAAATGGGCCAACCAATATAAAAGGATTCTGATAACCAGTGATACAGTTGAGTCTTGCTGATCGGCACAAAGTGTATGAGTTGGTGAAACATGAGATGTTTGATTATTCACAGTGTGTAAAAGTGGACCATGAATCGCATCGATCAAGTCACGAGTGTGTCCCAAAAACTGGTGCGTTTATCAAACCCCTCAGCCACTCTGTGTTTGGCCAGCTACAAGTCACCACTAAGTATTTAGGGGTTTAAGATCCACAGGATTTCTTACCTCCCATCAGAGGTCTGGCTAAACTCGGACGGATCCTCATCTGTACTGGTGTAACCATTCTCTGTGGACATGGACAGAGAAACACAAGTGTGACAGAGAGTCAGTGTTGAAACATGTGTTTGTGTGTGTGCGTGAATGTGTGTGTGTGTTTTCTTACCCTGTTGTACGTTATGAATGAGAGCCTGCAATTCGGGGATACACTCAGCTTTCTCTCTCAGTGCATCCAGGATGATGTGGTTGTGGGCGGAGCCAATCATATCCGTCTGTCTCAGCTGGCCCTCCAATAGGCGGATCTGGGACTCCTTCTGAGCCACCTGTAAACCCTACACACACAGAGACGCACAGAGACACAACACATACAGACAGACAAGGACACACACACACACACATACACACACACACACAACACATACAGCCAGACACGAACACAAACACACACACACACACAGTCAGACACAAACACGAACACACACACGCTACATCACGAGTCGGCTAGATACAATGTCCATAATTGTTTTGTCATAGAATACTGATAATTCTGAAATACTAAATATTAGTTTAGGATATCAGTATTACCACAAATGAGAATATTATGAAAGTGTCTCAATTTTATAAAATAATACGATTAAAAGATTTAGTATAAATCATTTTCTAAATGTGGTGAACTTGCAGCAGAAAAAAAATATTATTTAAACAGTGTTGCCTAGAGTTACAAACAATACGACATCTCAATCCCCCTGAAGTTCTTGCATTTCCTGAAATGGCCAGCAGAGGGAGGCATACACTAACTTCAGATACTGCATCACCTACCAAAGGAAGACACCCAAAGAGGTGTCTTGTTGATAACACTAATTTACTGTCGACAATCGGATAGAAATTAATTAGGACAACAGGAAACTAGAAAGACCTTTAGCTACCAGGTAATCCCAGGTCATAGTTACCTTGTCAATGGAGGCCTTCAGGAAATGGTCCAAGAGGTGTCGGGCCTCGGCCAAAGAGCAAGAGCTGATGACCACTGAAGTATCCACTGAATCCAGCTCATCCTGCAGGAAACACCCTGGCTTCAGTAGGCCGCATGTCACTGAGCTTCACACAGCTGTGTGTGTGTGTGTGTGTGTGTGTGTGTGTGTGTGTGTGTGTACCTGTTCGTGCTTGTGTGTTCTCACCTTAGTCTCTTCAATCTGAACAATGGTTGCCTGACAGTCTGATAGGCTGTCATTGATGTAGTCAATGTTGGCGTTTAGAACCTCAATCTCGTCGTTGATTTCCTGGACCAGGCGGTCCTCACCGTCAGGCCACTCCCCCTGGGACATAAGCACCTCCCTTTTACACAACAGCCCCTCCTGTTGCACAGTCAGCTCCTCACGCTTCTGTCTCACACACATAAAGACACACACATAGACACACACATAAACACACACATACATTAGATCACGAATGCTGCTCGTATCAACGCTGTTCAACCTGTATTATCTGTATATTGACTCTTCATATGATCCTGTATTGTCATGTAGCATCCCCCAAATTTCCTTGGATGTTCTCCTAACTTTCAGCTCAACTTTAAAGGAAGAGAAGGTCCAAGATCCAAAGAAGAGGAGGTCCAAGATCCAAAGAAGAGGAGGTCCAATAGACAGATGTCCCAAACTAAACGGTCATAGTGGACGGATGTGACCTCGTACCTTAATAAGTCGATCCATGTCTGCCTCCACGTTGGCGATGGTCATCCTCTGCATGACGATGTCCAGGATACGCCTCTCCAGCGTCTGCCATTTCTGACGGGCCGCCTTGGCGAAACTCGTACTCCCGCCCTGCACAGCCTTATTCGGCTGCACCCGCTTCCTGCTGTCAGGGGGGAGGGGCCGTACGTCATTCATCGCAGTCCAATCAGAAGATAAACGACTCGTGCTCACGTCCATGTCAACGGAATCACATAGAACCTCTGAATCCGAACAACACCAATTGACAGATGAAATACACACTAACCCAGCGACCCGAGTCCCGTTTGTGGTCGCCACTTCACTCTCGCCGTTGTAGCCGTTGATCTTGGTGTTCCACTGTCGGACTATGTTAGAGACGTTGGTCGGTGTGGTCCTGAGAGACCGACAGGGAGGGAGGGAAAACATCAGGGACAATTAATATTTAAATAATTCTATTAAAAGAGGTTGTATACCTGATTACTCGGTTGACAGAGAAAGAGTTCTTAAGTAAACATTTATTTCGTGCCTGCCCTGTGCTGAGCATAAAATACTTACAAGAAATATACACTGCATCCACAAAAGCGTTCTCATAAAATGACCTGTTGAAAACGTCAACATGGTGTACTGTTTGGTCTCATTTGGGACACACCCTATAAGTAGAGGTACTACTCACCGATTGGACTCCGGTTCAGAAGAGGTGGTGCTGGCAGAAAGTTCTGCTCCAGAGTCCAGTGGCTGCAGCCGTCTGGCCATGCGTCCAGACAGGGGTTTAGCCAGCCGCCGTAATGCTGTCACCTCCTGACTCTTTCTCCTCAGAACCAGCTCCTGCTGGCGCTTCTGACACTCCAGCGAACGGATCTGGTACTAAAGAGAGGCGAGCGTATTAGCCAGTCTGTTCACTAACCAAACGTTCTTCATGCAATTGGTAACTGAAAAAACGCGAGTGAGAAAAACCTCAGCTAGGCTACGGTCGAGGTTAGCCTAGAGACATAATAAAATTAATAATAATATCGTACACTCACACTCACACGCACACACTCACACACACACACACACACACACTCACACACACTCACACACTCACACACTCACACACTCACACACTCACACACTCACACACACACACACACACCACTGACCTCTTGCCGGCGCTGCTCCTTCTTAAGCTGAGCGATCTCCCTGTTCCTCTTGGCTTCGACCATCCTCCTTCTCTGCTGCTCCTCCTTCATCTGCTTCATCAGTGCCACCTGGGTAATGGAAGACACACTGCACTCAACTGGAGAATACTGGACATTTTTACATAAGATGTGAAATAAGCGTTTAGCTTATTGAACACAATGTGGAGACAGTGACTAATAAAGGCTGGAACATCCTGTCATCTATACCGTATCATAACACAATATCTCACACCCTTCCGCTTGCTCAATATATCATGAAATAACCTCCCTCCCCTGACAAAAAATCTGAATAAAAAACTCCTGGCCTCACTTTGGCTTTCTTCATCTCGTTAACCTCCTGCTGTAGTTTCTTCAGTTCCCGTTCGTATCGTCCCTGGTTCTTCAGCAGACGAGCGTGTTCCTTCTGGGCTGCCTGGAGTTTCAGCAGGTCTCTGTTCATCTCCTTCAGACGTTTCTCGTACTCTGACTTTACCCTGCTCGCCTTCTCCTCTGTGCAGTTCTCCATGGACACTGAATGGGAAATGGGGGAGGTTCTTTGTAGACCTTTGTGTGCTGATTATGTCTGAACATGTGACTACATTACCCATAACTCACTGAGGTTGTGTACTACCCTGTCTCTCTCCAGCTGTGTGTCTCCTGAACATATGACTACATTACCCATAACTCACTGAGGTTGTGTAGTACTCTGTCTCTCTCCAGCTGTGTGTCTCCTGAACATATGACTACATTACCCATAACTCACTGAGGTTGTGTAGTACTCTGTCTCTCTCCAGCTGTGTGTCTCCTGAACATATGACTACATTACCCATAACTCACTGAGGTTGTGTAGTACTCTGTCTCTCTCCAGCTGTGTGTCTCCTGAACATATGACTACATTACCCATAACTCACTGAGGTTGTGTAGTACTCTGTCTCTCTCCAGCTGTGTGTCTCCTGAACATGTGACTACATTACCCATAACTCACTGAGGTTGTGTAGTACTCTGTCTCTCTCCAGCTGTGTGTCTCCTGAACATGTGACTACATTACCCATAACTCACTGAGGTTATGTATTACTCTGTCTCTCTCCAGCTGTGTGTCTCCTGAACGTGTGACTACATTACCCACAACTCACTGAGGTTGTGTAGTACTCTGTCTCTCTCCAGCTGTGTGTCTCGGATCTTGTTCTGGAGTAGGATGAGCTTTTCTTCGTACTGCAGTTTGAGCTGCAGGAGTCTCTTCTGGCTGTTCTCCAGTTCATCAATTAACTTCTGCTTGATCTCAATCTCACATGTCAAGTCTGCAAGGTCCGCCTGGAAGTTAGCTGCAGAAGAGTAGAGGTGCGCGGGCAAAGGGGTTAAAAGAAATCCAAGGTGAAAAATAGGAGGTACTCTGTACTAAAGGTACTATCAGTCAGATTCTAATTCTACCCTAAATTCATGTTGTGCTACCTAGCAATCCCAAAATAGACCTAGAGATTGAAAAGCGATTGTGAGCAAGTTCTCCAACAGGTTGATTACAGTAGGCATACATGAAATGCCAAAAGTATTTTAGACAGTGACATGTCCCATTTTTGGGATCAATTAGTCAGCACTTTGGATTGATTTAAAATAATAGAGTCTGGTAATAGTGCAGACAGTTAGCTTGAATTTCAGTCTGTTGTCATGAATATTGGATGAAGTGTTTAGAACGTACAGCACATACATCCCCCCCCGTGTTATTTTTTTCATTCTGTCTCTATAAATAAATATAATAGTAAGTTGAAGTACCGTGAAACCAGGAAGACAAAGGAAACAATTTAGAAATTAGAAATACAATCTATATCTATATTTTATAAGCCCCCCATTATTTGAACATGTATATTGATATAAAAACGTAGTGCACCAAGGGAAATTGTGCAGGAGAGAGCAGAAGTGTGAGCATTATTGAAACAGCCACTCGAGTTATCCATTACAAGGAGCTTTCATGGTCAAAAAACATTGAAGAGCCCTCCACCAATCAGATCGTCCACATTATAAAGAACTGAATGGTTTCAGAAGCACTACCAGAGGGGTCTTCACCTTTCTCATCAGAGTCTGAATCCGAATCGACCAAACTCTCATCGCTGTCAAACTCCTCTTCGTCCCTGCCTCCCTCCTCCTCGTCCTCCTCCTCTTCATCACAACCGCTCTCTTCCTCCTGCAGCGGAGACATCACGTCGTCCGTGCAGTTGTCGTCTGAGTCCAACTCTCCGTTTTCCCCGCCCTGTCCGTTTTCTCCGTTCTGTACGTTTTCTCCGTTGGGTCCGTTCTCGTGAGAGTGAAGCTTCACTCTTTTCTTTAAGCCCTTATCTTTTTCTGGGCTGCATGTAGAAAATATGAATTAGGCCTCAGGCAAGATCACTCAGACAAGCACACTAGCAGACAAGATATCGACAGTACCTGAATGATCCTCTGTCTCCAAAGAAATTAAATAACGGCAAGACAACCACAACACAGCCGCAAGATACCTGAGATAACATGTGACTCAAAGATCTGAGATAACCTGTGACTCTCAGAAACCCGTGATAACCTTTGACTCTCAGATACCTGTGGCTCTCAGATACCTGTGATAACCTGTGACTCTCAGACACCTGTGATAACCTGTGACTCTCAGACACCTGTGATAACCTGTGACTCTCAGACACCTGTGATAACCTGTGACTCTCAGACACCTGTGATAACCTGTGACTCTCAGACACCTGTGATAACCTGTGACTCTCAGACACCTGTGATAACCTGTGACTTTCAGACACCTGTGATAACCTGTGACTCTCAGACACCTGTGATAACCTGTGACTCTCAGACACCTGTGATAACCTGTGACTCTCAGACACCTGTGATAACCTGTGACTCTCAGAAACCTGTCATAACCTGTGACTCTGAGACACCTGTGATAACCTGTGACTCTCAGATACCTGTGATAGCCTGTGACTCTCAGACACCTGAGATAAACTGTGACTCTCAGACACCTGAGATAAACTGTGACTCTCAGACACCTGAGATAACCTGTGACTCTGAGACACCTGAGTTAACCTGTGACTCTCAGAAACCTTTGCAGGTTTAATTAGCATTCAAGTCTTCACTCAATACACAGTGGCAAAGTGAAAAATCAATGCTTGTCTCTGTAATTACATCATTAGCCTACAAGTTTGGCCCTATTCCAGTACCATTTACTCGCTAAATATAAATGGTATTAGGGCCCAACTCTGCTTTTGCTCAAATGCTGTGAACAGCAGAATCCTGTCCGTTTCCCTCTAGGTCCTCTGCCCCCTCACCTCATCCGTCTCTGTCTCCTCTCCTTCTTTTTCAGCCTTTCAATGTCCATCTTGGCTCTGCGAATCACATCCGTCATCTCCGCCTCCATGGACAAGGAGGGGGAGGAGCCTAACTGGTGATTCCCAGGGAAAGTGCTATGGGGGGGGGTGGGGAACGGGGAGCGGGAGGAGAGACGGGTCACACTACGGCGAAGGCACTCGTTCATTGCCTCGCTCTCCAAGAGCTTTGATCTGAGGAAATGAAGAGGAGAAAAAAAGTTAGAAGATGAAAAGATAATAAGTCAAACATTACTCTCACTGTAAACATACAATACAATAACAAGAGCAAAACTGCACTCCGGTTAATTCAAAATGATTAAGTCCCAAAGGTACAGTAGAGAGCCATGTCTAGACTCTGGTTAATATATATGTGTTAAAAACTCTTACCGGAGCTCCTCGATCTCTCGGATGTAGTTCTGGATCAGAGCCCCAATCTCCTGGTTGCCCTGATCTAGAGGTCAGAGTTCACAGAGGTCACAGTGGGGTCACACGTAAATGCTTCTTAACTTCATGTTCTCGGCTGAGTCCAAAAATAAAATCTAAGCTACATGGTCACAAATCCATCCTGTATTGTTTCCACAATTCCTCTCAAAGTTTGTTGGAAGAGAACATCTAGGTGGTAGGATCTTGAATCCACCCTTCAATTAGCATTTATTAGTAGTAAACAAGGATTTAACAGCTAGTAACATGTTTTCAAACAGCCACAAAAAGATGGCTGAAGTGTTCGAAGGTGTAAGAAAGTTTTTTTTTAATCGCCTAAAATGCCTGCTCCAAAAACATTCAAACAGCAAGAGGTTTAAAACGTACAACGTAATCCGCTCAGTAATGAAGACCTAAATGAGCTCTGACTTGCCGGTGGTCTTAATTAATCTTGGTCTTAATCTTCACACCCAAACACCTCTGAAGACATACACCTTTCCCAGCCAATCGTCTTGCGGCCTTACCTGATTTGGCGAGCATCGTGCCGACCTCGTTGGCGAGCAGAGTTGTGACTCGTGTGTTCAGGTGGTCGATGGTCTCCTGCATTGCTTTGACTCTCATTCGCAGCGTGTCATTATCTTTCTGGAGCATGGAGTTCTCCTGGAACAGATCGCTGAACCCCTCAGAGCCGTCCTCGCCTGCCACTCGCTTACCCTGCGAAGGAGGGGCAACACACAGCCAATCAAATTACAGAACAATGCCCTTTCATCCAATCGACAAACAGGTTTGGGTATAACAGGTTTTATATCACATACAGCATATCACATGTTTTTCCTGTATGTTTTTTTCATACTGAACGGCAACACCCCAGCCAATCAGAAATAAGAAAAGACTAGCTATGTTGCAGAAAAGAAATCAGTTTTCAGGAATCTACATCCATTCCCAAATCCATTCCCACATCCATTCCCAAATCCATTCCCACATCCATTCCCACATCCACTCCCACATCCAATCTCACATCCATTCTACTTACTTTTTACATCCATTCCCAGATCCATTCCCACATCCATTCTCACATTTAATCTCACATCCATTCTCACATCCATTCTCACATCCATTCTCAAATTTAATCTCACATCCATTCTCACATCCATTCTCAAATTTAATCTCACATCCATTCTCACATCCATTCTCACATTTAATCTCACATCCATTCTCACATCCATTCTCACATTTAATCTCACATCCATTCTCACATCCATTCTCACATCCATTCCTACATCCATTCTCACATCCATTCTCACATCCATTCTCACATCCAATCTCACATCCATTCTACACCCTTTTAACATCCATTCTCACATCCATTCTCACATTTAATCTCACATCCATTCTCACATCCATTCTCACATTTAATCTCACATCCATTCTCACAACCTCCTCACCGCTTTGTACTCCATCAGCTCCATCTGTAGCCTGGCGATCTCGGCCCTCAGGGCAGATATCTGCTGACTGGTCTTGTCCTGGTTCACCATCACCTTATTCCTGATGTTCCTGGCTCTGTTAGCGTACTTCAGTGTGTTCAGGGTTTCCATGAAGTCCCGGTCTGACGGACTCACACAGGCAATCATCACCGTTCGACTAGGGAGAGGAGTATCACGTTTTAGGGTGTGTGCGCGCAAAAGTGTCTGTTTTACCATAAATGTGTATTAAGTTGGTGACAAGTGTTGGTGGCATTAAGTAATTAATACTGGACTAGCAGTCCTAATAAAAACATCTGTGATTCCTTTACAGATTAGTGTATTTAGTAGCATAACGTTTTGGCTGCAGCAGTTTGATAAAAAATTGGGCCAATACCGATTAGAATTTAGTTGTCCTATAATCTGAAAATAGGATTTTTCCAATTCCGATCATTATATTATTTGCCTAGAACGTGCCAATTCCGATCATTATATTATTTGCCTAGAACGTGCCAATTCCTATCATTACAGCTTTTTGCTGTTCATCATCGCTATATAAAATTGGACATTGTAGCAAAAACATTTTGAGTCTGGTTTGATGGAGCAACACTCACCAACACTTGAAAATAAAAGATTATTAGGTTATTGTACACATGTCACAATTAGTTGCTAAAATGACATTTGTGCCCCCACAAATAAAGTATAAACAAATGTAATGTCAATACATGGTGTGTGTGTGTTTTAGGGTTCGGATCTTATACTGTTGACATAAGGACTGGTGGTTTGTGGGTATTATTTAATGAAGCTGTCAGTTGAGGACCTGTGAGGTGTCAATTTCTTTGAGCCTGTTTGCGCTGTTCTGTGAAGGGAGTAGTACACATTGTTTAAAGAGATTTTCATGAGAGTTTCTTGGCAATGACTAGCATGAAATAGCCTTCATTATTCAGAACAAGAATAGACTGACAAGTTTCAGAAGGCAGCTCTTTGTTTCAGGCCATTTTGAGCCTATAATTGAACCCACAAACACTGATGCTCCAGATACTCAACTAGTTTCCATAAAGCCAGTTGAATTGCTTTAATCAAGTGTTTTCATCAATGCTAACTACACCCAAAAATATTTTAAATAAGCAATTAGCATTTAAAAATGCGAAACTTGGATTGGCAAATACAGTGTGTTATTGGAACACAGGACAGACGGTTGCTGATATTGGTTGCTGATATTGGTTGCTGATATTGGTTGCTGACAGTGTTCTGTATGCCTAAATAGATAACCCATTGAACAAAAACAAGCTTTTCTTTCAAAAATAAGGACATTTCATTACACATTTCAATAGTACATGGTCAAAATGCGATGTTTAATTTGCCCTCTAGCCCCATTTGCATACTCATACAGTCGGACCTTTTTGAATTGTCAGCAGTTTCCCTCAGTGTGGTTACCTGTTTCCTCCCAGAGAATCCTGTAGTAGGCGTGTGAGTTTAGAGTCTCTATAGGGAACATGTCCTCCTTTCTTTGTCTGGTCTCCTAGGGCACTGATCACATTCCCCAGTGCGAGCTATAACACAAGACACACACACACACACACATGTTACAGTCGTCAGATCATTACCAACATCATCAGTATTATCATCACTATCATCATCACAGTTGTCACTATCACTACCATCACCCAGATCATTACCAACATCATCAGTAACATCATCACTATCATCATCACAGTTGTCACTATCACTACCATCACCCAGATCATTACCAACATCATCAGTAACATCATCACTATCATCATCACAGTTGTCACTATCACTACCATCACCCAGATCATTACCAACATCATCAGTATTATCATCACTATCATCATCACAGTTGTCACTATCACTACCATCACCCAGATCATTACCAACATCATCAGTAACATCATCACTATCATCATCACAGTTGTCACTATCACTACCATCACCCAGATCATTACCAACATCATCAGTAACATCATCACTATCATCATCACAGTTGTCACTATCACTACCATCACCCAGATCATTACCAACATCATCAGTAACATCATCACTATCATCATCACAGTTGTCACTATCACTACCATCACCCAGATCATTACCAACATCATCAGCAACATCATCATCATCACAGTTGTCACTATCACAACCATCACCCAGATCATTACCAACATCATCATCACAATCATCACAATCAAACAATGCTCACCATCAATACCATCAATAACATTACCATCATCAACACCAACATCATTAATTCTATTCTCATCATCATGTTATTATCATCAGACCCAGATAGAATACTCATCATCATTATAAACGTCATCATCGTCATTATAAACAACATCGCCACAGTCCTCACCAGTCCACAGTTGATAGAAATGCCTTCCCGTGCCCTCTCTCCAGTGGCGCCGGTCCGTTTGAGTCTCTCCGATCCAGCCAGGTCCACAAAGTGAAACTTGGCCATCAGAGTCTCGTATTCCGGCTTGGCAATAGGACCTCCACCTACACTCATCTCCCCGTTCAGTCCTCCGACCACCCCGTCGTTCTCCCCACCGTTCTCCTGACAGAAAAAGACAACAATTACTAAAGACTTACCAACAAACTATCTACACTGATTAGCCAAAACATTATAACCTGTCTAATACGCTGGTGGTCCTCTGGGTTCAGCCAAAACAGTGTTGATATGTGGACTCTACAAGACCCCTGAAGATGTCCTGTGGTATTTGGCGTTATGACGTTAGGCAACTGGATTGAGATCTGGGGGATTTGGAGGCCAAACACCTTGAACTCTTCATCATGTTCCTCAAACCATTTCTAATTAATGTGTGCAGTGTGGCAGGGTTTATTATTCCGCTGAATGAGGCTAGTGCCATCCCAGAATACCATCGGCATGAAGAGAATGCTTCAGTAAGTGGGACATGTCAAATTGACGTCCACATGAATGTCCAGACACCGGGTTTCCCAGCAGAACATTGTAGACGCTTTTAAAGGTCTACTTGGACCAGTCCGCGGCTACGTAGCCCCACTCACAGCAGGGTGACCGATTTGCACCATAAAGATCTTATTTATTGGTTTATTGCTCTTGTCAATCAATGAACCTTGGGCATCCAACAAAACCCAAACCAGGAGCACCATCTGTAGGTACTCACCACTGCTGACTGGAAACACCCCACTAGTCTTGCCGTTTCAGAGATGCTATAAACCAGTCATCTGGCCATAACAATTTGGCTCTTGTCATAGTCACTCAGGTCGTACTCCTACCCATCCGCCATGCATCCAACACGTTGACTCCGTGAACAGATTGTTCGCTTACCACCTCATAAACCCAGACCTTGACATGTGGTCTTGTTTGGAGATGATCAATATTGTTAGCATCACCTGTGACTGGTCAAAATGTTTTGACTCATCACGGTTTGTTTAATTACAAATGTATTAACAAAAAACTGGAAATCAGTAAAGGAAAACAACAAACAAATGCTTCACTCTCCCTCCCCCTCTTCACACTCCCTCATCCAAACTCCCTTCCACCCAACCACCCCCCACCCCATCCTCTTTCTCTCCCTACATCATCCACTCTCCCTCCCCCTCTTCCCACCCCTCCTCTTTCTCATTCTGTACCTCATACTGCTGACAGACTCTCATCTGACAGAGGTTGATGGTAAAGATGGCGTGTGATCTGGAACTGGACGCGTTCATCTGGGTACTCGCTGTAGTGCGAGACAGAGCTCCCAGCTTTAGACACTGTAACATCTGGAGAGCAACAGACACACACTGTCAATACTAAAGCATATATGCACACAACCACAGACAGAGCTCCCAGCTTTAGACACTGTAACATCTGGAGAGCAACAGACACACACTGTCAATCAATACTAAAGCACATATGCACACAACCACAGACAGAGCTCCCAGCTTTAGACACTGTAACATCTGGAGAGCAACAGACACACACTGTCAATACCAAAGCACATATGCACACAACCACAGACCGAGCTCCCAGCTTTGGACACTGTAACATCTGGAGAGCAACAGACACACACTGTCAATACTAAAGCACATATACACACAGCCACAGACAGAGCTCCCAGCTTCAGACACTGTAACATCTGGAGAGCAACAGACACACACTGTCAATACTAAAGCACATATACACACAACCACAGACAGAGCTCCCAGCTTTAGACACTGTAACATCTGGAGAGCAACAGACACACACTGTCAATACTAAAGCACATATACACACAACCACAGACAGAGCTCCCAGCTTTAGACACTGTAACATCTGGAGAGCAACAGACACACACTGTCAATACTAAAGCACATATGCACACAACCACAGACAGAGCTCCCAGCTTTAGACACGGTAACATCTGGAGAGCAACAGACACACACTGTCAATACCAAAGCACATATGCACACAACCACAGACAGAGCTCCCAGCTTTAGACACTGTAACATCTGGAGAGCAACAGACACACACTGTCAATACCAAAGCACTTATGCACACAACCACAGACAGAGCTCCCAGCTTTAGACACTGTAACATCTGGAGAGCAACAGACACACACTGTCAATACTAAAGCACATATACACACAGCCACAGACAGAGCTCCCAGCTTCAGACACTGTAACATCTGGAGAGCAACAGACACACACTGTCAATCAATACTAAAGCACATATTCACACAACCACAGACAGAGCTCCCAGTTTTAGACACTGTAACATCTGGAGAGCAACAGACACACACTGTCAATACTAAAGCACATATGCACACAACCACAGACCGAGCTCCCAGCTTTAGACACTGAAACATCTGGAGAGCAACACACACACAATGTCAACACTAAAGCACATATACACACAGCCACAGACAGAGCTCCCAGCTTTAGACACTGTAACATCTGGAGAGCAACAGACACACACTGTCAATACTAAAGCACATATGCACAAAAGCACAGACAAAAGTAGAACATAAACACACCTCTTCCTCAGAGTTCACCAAGCGTGAGGTCACTCCAGTGGTGTAGATAGACCCGTTGGCGTCCTCGTGGATCTTAATGTTAGACTTCCTGCTTTTACACTCTGGATCTCGAGCTCCATCAAACAGGTCCAGAATCTCCTCGTTGTACAGCTAGAAAACACACACAGATCATCAATACTGATAACTCAATGACCTGATAAACAGATCTGATAAACAGAACTAATAACAGGAGCAAGAGAAGGCAAAGAGAGAGAATAAGAGAACCAATAAAGGAGTGTTAGGATTAGAGAGCTATGTAAAGTGACGTGGACAGCTAGAGGCGAACAGTGAATCAGGTTCTATTAGTCATCTATTACAGAGCTAGTCTGCTAGTCCCAGGATGGAATACAGACCTCCAAACAGAATTTTTTATTTTTTTTATTTAACCATTATTTAACCAGGTAGGCCGATTGAGAACAGATACTAATTTGACAAACACACACCATAACCGTCATACGGAATACATGACCACTGGCTGACAAACACACAAACACACACCATAACCGTCATATGGAATACATGAGCACTGGCTGACAAACACACACCATAACCCTCACATGGACCACATGACCGCTGGCTGACAAACACACACCATAGCCGTCATATGGAATACATGACCACTGAATCAGCCGCCAACACAGCAATGCTACAGTTATAATCCAGATTCAACAGGTTAGCCAATAACATGGTCTATATCCTTTAGCACACTGTTGCTGCCTCAGACACCCACACACATAGCGCTGACAGACACTGGCCAGGCACCAGAGCATGTACCAGGCACTGCTCGCAACAGCCAGTTAATGCCTATGACACAGCTGCTCACGTCTCCAACACTGCCTGCCTGCCTGCCTGCCTGCCTGCCTGCCTGCCTGCCTCTGTCAATGGCTAACATCAGCACCCTACTTCCTGTTTACATTTCTCATCACCTTGTCACCTCCAGTAGATAACCCAGAGCTGTTACCAGACCCTCCCTTCCTCATCTAATGGTTTGCCCTTACCTTGCACACACAATTTACAGATTCACCACGCACGCGCACACACACACACACACACTCAATCACAAGCAAAACAGACCAATGACGCCCAAAACAACATGTCCTCTGAGGCTGGAGGGTGAGCGTTTATTAATTTACTTATGGCGCTTTTCCACTGCACAGAACCAGCTCGCCTCAGCTCGACTCAACTCAGCTTTTTTGGTTTTCCACTGGGTAAAAGTTGTACCTGTACCTGCTTCCAGGTACTTTTTTCGTACCACCTCAGGCGAGGTTCTGAGCGAGCTGAGGCGATACAAAAATGTGACGTGAAAACACGGCAAACTGCTGATTGGTCAGAGAATCGTCACTATTCACTACATCATCATTGCACGCGCCAGATGTAGTATCCTGAGTAATCCTGTCACGAGTGGTGAGTGAGGGTACTGCACTGTCTGGTTTCGGGTGCACCCTTTCCTGGTTTATGTTGGTTACAGCTGTTGGGGATTTGCAATCACTGGGCTATAAAGGGGATTGCTAGATGTCACTCGTTGCGCTTCATTGTTTCCATGTCACATTGTTAGTTTAGAGGTGAGTGTTTGTTTCACGATTAGTTGTTGTTTGGAGGTGTTCGTTTAAGTCGCTATATGCGCATTTTACTTTCATCAACCAAGTTCGTGTTTTTCGCCGTTGTCGGTTTGTTTTTGTGTTTGTACCACTAATAAACCTTATTTAACGGATTTACGGCTTTGCACATGGCTTACCACACTACACCTTGGACCGATCGTGACAAATCCCACCATTTTTAAATAGTTTGGGCAGAGATTGCGTGAGAGCTGTACATATTATCCATTACGAATGCTATGGCAAACCGAAAGAATATGCCGTGAGAAACACAAACACAGCATACACTCGATTTCCTCCATTGTCTCATGTGTGTGTGTGTTTGGGTTGCGAGTGTGTGTCGCGTAGAAGATTACGTCACAGCAGTTTCCTGCCGCGTCGCTATGACGACCGGGTACTATTGCGCAGGTACTATCTGCAATGGAGAACGGAGCGAAAGCGAGCGGAGCCGAGTCCGGCCAAGACGAGTCGAGCTGGTTCTATGTAGTGGAAAAGCGCCATTATATAATCGTTCATATCTCTTTTCATCCACTTTGCTATTTCTTGAAGCAAACTGTATAGGTGATCCCATTACACTCTGGAGGGTGTGTGTTCTGACCTCTAGAAACTGTGCGTCGACTTTAAACACCAGAGGTTGTGTGTTCTTACCTCTAAAAACTGTGGGCTGACTTTAAACTCCGGGGGGTGTGTGTTCTTACCTCTAGAAACTGTGCGCTGACTTTAAACTCCGGGGGGTGTGTCCCGTCTATCTGGGCCCGAGTCTTCCTTTCCTGGATTCCCAGAAACAGCTGTTGAACTGCCCGTGGTATGATACCCCTCTCCTCCTCTGGGACGTTCATGTCAAACCCCGTTCCCATGGTGTAAGTCTTCCCTGAGCCAGTCTGACACACACACACACACACATTAGTCATAACACATTTCATAGGTATCACATTGACATTGCATGCTGTTAATGCTGTATGTGTGTGTGTGTCAGGCTGTGTGTGTCAGGCTGTGTGTGTGTGTGTGTGTGTGTGTGTGTGTGTGTGTGTGTGTGTGTGTGTGTGTGTGTGTGTGTGTGTGTGTGTGTGTGTGTGTGTGTGTGTGTGTGTGTGTGTGTGTGTGTGTGTGTGTGTGTGTGTGTCAGGCTGTATATGTGCGTGTGTGTGTGTGTGTGTGTCAGGCTGTATATGTGTGTGTGTGTGTGTGTGTGTGAGGTTGTGTGTGTGTGCGTCTCTTGCCAGTACCTGTCCGTATGCAAACACTGTGGCGTTGTATCCATCGAAGCAGCCCTCAATGAGTTTGTGAACACAGGCCGTGTAGATCTGCTCCTGAGCTGAGTTAATGTCAAACACAAAGTCGTAGGTAAATGCCTTGTCTTTACCCAGCAGCACCTGGGGCTCTCCAGGGGTCACCAGGGTACACACGTGGCAGCCCTCGATCTTCTCCTTCGCCATCTGGGGTCGGATCCTATAAACCCAGACAGTATGGTCAACTATATGTTAAAGAAGTGTTCAGTATATTTAGTTCAATGCTTTACATTCATCCACCGCAGCACAGTAATAAATAAATAAGGATGCATGGCCCCACACTTCCTCCTCTACCCCCTCTGTCACCAGGATGATGTCAACTGTACAGACATTAAAGGACAAACATGTAGCACGGTTTCAGAGGTTCTTGTGACTTTTCTTTCGCCGTGTACAGCAAATAATTGGTCAATAAACCCTGTTGTTACTACAAATCTGTACCTTAACCTGCACCCCGACTTGACTTAAATCCTTAACTAAGCTTAACCATTTTGCAAAATTTCTTGCCTAAGGGCAAATCGGAAAAATATTACAAAAATATGACAAACACACACTCCAGACCACACTAGTCTCTTCCCTAAATTCTCCCATCTGAGACCACACAAGTCTCTCGTCTAGGTTCTCCCATCTGTGACCACACTAGTCTCTCGTCTAGGTTCTCCCATCTGAGACCACACTTGTCTCTCGTCTAGGTTCTCCCATCTGTGACCACACTAGTCTTTCGTCTAGGTTATCCCATCTGAGACCACACTAGTCTCTCCTCTAAGTTCTCCCATCTGAGACCACACTAGTCTCTCCCTTAAGTGATTGGTGATTACAGAGTAACAACCTCAAATGTATCAGAAATACATAGAAATACAGTGTAGACGTTGTTGCTCAAAACTCAGAATTGGTTAGAGCCAGTTTGTGATGTTCTATGAAGTCAGATCTTCGGTCTCTTGGCCTGTAATATAACCTTGAGCCTGTAATATAACCTTGAGCCTGTAATATAACCTTGAGCCTGTAATATAACCTTGAGCCTGTAATATAACCTTGAGCCTGTAATATAACCTTGAGCCTGTAATATAACTCGCTAATGCTCCAGTCCAGATACTGAACTAGTCTAATGAAAGCCAGTGTTATGGCTGTGCTAACGTAATGGAAAAGGTTTTTCAAATGACCAATTGGCCTCTTAAAATTATCAACTTAGGTCAGCAAACACAACACAATGTGGAACACAACCTGGATATTCCATTAAAAATCAGTTGTTTCCCACTACAATAGTCCTTCACAACATTTACAATGTCAACACTGATCAAGTGGATGTGCTTTTAATGGACAAAATTGTGCTTTTTTTTTCGAAAAAAAGAGCAAACTTTTTCAACTGTAGTTAATATATATTTGATAACTGTTTATTCTTTCACACTACATACAGAAATATTTTAATTTGTAGAAGGAGGCAACACCCAAGCCAAATGTAGAATGATATATGAACAGAAAATGTATATTTTGTAGCTTTTTAGTGATCACTTATGTAGCAACAAAGCTGAACATCACCTTACCCTCAAATATATAATAAATAGAATCCCAAACCAGAATACTACAAAACATCTACAAGCTTCGTTTTACCATAACCGGCAAAAATTTTAATATATTTTAGCATTAACATAACATTTTTTATAACATTAACGACATAGTTCTATTATGACTCAAAACTGGCAAATTCCTTTCACTGGTCACAGAGCTGTTGCCAGCATAAAGTATTTCGAAATGTGTTGAAGACATTTTGCCGAGGTTTTGACCAATCTTTCACCTTGACCTGGAGCAGATTGACATGCTCTATTCAGGCTTGCAATTCGTTTTTATTAAGTTGATCAGTATGCCGGAAATCTTTAAGATTTGCTTGTGGAAAAACAATGGTTAACCAACATCATGCAGTGTATTCAGGTTTTGTCTTGTCAACCAAACCCATACCGATTGCGTTAATGGTCTTACAGTTTTTGCGTCCTATGTTAAATTAAAAAATCAGTCTGTAGTGTAAATGATGTAGCTACATATAAAAACATTTGTAGTGTAAATGATGTATAACTGCAAGTAGCTACATGAATATAAAAAATTCTATCCATGTGCGATAATCCAAAAATGCCTCTGCTCAAGCGTAACCAATGCCAAAATTGCTTTTACTATTTTTAAAATACAAAGCCCAGGGCGTATCATTTCTTAATCCGGCCCTGGAAATGGTTGTGAAAGAGTGGGTTTTGGGTGGACTGAGGGTTTATAAATCTACTCTTCCTTTGTCTTTATCACTCTTTTTCTCTGTCTTTCTCTTGGTCTTTCTCTCTCTTTTTATCTTTCTTTCTCACTTTTTCTTTCTCCATCTTTCGCTCTGTCTGTATCTAACTTTCCAATTAACTCTCTCCTTTCAGCAGACCTTTCTCGTTTTTATTCAGCCCACTGGGGAATCTTTGAAGCATTATGTTCAACTTACTGGGCACTGACACTACAGTCGAATAAAAGTTACTGGACACGCACAATACAGTGGAATTTAACGTACTGGACACTCACAATACAGTGGAATTTAACTTACTGGACACTCACAATACAGTGGAATTAAACGTACTGGACACTCACAATACAGTGGAATTAAACGTACTGGACATGCACAATACAGTGGAATTGAACGTACTGGACACGCACAATACAGTGGAATTGAACGTACTGGACACGCACAATACAGTGGAATTAAACGTACTGGACACTCACAATACAGTGGAATTTAACGTACTGGACACTCACAATACAGTGGAATTAAACGTACTGGACACTCACAATACAGTGGAATTAAACGTACTGGACACTCACAATACAGTGGAATTGAACGTACTGGACACGCACAATACAGTGGAATTGAACGTACTGGACACTCACAATACAGTGGAATTTAACGTACTGGACACTCACAATACAGTGGAATTAAACGTACTGGACATGCACAATACAGTGGAATTGAACGTACTGGACACGCACAATACAGTGGAATTGAACTTACTGGGCACTCACAATACAGTGGAATTGAACTTACTGGGCACTCACAATACAGTGGAATTGGTTGTAAATCATCGGATTTTTTTATGAATGTGTAAAAGTCAAATCATCAGCAGGTGGACCCACTGCGGAGAACAGACACACCCGAATCATCAAATCAATTAAATTAAATAAAATGGCTTCATTGGCATGGAATGTGTTATTACATACATTGCCAAACCAAAAATAACGATCTCTTAAAATTAGGAGTTTAAAGGTAAGCAAAAATCTAAAGATGAAAAACAAAAACCAACGTTTACAGTTTTCAATGTTTTATCAATGATTACAGTTACAAATATGAAGTCGAAAGGGTACAGAGACCGGTATAAAAAAAATCTGATTTGTTTAGTTCGTTGTCCAATTGGGTGTGGCAATAACTAACATATGTTGCTGCAACTTTGGCACAATTTGGGTTTTCACCTAGAATTATTTTAATTTTCTCTACATCTTTCAAAATATGTTATTTTATATTTATATCATAGTTTTGAAAAAATGATTCTCGTTAATCTGCATAGTTATTGCAGTGTAGGAGAAAATGTTGTTCTGTCTCGACCTCTGTCTGGGCGGAGGGAGCACAGCCTGTCCTCTCTGGGTAGATCTGTCTGTCCACTCTCTCTCCTTCCCCTCTCTCTCCTTCCCCTCTCTCTCCTTCCTCTCTCTCTCTCTATATCCTTCCTTCCTTTCTCCATCCTCTCTTTCTCCATCCTCTCTCCTTCCAATTTGTCTCTGTTTCCACTTTCCATCTCGCTGCTTTCCATTCCTGCAATTTTTATAGAAGTACCATACGGACACAGAGCCACAGTGAACTTTCTTTAATTCTTCTTCCTCCTCTAACACACACAAAACACTGTCCCTCTGTAACAGTCCTAGTTCACACTTAAAAACACTGGATCCATAACAGTGATGCAAACACACCAAGGACAAATCCTCAGACACTTACATACACACTCACACCCGCATGTACATTTGTCCGCTAAAAATAAACTGTAAACGAAAATGTATAACAACCATGTTAATTTCTGACAAAACCGAGGGAGGAAGAGAGAGAAAGAAAGAGGAGAGTGTGAATTAAATCTCTGTCAACCCTAGCTGAGTCGTGACGTGGATCGACTAATCCTTCTATTTCTCATCCATTCAGGCTAATAAGTTGATCGGTTACAGCTTTCACGTAGTCTTTCTAATATAACTGCATTTGTACAATCCTGTTTCCAATGTTCAAGACTGGAGTTTAAAGAATGAACGAGTCCACATGGAAAATGAGCCCCCAAGGCGGAATGAAACAGTATTGTACCTACAGGTCGAAGAAAACAGATTGTAAAAGGAAATTATGAAATAAAAATCCTCCAATTCTTCATCTGTTCACAAGAATCTAAGGAGCAATGAGACAAGGAAGTCCCAGCTGACAACACCTCCCACTCATGTAATAATGATTGAGGCTATGATTAGGCATGGGTAAACAGATCCCAGATCTGTGCCTATGGCTTCTACAACACACACGGGTCCACCAGTCTGCGTGGATTATCCCTGCGATTTGTTCAGATAACCTCCCAGCAGACACTCATAAAGGCAGAGTTAGGAATTCATCATGAACTAGCCATGAGGGACTCTGCTATCAGAGCAATTATTAAAACACACACATGAAAGACAAACACACACACACACAAACACACACACGCACACACAAACACACACACAAACACACACACAAACACACACACACACAAACACACACACACACACAAACACACACAAACACACACACACAAACACACACGCACACACACACAAACACAAACACACACACAAACACACACACACATACAAACACACACACACACACACAAACAAACAAACAGACACACACACACACAAACACACACACACACAAACACACACACACACACACAAACACACACACACAAACACACACACACACACAAACACACACAAACACACACACACACAAACACACAAACACACACAAACACACACACACACAAACACACAAACACACACACACACACAAACACACACAAACACACAGGCTGAGATGAGATTCTCCTAAAAACGCTAAAAGCCTCTATAATCCCTCAATCCCTCAATCCATGAATCGACATAAAGTAACAGGCTTGAGGCTGATATTATACTGTAACTGTGTCAGCAGGTCCAGTCAGTTACACCTCTGTTCTACTGTCAGGGAAGGAATTATAATATAACTGTGTCAGCAGGTCCAGTCAGTTACACCTCTGTTCTACTGTCAGGGAAGGAATTATAATATAACTGTGTCAGCAGGTCCAGTCAGTTACACCTCTGTTCTACTGTGTTAACTGGGAACTGATCCTTTCTCTTAATGACAGCAGTCTGTAATAAGTAATGGACACTGCACATACAAACCACACCTTATTGTTAATGACAGCAGTCTGTAATAAGTAATGGTTGTCATCAAATATTTCAACAATAGCTGTGTGTTTGTGTGGAACAGACAGATATAGTATGAGAAACAGACAGATATAGTATGAGAAACAGATAGATAGACAGATATAGTATTAGAAACAGACAGATATAGTATTAGAAACAGACAGATATAGTATTAGAAACAGACAGATATAGTATTAGAAACAGACAGATATAGTATTAGAAACAGATATAGTGTGAGAAACATACAGATCAGGAAAACATGGTCGAAGTCTGGTGAGGTTCTGTTTCCCTAGCAACAGAACTAACTGCTGAGGCACTGGTCTGTCCTGGCCCAGGATGCGAATAGCTCTATCACAGCCAATCATGACTCAGATTTGACAAACAAAGCTGGAGAGCTAGCCAATAGCAGCGCAGCTGTACGCGTTTCGCTGCCAAGTCCATCTCACAGACGCCGGAGTGGTAGTAAATTCAACACTGTATCGACGACACCATGTGGGCAGTGTGTGTGTGCGGACAGTGTGTGTGCGGACAGTGTGTGTGCGGACAGCGGTGACGTGTGCCAACTTGGCCAACTCCCACGTGCGTGTGATGAAAAAGAGGCTCTGTAAAGTAAAGTTGATTGATTTAGCTTGAATGCGTACTTGATCCCTAGCCGTTGTGATAAAAAAACAAGCTCAATCATGCACGGTGAATAAAGAGAAGCTGAAACCTCAGAGAATAGTGGCCTATAGAACTGTCAAAATATGAAGTCTGTTTCCACAAACCCAGTAGGTTACTTGGAGGTGTAACTGACTGTCCAGTCACTGTATCCCAGTTGTCTTTTCTAGTCAGTCATAATTCTGATTGTGAAAAACAGCAGTGCTGGTCCCTAGGGGACTCGTAAAAACAGATGAGAAGGGAGGAGTGGAGAAACTGAGGAGAGGATATGGGTGTGTCCATCTCTCCTGACTCCCTCAGTGTGATATGCTAACATAAGTAGCCGCTATCTTCAGTCGATATCTCTCTCTATGGACACCAGGAAAACACGGGTGTTTTATCACCTGCTAACACAGCCAGTCTCTATTGTCTAGCTGTTAACACTGTCATGTAGCAGATAATACACTGCAGCTTTATGTATCGGTGTGTTGAATGGTTCTGACTGCTATGATGTGGACACAACCAAACAGACAATGACCAGAGACAAACATATGGAGTCAATGAAAACTACGTCAAAGTGGCGAGGCTAGACGAACGGCGATGAGAGGAGAGCCCCCGAACACTAAACATGCAGTGTGTGTGTGTGTGTGTGTGTGTGTGTGTGTGTGTGTGTGTGTGTGTGTGTGTGTGTGTGTGTGTGTGTGTGTGTGTGTGTGTGTGTGTGTGTGTGTGTGTGTGTGCGTGCGTGCGTGCGTGCGTGCGTGCGTGTGTGCGTGTGTGTGTGTATATGTGTGTGTGGGGGGTCTCAGCGACCTGGGAGAAATTAAGGTGAACTGTCTTTCTCAAGGAGACAGGTACACAGGTTAATCACCTTGATGGTTTTCGTTTACTATTCAGATTGCTAGGCTACCTGCTAGGGCGTGTGTATGTATGTGTGTGTTTATGGGAGTACACACCTACAGACACACACACACACACATCCATACACACACACCTACATACACACAGACACCCACACACACCTACACACACCTACACCTACGTATGTACACAGGCTAGCGTCTTACAGGACAACATAACTTCAACCTCAACACAACTTTGCCAGTAACTACTTCAAACAATGAATGAGACTTAAGACCGCTTAAATGAAGATCATGTTCTAAACTCTGCTTATAGTCTGCTGAGAGACAAGCGAACGACATACGAACAGTCCATTTCATTCATAATAAAAGTTTAAGTGCTGCATATAAATAAATGTATGTCTGTCTGTATCCTTTTCTGTCTCTGCCTTGGTCTGTCTGTCTCGTTTGGTCACTGTCTGTGTCTCTGGCTTTATCTGTTTCCATCAGTTTGCCTTGGTCTGTCTGTCTCGTTTGGTCACTGTCTGTGTCTCTGGCTTTATCTGTTTCCATCAGTTTGCCTTGGTCTGTCTGTCTCGTTTGGTCACTGTCTGTGTCTCTGGCTTTATCTGTTTCCATCAGTTTGCCTTGGTCTGTCTGTCTCGTTTGGTCACTGTCTGTGTCTCTGGCTTTATCTGTTTCCATCAGTTTGCCTTGGTCTGTCTGTCTCGTTTGGTCACTGTCTGTGTCACTGGTTTTATCTGTTTCCATCAGTTTGCCTTGGTCTGTCTGTCTCGTTTGGTCACTGTCTGTGTCTCTGGCTTTATCTGTTTCCATCAGTTTGCCTTGGTCTGTCTGTCTCTCAGTCGATCTTTTTCTGGTTCACTCCTTCTCTTTTTCACTTAGTCTCAGGTTAATGTAATGTAAAGGGCTTTATTGACATGGGTAACATTTGTTTACATTGACAATGTAACACACACACAAAAGGTTTCAAAAAGATAAAGTATGCAAGATAAAGTATGCAAGATAAAGTATGCAAGATAAAGTATGCATTCAAAGTCAAAATAACAATATGAACATTGGCTTAGTACATTCCCAAAAGTGCTTGTTATTTTCTACCTTTTCTTATGACAATGGTTCACATCCTTCTGCTGTAATCTCCCTTTTATTTCTTTGTTCATCCATCTCTCAACCTTTCACCGTACCTCTCATTTTCCATCTCCCTTTCTTTCTCTCTCTGTCTCTATTTATGAATAGAGTGTAGTCAAATAGCAGACAGTTTATCCAGAGCAACTTACATCTCTCTATAATCTCAGTTGGTAACTCTGTTCGCATAAGGATTAGCCTGAACTAACACCAACTAGACACAAACCGGGCAAGCACCCACACACATAATGACACCAACTAGAAACACACCTGGCCAGAACACACACATAAAACCAGGAGATATCATTCTTAACGAATGAAGACATGGTCAAAACAAACACCAAATTCATGCACACCATTTCAATGGCAAACAGGCAAAGCAAATGTCAGGTTGAAAACCTTTTCGCACTTCCTGTTGTTATTATGACTCTGCAGTGCTAGCTTTCCAGGTTTCTATGGTAACCATGACAAGAGTACCCCACCCAGACCCGGCTGCTATTTGAAGATCCAATGAGAAGACGTTAAATATGCATCACTAAGGATTACAATAGGAAAATGATTTGCAATGCCATAGCGTTTTCTGTTTCTTCCTTACGCAATCTAAACAGAACTCTGCATGATCCCAATAGATCCCAATAGATCCCAATAGATCCCAATAGATCCCAATTGATGCAAGACCTGCATTTAAATAAAGATATGACACAAAAAGATTGAAAACCAGTTTAAGTGAAAAACAATGCATGACATCTTATATCTTATTGCATAATGTTCTTTTACATTAGCTAAAGTAGGATGTTTTATGTCAATGGCAGTTCATGAATACACAACGGTCTGTAAATAAATATTGCCATCTGAAGAATGAGCAGAATATCACACCATACAGGATCTCATTGTTTCATTGTCGGCTCTATAACTGTGTTATAGTCTTAAAGTTACGCAGGCTAAAAATAGCCAGAGTGTTCATGTGGGACTGGGTAGAAAAAAGCAAATGAGTACTTATGCTATTTTAGCTTCCGGTAAAACTAGCATTTCACTGTTGTTTAGACATGTGGAGTTTACCTCATTAGAGTCAGTAGCGTGTAAGTGGGATACATGTGGAGTTTACCTCATTAGGATCAGTAGTGTGTAAGTGGGATACATGTGGAGTTTACCTCATTAGGATCAGTAGTGTGTAAGTGGGATACATGTGGAGTTTACCTCATTAGGATCAGTAGTGTGTAAGTGGGATACATGTGGAGTTTACCTCATTAGAGTCAGTAGTGTGTAAGTGGGATACATGTGGAGTTTACCTCATTAGAGTCAGTAGCGTGTAAGTGGGATACATGTGGAGTTTACCTCATTAGGATCAGTAGTGTGTAAGTGGGATACATGTGGAGTTTACCTCATTAGGGTCAGTAGTGTGTAAGTGGGATACATGTGGAGTTTACCTCATTAGGATCAGTAGTGTGTAAGTGGGATACATGTGGAGTTTACCTCATTAGGGTCAGTAGTGTGTAAGTGGGATACATGTGGAGTTTACCTCATTAGGGTCAGTAGTGTGTAAGTGGGATACATGTGGAGTTTACCTCATTAGAGTCAGTAGTGTGTAAGTGGGATACATGTGGAGTTTACCTCATTAGGGTCAGTAGTGTGTAAGTGGGATACATGTGGAGTTTACCTCATTAGGGTCAGTAGTGTGTAAGTGGGATACATGTGGAGTTTACCTCATTAGGGTCAGTAGTGTGTAAGTGGGATACATGTGGAGTTTACCTCATTAGGGTCAGTAGTGTGTAAGTGGGATACATGTGGAGTTTACCTCATTAGGATCAGTAGTGTGTAAGTGGGATACATGTGGAGTTTACCTCATTAGGGTCAGTAGTGTGTAAGTGGGATACATGTGGAGTTTACCTCATTAGGGTCAGTAGTGTGTAAGTGGGATACATGTGGAGTTTACCTCATTAGAGTCAGTAGTGTGTAAGTGGGATACATGTGGAGTTTACCTCATTAGGATCAGTAGTGTGTAAGTGGAGTTTACCTCATTAGGATCAGTAGTGTGTAAGTGATACATGTGGAGTTTACCTCATTAGGGTCAGTAGTGTGTAAGTGGGATACATGTGGAGTTTACCTCATTAGGGTCAGTAGTGTGTAAGATACATGGGATACATGTGGAGTTTACCTCATTAGAGTCAGTAGTGTGTAAGTGGGATACATGTGGAGTTTACCTCATTAGGGTCAGTAGTGTGTAAGTGGGATACATGTGGAGTTTACCTCATTAGGGTCAGTAGTGTGTAAGTGGGATACATGTGGAGTTTACCTCATTAGGGTCAGTAGTGTGTAAGTGGGATACATGTGGAGTTTACCTCATTAGGGTCAGTAGTGTGTAAGTGGGATACATGTGGAGTTTACCTCATTAGGATCAGTAGTGTGTAAGTGGGATACATGTGGAGTTTACCTCATTAGGGTCAGTAGTGTGTAAGTGGGATACATGTGGAGTTTACCTCATTAGGATCAGTAGTGTGTAAGTGGGATACATGTGGAGTTTACCTCATTAGGGTCAGTAGTGTGTAAGTGGGATACATGTGGAGTTTACCTCATTAGGGTCAGTAGTGTGTAAGTGGGATACATGTGGAGTTTACCTCATTAGAGTCAGTAGTGTGTAAGTGGGATACATGTGGAGTTTACCTCATTAGGTCAGTAGTGTGTAAGTGGGATACATGTGGAGTTTACCTCATTAGGTCAGTAGTGTGTAAGTGGGATACATGTGGAGTTTACCTCATTAGGGTCAGTAGTGTGTAAGTGGGATACATGTGGAGTTTACCTCATTAGGGTCAGTAGTGTGTAAGTGGGATACATGTGGAGTTTACCTCATTAGGGTCAGTAGTGTGTAAGTGGGATACATGTGGAGTTTACCTCATTAGGGTCAGTAGTGTGTAAGTGGGATACATGTGGAGTTTACCTCATTAGGGTCAGTAGTGTGTAAGTGGGATACATGTGGAGTTTACCTCATTAGGGTCAGTAGTGTGTGTGGGATACATGTGGAGTTTAATCAGTAGTGTGGTGGGTGGAGTTTACCTCATTAGGGTCATGTGGGATACATGTGGAGTTTACCTCATTAGGGTCAGTAGTGTGTAAGTGGGATACATGTGGAGTTTACCTCATTAGGGTCAGTAGTGTGTAAGTGGGATACATGTGGAGTTTACCTCATTAGGGTCAGTAGTGTGTAAGTGGGATACATGTGGAGTTTACCTCATTAGGGTCAGTAGTGTGTAAGTGGGATACATGTGGAGTTTACCTCATTAGGGTCAGTAGTGTGTAAGTGGGATACATGTGGAGTTTACCTCATTAGGGTCAGTAGTGTGTAAGTGGGATACATGTGGAGTTTACCTCATTAGGGTCAGTAGTGTGTAAGTGGGATACATGTGGAGTTTACCTCATTAGGGTCAGTAGTGTGTAAGTGGGATACATGTGGAGTTTACCTCATTAGGGTCAGTAGTGTGTAGTGGGATACATGTGGAGTTTACCTCATTAGGGTCAGTAGTGTGTAAGTGGGATACATGTGGAGTTTACCTCATTAGGGTCAGTAGTGTGTAAGTGGGATACATGTGGAGTTTACCTCATTAGTGGGATCAGTAGTGTGTAAGTGGGATACATGTGGAGTTTACCTCATTAGGGTCAGTAGTGTGTAAGTGGGATACATGTGGAGTTTACCTCATTAGGGTCAGTAGTGTGTAAGTGGGATACATGTGGAGTTTACCTCATTAGGGGTCAGTAGTGTGTAAGTGGGATACATGTGGAGTTTACCTCATTAGGGTCAGTAGTGTGTATGTGGGATACATGTGGAGTTTACCTCATTAGGGTCAGTAGTGTGTAAGTGGGATACATGTGGAGTTTACCTCATTAGGGTCAGTAGTGTGTAAGTGGGATACATGTGGAGTTTACCTCATTAGGTTCAGTAGTGTGTAAGTGGGATACATGTGGAGTTTACCTCATTAGATTCAGTAGTGTGTAAGTTGGATACATGTGGAGTTTACCTCATTAGGGTCAGTAGTGTGTAAGTGGGATACATGTGGAGTTTACCTCATTAGGATCAGTAGTGTGTAAGTGGGATACATGATACATGGAGTTTACCTCATTAGGGTCATTAGGAGTTAGTAGTGTGTAAGTGGGATACATGTGGAGTTTACCTCACTAGGGTTAGTAGTGTGTAAGTGGGATACATGTGGAGTTTACCTCATTAGGATCAGTAGTGTGTAAGTGGGATACATGTGGAGTTTACCTCATTAGAGTCAGTAGTGTGTAAGTGGGATACATGTGGAGTTTACCTCATTAGGATCAGTAGTGTGTAAGTGGGATACATGTGGAGTTTACCTCATTAGGGTCAGTAGTGTGTAAGTGGGATACATGTGGAGTTTACCTCACTAGGGTTAGTAGTGTGTAAGTGGGATACATGTGGAGTTTACCTCATTAGGTTCAGTAGTCTGAAAGTGGTTCATAAGTGCTAATTTGATAAACATATTAGATTCTTAAACAAATTCTTCATCATTAATCACATGAGTTGCTCTACTGTACAGTTGTTATCAAACTGCACAAATCACTGATGGTTATCACATACCAGAACGACAAGACATGTTAAAATAATAACAGCCATTTGGATGTTCAAACTTCTTTGTCACACGAGCCCTATCTGACATGATATAAAAGTCACAATAGATGTTCTGGACAAAAGCTCTTTGAAGAATATATCTCTCGATCGTTTTCTTTCCCTCCCGCTCCATCTCTCTACCTCCCTTTCTCCTTTCTCCTTCTCTCTCATACCCTCTCTCACTCCCCCCCCGCTACCTCTCATTCTCTCCATCCCCCACCCACCTCTCAATCCCTCTCAGGAGGGATGGTCACTGAATTCATTATGCTTCCATCATATGGTTGGATGAAAAGGGCCGACTGTTGACTTGGCCTGGTTAGTGGTTATTGTATTACAGCGGTGGAAGCTAAGAGCGTATCGGTAACAGCAGAACGAATGACACGGGAGGCCTTCAGGAGATTACAATGGAAGGAAGAACACAGAAGGCTAACCGACAGACAGGGAGAACTGACGCTCTGTGGTAGATCTATGAATATTATTCCCTCTCCTTAATGTGTTTGGGGTTAAGGTGGGACACGGAGCGGACGTTAGAAATAACCAGCTGGTATGTGGGACAGCCTGGAGCTCTGACCTGCTGTCTAGTCTGCCACTGTGGAAAACGGATGCCCCATCTGTGCCCAGTGCGCCCACTTCAGAACTGATAATGCCACCGTAAAGGGTTTCTGGTGTAGGTTCTGCTTCACGGCGAGGCTGGACTGGTTTGGGCTTTACTGCTACCAGAACATTCAGATATTGTTTGATCTGCCTTTTAGATTAGGCAACTTTAACTGGCGGTCGATCAGCTTCATTATTTAACTGCTTTCTCAGCTATTAAATATGCAGACTTAATTGGCTGCGATTAAATTGAGTAAATCGACAACTCCATTAGCACACACACACCCACACACCCATTCATACACCAGTCAATCTAATATATTACACTGCCATCTATAATTTACAGACTCATATTTGCCCCACCGTTAAACACACACTTGCTACACACACCCAAATTGTGCCACTCTCATGTCAACGAAACCCTACCACATAATAATTCTCTTTTAGATTAGATTCAACGGTATTGTCATTGGACAGTACAACGGAATGCAGTGAACAAGTAAATAAATGACGGCAAATTTTGCAAAAATCTTGAGAGACGCAGGGCTTCAGGTGTACATGTGCCGCCATCTTGGTCTCTGGACTGCAGATGAAGTGATTTCTACACGCTTCGTTTATGACACAAGAAATCTTCACACAACCTGTCACCCACCTGACCCTCCACATGACCTCAGACTAGCATTCAAACCTTTCACACAAACTGTCACCCACCTGACCCTCCACATGACCTCAGACTAGCATTCAGACCCTTCACACAAACTGTCACCCACCTGAGCCTCCACATGACCTCAGACTAGCATTGAGACACTTCGCTGTTAGCCTTTAGCACGCCACTGACAACAATGTTAATGGTCTGCTACCAACACAAACACACCCAGGGGTAATCATGTGACTAGGTAGAGATCATTTGACCTCAGGAATGTATTCCCTATAGAATAACCCATATGCTATTGAGTATCCCCCTACCCTATAGAATAACACCTCATATAGAATAACCCATATGCTATTGAGTATCCTCCTACCCTATAGAATAACACCTCTTATAGAATAACCCATATGCTATTGAGTATCCCCCTACCCTATAAAATAACACCTCTTATAGAACAACCCATATGCTATTGAGTATCCCCCTACCCTATAGAATAACACCTCTTATAGAATAACCCATATGCTATTGAGTATCCCCCTACCCTATAGAATAACACCTCTTATAGAATAACCCATATGCTGTTGAGTATCCTCCTACCCTATAGAATAACACTTCATATAGAATAACCCATATGCTATTGAGTATCCTCATACCCTATAGAATAACACCTCTTATAGAATAACCCATATGCTATTGAGTATCCCCCTACCCTATAAAATAACACCTCTTATAGAACAACCCATATGCTATTGAGTATCCCCCTACCCTATAGAATAACACCTCTTATAGAATAACCCATATGCTATTGAGTATCCCCCTACCCTATAGAATAACACCTCTTATAGAATAACCCATATCCTATTGAGTATCCCCCGACCCTATAGAATAACACCTCTTATAGAATAACCCATATGCTATTGAGTATCCTCCTACCCTATAGAATAACACCTTATATAGAATAACCCATATGCTATTGAGTATCCTCCTACCCTATAGAATAACACCTCTTATAGAATAACCCATATGCTATTGAGTATCCCCCTACCCTATAGAATAACACCTTATATAGAATAACCCATATGCTATTGAGTATCCCCCTACCCTATAGAATAACACCTCTTATAGAATAACCCATATGCTATTGAGT